>JAWWNF010000262.1:0-469477 GCA_034641395.1 Darevskia armeniaca | reverse complement strand
TAAGTACTCATATTAATGCTTCTTGCCAGAGGGTACCCGCACCATGAATCATGTGCCCCTGCTAAACCTTCTGTGCGAACCGAGATATTCTTGACTGCCATCTCTAAAAGACACAATGCAAATCCGAAATAATTATGCACATTTACTTTGCATAAACTTTTGTGGGTTGTTTTTTTGTGGGGTGGTGGTGGGATTTCAGAATCTGAAACTTGGGTTTTTGCAGAAGTGACATTTTGGAGGGGGCAGGAGAAAAGAAAGGTGATGAGAACAGAAGTCTGAATGGCATGCCAGGTCAGAGTCACCCGGCCTGCGATGGCTCTGCGGTGTGCCTGGCCCAGCTGGATGCAAATGGAGCTGGTCCAAAAGCCACGGAGGACCATTGACACCAGGATGTCGAGAGTGCAATGTTTTCCCAAGGGCCTTTTCAACCCCAGCTGGTGAGAGGCAGGGAAGGACGAATGACTTGGTCAGCACCGAGTGACAAATGCTTCAAGGGATGCCTTGCTGGGAGGAAAGAGGCGAGGGAGCATAACCTAGCCCAGACGCAGAACACAGTTGTCCTGGGGGCTTCTAGCAGGAATAGGGAACCTGTGGGCCCCCAGATGTTAAATTCCTATGAGCCCCAATCATGGCTTATAGCCATGGATTATGGGTGCTGTAGTCAACCTGGGTTGGATAAACACCAACTGAGGGGACCTAAGCTACATCATACTTCTGGCTCAATAGCTTTTATAGCTGTGGGCTAAACCACTGAGCCTCTTGGGCTTGCCGATCAGAAGGTCGCCGGTTTGAATCCCCACCATGGGGTGAGCTCCCGTTGTTCGGTCCCGGCTCCTGCCAACCTAGCAGTTTGAAAGCTATAGTGCATAAATTTGGTACTGACTCCAACAGCATCTGTATAGGTTCCTCATCCCTTGTCATTACTGACGGGAGGCTTCTAACAAGGGAGGCTTTCCCAGCAATGCTGCGGCTTGAACCTTCCCTTTTGCTTGTTCAGCGGATAATTGTTCTGCAGGACCACAGAGAGCTCCTAAGGAGAGCAGAGGTTCTTCCAACAGCAGCCAGTGCTGAATCTTTTTTAAAATAATAATAATAATTGGGAGGTGTGTGTGTCTGTGTATGGCTACCCTGTGTGGTGAGCCTCTGAACTGCAGGCAGCTTCTCTGTGAAGAAACTTCTTAGCCTGCCCTGCCCACTGTATCCTTCTAAGCAGGAAGGTGTTTGCTGTTGACTAATGGC
Source organism: Darevskia armeniaca (assembly GCA_034641395.1). Taxonomy (NCBI): domain Eukaryota; kingdom Metazoa; phylum Chordata; class Lepidosauria; order Squamata; family Lacertidae; genus Darevskia; species Darevskia armeniaca. Next base: position 468,238 of record JAWWNF010000262.1, on the reverse strand, counting down.
CATGCTGGCTGGGGCTGAGGAGAAGGAGTTCAACAACATCAGGAGGGCACCACTTTGGTTACGCCTGCTGTAGGAAATCGCTTTATGCAGAGGTAGACCGATGGCCCCTCCAAACTCAGTAATTAGATGGATAATTTGTTGGGGAGTGTGTTAATCTTCACCCTGTAAATCAGTAAAGCTCTTAAGCTCACCAACACGAAACAGTTTTTTTTAAAGCAGAGTTGCTTTACTTAGCATACATAGAACACAAACTCTATATTTACACACTTTATGCAGGTTCCAGAGGGATTTCTGTACTTCAAAGTCCTTGCTGAACAAAGTCCACACACGAGTTTTAAGTCAATTTGCACGGAGTCCTGCAACAGCTTAGAATTCTCCGAGTCCTGAAGGCTGGCAATTCTTGGATTCTTCTTCGAAGATGAGCTCTTCTCTAAGTGTTCAGGTAACTCCACAGTTCTGCAGTGATCAGCTCCTTCCTGCTAATGACAGTGACCCACTTCCAACAACCCACAACCAATGCTGTAATCTGAGCCCTTTTATACCCAAAGTTACCCGCCTCATCTGCTCCGTAACACTGATACGAAAGTCATTAGCCAGGTGCACCTCAGGAATGAGTCAGCTTTTTCTTCTCCAATGGAATTAACCCATTACCTGCATTCCTTAACATCATTGGTCCTGATTATTGATTATTGAATTTCTATACTGCTTAATATATTAAAAAATATCTCTAAGTGGAGTACGCAAAAGAAGCAGCAACAGACAACTTAAACAAAATACAGTGGTACTTTGGTTGTCAAACTTAATCCGTTCTGGGAGTCTGTTCGACTCCTGGAACCATTTGAAAACCAAGGCGTGGCTTCCGATTGGCTGCAGGAGCTTCCTGCACTCAATTGGAAGCCACGGAAGCCGCGCCGGATGTTTGGCTTCCAAAAAACGTTCGCAAACTGGAACACTCACTTCTGGGTTTGCAGTGTTCGGGAGCCGATTTGTTCCGGAGCCAAGCCTTTTGACAGCCAAGGTACCACTGTATTAAAAAAAAATACACAGTTACATAAAAAAAAAGTTGCATTAATGCAAAGTTACTAAAAAAATATAAATCAGTATCATTTCATTTTCCTTCTTACACACCCTCCCTCTCAGCCTCCAGGTGCTCATGCCAGCTCACCCAGAAAAGTCTTAGCTTGGGGGTTGTATAACTAGTCTGACTCAGCATCAAGATGGACCAGGGGGTCTAACCTGGGTTAAAGATGGCTCAAGATCTGACTCGGCATAAAGATGGATCAGGTGTCATACTTGCTATAAACCACATGCCTATGTAAATTTGCAGTTATATTTTTAGAGACACCTCAAAAGACTAGTCTTGAAACAATCTTTTGCACAAATTCATATGCAGGATTCTTTTCTTCTTTGTTTAAAAAACATGTTCTAGTTTACCTTCATTAAAAGTATTTCTGGGGCATTCCATCCTGTTTTGCTCTTGAGACAGAAGTGCGAATGTATAGTGAGTGATTGCTTGGTTTAATTTTAGGCTGGGTCTGCTCCTTCCCTTTTCCAGCCCATTGCCTTATGTTTGTATTTGCATCTCATATGCATTTGATCAAATGGCCACCATCTGATGTCTCCATATGCTCATGTAAGGAATGGAACACAGAACTGCAGGATGTCGACAGGAGTGATTGTTTTTAAGGCAATTTGTACTTTGTCATCAAATGCCATCAAACATGATGTCAGCTCAGGAATTTACTTCTCCCAACACCACTGAATGGATTAGAGCAGCTTAAATCTGAGGTTTTCTGCTTTAACTGGATTGCAAATTGCTGTCTTCACCTTCTGAGTCTATGAAGCAGCTGAGGAACATCGGCAGTTGCCTTCTGCTGAGTGAGACTGTTGGGTCCATGTAGCTCAGTACTGTCAACGCAGGCTGGCAGCAGCTCTCCAGAGTTTCAGACAGACAAGGCGCATTCCCAGCCCTATCTGGGGTGTCAGGGATTGAACTGGGACCTTCCACGTGCAAAGCAGGAGCTTTGCCACTGAAATGGTGTGGTTGGGGCAGAGCAGTTCCCCAACCCATGTGCCAGCGGAGACCCAGCTTACCATTTTGAAAGGCCAAACTGTGTATGATGGGAAAGCAATTGAAATGCATGCAATGAAATAAAAACCAAACAGCTACAGGGAGAAGATGGTTCTCATTGGGATCGCAGCAAGCGAGGAGGGAGGGCTTAACCCTTCCCTGCCAGCTGCTATTAGTCCCAACACATTCTTTGGGCTAGTGGCAGTTTGCAGGAGGGGATTTTTTTTTGTCAGGAATACAATGGGGAGGAAAGGGTTACAGGAGGGCTGGGGGAACTTATTCCACCCGATGGTCGCATTTCCTTCTGGGAAACCTTCTGGGGGCTGGAGGGCAGTAATGGGCAGGACCAGAAGAAAAAGTAGGTGGAACAATGAATGTAAGTTTCTTTTTCTTTTTCTATAATTTTTTAAAATTACATTTCCATTCCAATGAAAACCACAATAAAACATTCCAAATTATCATACAATAAAAAAAGCCAATTATTCAATGCCATAATATATTCTTTTCCCATGCTCTGAAGTTCGGGGAGTGATGATTTAATATAGTTACTGCATTTTTTAATTAATAAATAGTCCAAAAAAGGCATTTCTGATGTTGATCAATGAGCATAAGTTTCACCTTTGTACAGTAGACTAGTTTCAACACGCACATCCTCCATCCCACCAGTAGGGGGTAGGAATAGATGACCCCCAGGTCCCTTCCAACTCTATAGTTCTATGATAATAATATATTTATATGCCGCCCATCTGAAAGGGTTGCCCCAGCCACTGTGGGTGGCTTCCAACAAGTTAAAAACATCAAGCACAAACATCAAACATTAAAAACTTCCCTAAAACTGTCTTCTAAAAATCTGATACTTGTTCATTTCCTTGACATCTGACGAGAGGGCATTTCACAGGGAGGGCGCCACTACTGAGAAGGCCCTCTGCCTGGTTCCCTGTAGCTTCACTTCTCACAATGAGGGAACTGCCAGAAGTGTTGGGATTTTACGTAGCCGGTGCGTTGGCTGGTCTGATTAGTATAAATCACATGAGTGTCTGAGAAGTGTGGGAACAGAAGACTGTCTTATCTCTTCCGTCTGAGAGTGTTATTGTACTGTACTTTCACTTTTACTGTATGCATTGCATGTTCTGCCAGAGCTTGGAGAACACAGACGTGATGATGGATTCTCTGTATATATTGTGAATAAAACGTAGTTTAGATCTACGGATGTTTCATTCCTCTTGCTGCGTGATGCCAGAAGACTTGTGTGCACTTTTCATACGAGAAGTGTCGCGGAGAAGCACTCTGGACTGAAGGGACATGCCAGCCAGAGACGTGCCTAATGGGAGATGCTCAGAGGCACAGGGGTCTGCCGTCCCCCCCCAGGCATGTTTACCCAACAAGAAGGCCCTCAGAGCTAGACCTCAGTGTCTGGACTGAACGATGGGGGTAGAGATGCTCCTTCTCATTCTATCAAGTGCCTTTCCTGCTGGTGTGATGTAGTGAGCCAGTGTGGTGTAGTGGTTAAGAGCGGTGGGCGTCTCCGCTCCTCCACATGCAGCTGCTGGGTGACCTTGGGCTAGTCCCACTTCTCTGAAGTCTCTCAGCCCCACTCACCTCACAGAGTGTTTGTTGTGGGGGAGGAAGGGAAAGGAGAATGTTAGCCGCTTTGAGGCTCCTTCGGGTAGTGATAAAGCGGGATATCAAATCCAAACTCTTCTTCTTCTGGTGAGCATCCTCTATGCTTTGGGCTGGTCGCTATGGGGAGTAGGACACTGCCTATTGGCCCATCTATCTCAGTGTTGTCCGCACTGACTGGCAGCATCTCTCCAGCTTTTCAGGCTGGGAATCTTCCCAGTCCTACCTGGAGATGCCCTCGGGGATTGACCGGGGACCTTCTGCTCTTCCACTGAGCCATAGCCCTTCCTAGACCAGGGACCGGGTTGACCTTTGGTCTGATCCATTAGAGCTCTTCTGATGTTCTTACCCAGATGAAGAGGTCGCTCAGCTGGAGGCCCTCTGATAAGGGAAGCTGCACAGAACCTGTGAGCCAAGACAACTGTTTAAAAAGCCTCGCACATCGCTTCCAGCAGAGTGGAATTGACAAATCGGGAAGAGAGAATCTCTCGGCTTCTTGATCAGAGCGATTAGCCACCTGAAGGGAAATAATGGACAGCACCACATGAAGGTAAACAGTGGCAGAATGGCGGAGCAAAGGGCTCATCCACCGCTACAGTCTCGCACTGCCCGCTCCTTTCAAACCGTGGCTTTCTTTCCCTTCTGAGCAATCAAATGTATCAGCCGGCAATCAGCCTCCCACCGCTGCCGGCAGTTTGACTCAAAATCACCGGCAGGGCTCAGATTCTGCCCTCTCCTCCGGTGCGCCTGGCAGCCCCACCGACGGGCAGCTTGCTCCGCTGAGAGCCAGACATGCCTGCAGGTGTGAGAGGCAGCATCAACAAGGCCTGCCCACCTCTGCCCCCTGTGCCAGCGGAGTCCTCTCCCCAATGGCTTCATTGCCCCAGTCCCGTTTCAGAGGCATCACTGGGCCTGCATGACAATCCAACCGCTTATTTCGAAAGTCAGCAGGATCAAAGGCAGCAGACTCTGTTCATTATTTTAAGCCAAGGGTGGTGGCATGTTTACATCTGCAGGCCAGGTGCTCAGGGGTTGGTTTTGTGGCGGCAAAGACATAGTCAACCGACAGTGTGCAAAGTTAGAAAGAGTTTCTATGTCAAAGGACCTGTCAGACTGGAAACTGTGGTCTCTCTAGCTCTGCTTTGGGGCAGAATGTGCTGTTCCCCACAGAGCCTTGCTCAGGCTAAAATCCATGCATGAGCATGTGTGGGTTTTTTTTTTTTTTTTAAATGGAAATGTTTAATGCATATTTTTCAAGTGTTGTGTATAGACTTCTGCATTAGTAGAACTTGTAAAAGTCACTTGTATTAAGATGAATAAGGTCTTAAAATTGGATTGTTAAGATTATAAGGTTTTATGGACATGCATGAATAAGCATCAAGCAATGAAACCAAGAGGGGGAGTGGAGGGAAGTCAATTAAGTTAAGATTTATGATTTGAATTATTGTTTGTGATTTTTTTTGTCATTATAAAATTAATAAATTGTATTTTTTAAAAAAACAACAACAACCATATAGAATAAGAGAACAGGAAGAACATACGTTTAGAGAAGATTGGAAAACGTTTATTGAATATATGGGAAATAACTGTGTACAGCTGAAAACGCTGGCAGCATTAAGATAAATTCAACAGTGTAAAGAGGTTTTGATGGATGCAATAATGGACTACTGAATGGTTTAGTTTTTGTAAAATATGCAGGGATTTATAATACTCAAAATGAACCATGGAAAGAGAAGAAGGGAAGTCATTGATCTCTTAAGAATGTATAAAGAGTATTTTAAAGTGTAAAATAGAAAATTTAATAATAATAATAATAAAAGAATCCTCCATGTGCTCCATGAACTCATTCCAACAGGTGGCTGTGTATGGCTTTGGTGGCTTCAAAAGAGGAATAGATAAATTCATGGAGGAGGAGAGGGCTATGGATGCCAGTTACCATTGGCCTGATCCAGCAGGTTCTTCTTATGTTTTAGCTTTCCCCAAAGTTATCTGTTTGGGCAATATGCCATTCAAGAGAGAAGAAAGGCAGGACTCTGCCAGCCAGAATGCATTGATGGAGAAACACACGCTTTGGCAGACGTTCTGTACCCAAGTGTGCGGCTGGGATCGTTTGCCTGTGTTGTTTACTATCCGTTACCCAAGTTGATGTGTGAAGTCATTAGCGAGTCCCCCTCCCCCACCATACCCATTATTTGAATCAATCTTTTTAATCTCCAACTGATAAGGATCCTGAGAGCTAATGAGTCAACCTGACAAAGCCTTACTCTCCAAATGAGTCATGGAAAGCATTGGCGAGAAGACAGGTAACAACATACAGCATTGGCAGGATGGAGGGAAAGGAAGAAAAGAGCTCAGTCGTACTGGCAAAAGCTCTTGCAAGAAGCTCACATCAACACAACAATACTAAGCGCATAAGAACAGCCTGGCTGGATCAGGGCAGTGGGCCATCTTAATCCAATACCCTGTTCTAACAGCAGCCAACTCCAATCCATTCTCTTCCAAAGTAGCCATTATGGTCCCTTGATGATCTGGCTCCAGAAGTTCTTGCATCTGTCCCCTGGAAGCCTACCCATCTTAATCAGGATATGACTTTTTTTTTTTTTTTAAAAAAAGGATTGTCTATATTTTTTTTTTAATTATCCTTCTCTCTCAGATTTTATTGATTGGTTACCTTTTTATTCTGCTCTTCCACTGGGTCTTGGGAGACAGTGTCCCATGTTTTATTCCCACAATGGCAATCATCTCCCATCCTAAGCTAGGAGCATCCTCAACTAGTATCCCCCAGTGATTGTCATGGGTGATGGCCTATTCCTGTCTTGCAGAGGATCCCACAGTGTGAGCAACTTGCTATGACAAAGGCTAGAGGTGGGCTGAAGTCTTTGGATGGTAGGCTTCTGGGTTACATTGGGCTCTCAGCCTGGAAATGGTTCCCCACCCCCAATTTAAATTATGGAATTTGACTAACTTCAGAATCCCTGGAACTCTCTCCCGCAGGAATGTGATGCCCGCCAACTTGGAGGCTTCAGACAAATGCCACAATGCTGCTGAATGCTGGTGTCTTGAAACCGCAGGAGGGGAGAATGCACATGTGGTCAAATCCTGCTTGTGGGTTTCCCACTTTGGCATCTGACCATCCACTGTGAGAACAGGATGCTGGACTGGATGGGCCTGATTCAGCAGACTCTTCTTATGTTCTTAACTATTCAGCCATGAAGCAAGGCATGATGGTTGTTCTCTCCCCTGGAAGGGGGTCGTCAGACTGGAGCGTAACAGATAGATCTCTTTAGTAACTGGCAGATAAGGCTTCCATTGGCTACAAATGATGGTTGTATGTCACCTCAAGGCAATGTACCTGTGCTGGTCCCATGGGTTACCCGAAAGGTGAGGTCCAAGTCCGGTCCGTGGTCAGAGGTGCAACATAAAGGCAGTCCGTGGTAACTGAAACTGGGTGTAGGGCAGGGAGTCAGGCAAAGTCAGGAACAGGTAGGCAAGCAGGGAACCAGGGTGGGTCAGGAGCTCAGGCAGGAAAGCAGGACAGGTTTCAAGCAGAAACACTGGCAGGAACTGGTCACCAACAATGTTGCTCCTGCAACTTGGGCTGGGGCTGGCCAGCTTTTATCTGCTCCGAGGCATAGGGCAGCCCCGATCCTCTGATGACTCGCCTCTCCTGGCCTGGAGGCGAGCACTCCTCCTGTGGGAACTTTGTTCCCTTCGCCTCTCTGCCCTGAGCCTCTGCAGCTCAGGAGAGGCTGGAGGGTTACCAGACCCAGGGCTGGGAGTGGAACACCTGCAGGCAATGGGTCCTCCATCCCATCAGGAGCCAGAGCAGACTCAGCCGATGCCTGCACCTGAGGATCCAGCACAGGCGAGGACCCTTCCGACTCAGGCCCTAGCCCCGGCTCTGCTGGTTTTGGAGGCGGGGAATCCTGTGCAGGCTGGGGTCCCTCAGGTTCAGCATCTGAGTCTGAATCCCAGGCCATCACAGTACCTCTGAATTAGCAGTTGCTGGGGAATGATAGTGGGAAAAGGTTGTGGCGCTCATGAGTTGCTTATGGACTTCCCAGAGGCACCCGACTGGCCATTGCGGAAACAGAAATCTGGACTAGATAGGCCTTTGGTTTGATCCAATGGGGCTATGTGATTCTCTCTCAGAGCACATATTTATTTTATTTATGAACATATGTTTATACCACCATAGAATAACCAGCTGGATCAGGCCAAAGGCCCATCTAGTCTAGCATCCTGTTCTCACAGATGCTCTCTCAGAGCACATATTTATTTTATTTATGAACATATGTCTATACATACCATACATGTCTATTTATGAACATATGTCTATATCACCATAGAATAACCAGCTGGATCAGGCCAAGGGCCCATCTAGTCTAGCATCCTGTTCTCCCAGTGGCCAACCAGATACCCACAGGAACCCAAGGAGCAGAACTTGAGCACCAGAGCCCTTTCCCCTCCTGTGGTTTCCAGCAACTGGTATTCAGAAGCATTTCTTCCTCCAGCTGTGGAAGCAGAGCATAGCCATTGTGGAAAGTAGCCATTGATGGCCCTCTCTTCCATGAATTTCTCTAACCCTCTTCTAAAACCCTCCAAGTTGGTGGCTATCGTGGAGCAAGTTCCATAACTAGACTATGCACTGCATGAAGAAGTACTTTCTCTTTATCTGTCCTAAAGCATAAAACACCAAGGCAGTATACAGCATTAAAACTCCGTTAAAACAAATATAGGTAGCCGTTAAAGTTTACAGGTATCTACCACTAATAAGCCCCTGAGGGTGGTGGTGGAAGTCAATAGATAAAGATGCAATGAAAAAGAAGTCTTCCAGAACTAGCGGAGTCTCTAAAATTTAGTTTGGCCTTGAACTTAACAGCAGCCTGCAGTGACAACGAGTCTCTTTTGCAGTTGTTAAGGCTGTGACATTTGTTGCAGCTGGGGAGGAATTGAAGGAGAGCAGCCGAAGGTCCATCATCTCATAAAACTCAGCACCAATAATGCAAATTTTTGAGTTATCTAAAAAAGAGGTGTGACCTGAACAGGCTACATGCTCTGCAATAGCTCTTGCAGAAAATTGTCAGCTAGTGAAAAACTAATTTTTAAGCAAAATAAATACCAATCGAATGGATCTTTAACATTTGGTTTCAGAGCTTTTTTTTTTAAAAGGAAAACAATAACAATAACAGGAATATGGTAATTGGAATTGGAATATTATATTACATATGAGTTATCATGTGAAGCAGTGGAGTGCTAGTTGAGGGAAGTCAATTTAGATACAAAATCTACACAAAATTAAGTATAAAAAAATATGTATCAGTTGGTTTGTTTATAGACTATTATTTAGTTGCTAGAGATAAAGAATCCAATGTATTATGAAGAAATCTGTGTAGACATGCATAATAATTTTTTATTTATGTATATATTTATGTATTTTTGTGTTTGTTAGTTTTTGTCCTTTTTTCCCCTTTTGTGATCTTTTTTCTTTCTCTTTGTAAAATAAAAAATGAATAAACAGAAATTGAAATAATAATAATAATAATAATAATAATAATAATAATAATAATAATAATGCAGAATTCCAGGCTTGCCATGTTAAACCTTTTCCCCTCAGGTGTTTCGGCACAGAGCCATCCAATGACATTTCAATATTTGGCAGCGTTTTGGAAAGGAAACACTTGCCTGCCGCTGCTGCTCTTATTAACACAGTTGGGGGACATTTGTTTCATGGAAGTTGCTGCAGAAAAGAGGGGTGGGCTCCTTGAGCTCCTGTGATTGGTTTGCAGTATAAAGCCTCGGGACCAGGCCACAAAGCCCCTAGCCAATGGGGGAAAGCTGCCAGTTTTCGGGGTCCTGAGTTGGAGAACAGATGCCCTGGGTTTGGAGGGTTTGTCTAAAGCCACCTGGAGGGTTTGAAAATAAGATTTAAGCTTGGTGCTAAGTCTCTTGTTCTTAAAATGGATGAGCGGTCAAGTTCATCTGAGCCTTTTAATCCTTTTAAAAACAGGGAAAAGAATTCAAGTCAATATTTTTCAGGCTTGCTATCACCGCTGCACTTTAACAATTAAGAGTTGTTTGGATAATAAGGTAACCGCTTTTATTTTAACTGGCGTGACCCAAACCAAACACACGCTGGAAGGAATCAGGCCTATGCCAAGGGCGTCTAGACAGCGCCATGCGGGATTAAAACAAATGATCATGGAAGCCAAAGGAATGGATCCTGCCAACATGAGTGGCATATATTAATTTCTATGTAGCTGCTTGCATGGGTAAGGAAACCCAGCCATCAGGAGGCAGGAATAGGATTGACTTGCCTGGAGTAGTACTGGGGTGTAGTGGTTAGAACAGGGGGGGCAGGTAGGCAAAGTGGAGCTCGCCAGATGTTGCTGGACTACAATTCACATCATCTCTGACCATTGGTCATGCTGGCTAGGGGTTTTGAAAGGCTCTCAGAGGCTCTGCACTTTCTGGAACAGTTAAATATCTTCCTTGAAAAGGGAAAATACATTGCACACACTCAAACACATAATCCTTGGGGGTCGTCCCCCCCCCAAGGAAAAAGGCATTTGGGTCTTCTGAACATCCACAGAAAACCTCAGCTCTGGGAGTGGGGATTTTTAAAAACGAAACTCGCCAGAAGAAGAAGAAGAAGAAGAGTTTGGATTTGATATCCCACTTTATCACTACCCGAAGGAGTCTCAAAGCGGCTCACATTCTCCTTTCCCTTCCTCCCCCCCAACAAACACTCTGTGAGGTGAGTGGGGCTGAGAGACTTCAGAGAAGTGTGACTAGCCCAAGGTCACCCAGCAGCTGCATGTGGAGGAGCGGAGATGTGAACCCGGTTCACCAGATTACGAGTCTACCACTCTTAACCACTACACCACACTGGCTCACCACTTCTGCCCTCCCCATTTGTTTCTCTGTCTGTCCCCCATAAAGGATGAGGAAGGTACGTATTCTCTTCTGGGCAGCTTTCCAAGGTCCACCTGTCTGTGGTGGGCAGGGCCAGAAGCAAACATGGGAAGAGTAACAGGTACAAATGTTGGCTTTGTACAGTGGGTGAGTTTCTACTGTCACACACCTCTAACTACCCTCCATCCTAAGAAGCAAAAGGCATAACCTCAAGGATGCTGTCCAGCCAGGCAAAAGCACTCAGGATGCAATAATAATAATAATAATAATAATAATAATAATAATAATAATAATAAATTATTTGTATAATAATTTATACGCCACTCTGGGCGGCTTCCAGCAAATATTAAAAAACAATACATTAACATGTTACAGATTAAAAACTTCCCTAAACAGGGCTGCCTTCAGGTATTTCCTAAATGTTATGTAGTTGTTGATTGCTTTGACCTCTGATGGGAGGGCGTTCCACAGGGCGGGCGCCACTACCGAGAAGACCCTCTGCTTGGTTCCCTGTAGCTTTGCTTCTCGCAATGAGGGAACCGCCAGAAGGCCCTCGGCGCTGGACCTCAGTGTCTGGGCTGAACGGTGGGGGTGGAGACGCTCCTTCAGGTATACAGGACCGAGGCCGTTTAGGGCTTTAAAGGTCAGCACCAACACTTTGAATTGTGCTTGGAAACGTACTGGGAGCCAATGTAGATCTCTCAGGACCGGTGTTATGTGGTCCCGGCGGCCACTCCCAGTCACCAGTCTAGCTGCCGCATTCTGGATTGATTGCAGTTTCCGGGTCACCTTCAAAGGTAGCCCCACGTAGAGCGCATTGCAGTAGTCCAAGCGGGAGATAACTAGATGCATGCACCACTCTGGTGAGACAGTATGCGGGCAGGTAGGGTCTCAGCCTGCGTACCAGATGGAGCTGGTAGACAGCCGTCCTGGACACAGAATTACCCTTCGCCTCCATGGACAGCTGTGAGTCCAAAATGACTCCCAGGCTGCGCACCTGGTCCTTCAGGGGCACAGTTACCCCATTCAGGACCAGGGAGTCCCCCACTCCCGCTTGCACCCTGTCCCCCAAAAACAGTACTTCTGTCTTGTCAGGATTCAACCTCAATCTGTTAGCCGCCATCCATCCTCCAACCGCCTCCAGACACTCACACAGGACCTTCACTGGTTCTGATTTGAAAGAGAGGTAGAGCTGGGTAGCATCCGCATACTGATGAACACCCAGCCCAAACCCCAAATGCAAGGGCAGTGGAGGGGCTGGCCTGGGAAGAGTTCAGAAGGCCAGACAGAGAGGCATGGAGGTCTGTCTTAATCCCCTAGGCCTGAAATCCCCCACATAGCAATACATGAACAGGCTCCTAGTGGAAAGCAGTAGTAACCTCTGACAATACTTCACAAAAGCATTTTTTTTAAAGAAGCCCACAGAGCCTTTTAAAAAAATTTACTTGCAAACTTATTTCATTATTATGGACAGAGACAAAATCTGGACATGGCTACAAAACAGGGTCTCCTGCTTTTTTTTTTTTTTAAATGCATCTGCTGTACAATCTTCTTTTCATTTATTTTCTCATCAGATGGTGTCTTCCAGGGGAAACGTCCATGTTTTTATAGTATCTGTCAATGAGCCATGAGACCATTTTCTCTTCATTCCCCCCCCCCCCAAGACATGCCCTCCTATGTGGTACTTCTGCATCAGGGCAGAAGGGGAAATGGGATTAGCTGGGGATTTTTACAGGAGTCTGCCAAGCAAAGAGCTGAATTTCAAGCAAGCACCTGGGCTGTCAAAAAGGCTCCTCCTGATGCATGTATAAAGCAGGAGGGTGGGTGGGAGGAGGGAGCCACTGAGAAATTGCTGGATGGATTGCAAATTGTTGGATGGTTTGTAATTCTGCAAGGCTTCCTGCCTTCAACAATTGCAAGGGCAAAAAGTTCCAGTTACAGGTAGGTAGCCGTGTTGGTCTGTCATAGTCAAAACAAAATAAAAAATAAAAAAATAAGGGCAAAAAGTGTCATCCTCTCTCCCATTTGCAAACAGTGCAATCCTGTGCAGGTCTACTCAGTAGTATGATCAGTGCTTTTTTTTTTCTAGAAAAAAAAGGGTGCCGGTACTGTGTACCCTTGAGTGCCCCCAGGAAAAAAAGCACTGAGTAAGATCATTGAGTGCAACAGAGCTTACTCTTAGGTAAAGGGGGGGAAAGCGGGGCTGCTTCAACCTAATTTGGCCAAATCATCACCATCATGTATTAAATTTGTATACCACCCTTCATCCAAAAATCACAGGGCTGTTCACAACATAAAAATACAAAATAAAAACACAAAATACGTTATAAAACAAAACAAAAGCAAAACAAACCAATAACCCCATTTCCACAGACATATATTATTATAATGTATATTATATTATATTCTCTATACGTACGATTGTGTCGCTGCTCACCCTAGTAATAGGGTTGTCAAATTTGCAGATGACACAACCGTGATTGGGCTCATCTCTGATAAGGAGGGTGAAACGAACTACAGAGATGAGGTGGAGCAGCTGACGAAGTGGTGCAGAGCTAACAACTTGCTCATAAATACAAAGAAAACAAAGGAGCTTGTGGTGGACTTCAGGAGAAAGAAGAACGATGTCCAACCACTTTTGATTGATGGAATCTGTGTGGAGAGGGTAACAATGTTCAGATTTCTGGGCATTGAAATACAGGAGGATCTGTCCTGGAGTGCAAACATAAGGGGGCTTGTGAAGAAGGCGCAGCAGAGACTGTACTTCCTGAGAGTTTTAAGGAAAAACCATCTTCCACAAAAGCTGCTGCTTGCCTTCTATCACTGTGCCATTGAGAGCGTGCTCACTTATGGCTTATGTGTGTGGTACGGAAGCTGTACTACCAAGGACAGGATGGGGCTGGACAGAGTTGTTAAGGCAGCAGAGAGCATTGTTGGCTGCTCGCTCTCCACCTTAGAGCAGATTTATGCCATGAGGTGCCACAGAAAGGCACTGGACATAGTGAAAGATCCATCACATCCTGGTCACCGTCTATTTGAACTTTTGCCATCGGGACGGAGATACAGGACGATGACAACAAGAACAAGCCGTCTTAGAAACAGCTTCTTCTCCAGAGCAATCGCGGCCTTGAATGGGAAGCCTGGACTTTGAAGTCATCTACTCTTACCAGTTATATTTTAATTAGTGTGTATGGTTTTAATCAGTGTGTATGGTTTTTAATCAGTGTGTATGGTTTTAATCAGTGTTTTTGTAGTTGTTTTGTTTTTGAGTGGAGTGCCCTATCTGGGTGGATGGAGCAGCCAAGTAATTTCGTTGTCCCCGAAGGGGACAATGACAATAAAATATTCTATTCTATTCTATTCTATTCTATTCTATTCTATTCTATTCTATTCTATAATGTTTCAACAGGCACCAGCCAATTCAGTTCAGGATCCGGGATTTAGTTGGATCTAATACATAGCCCAAGTATTTTTCTGAGAGACTTTCAGATCTTTCATGAGCAGGGATGGATGAAAGTAGTTAATCTTTTTGAGATTTAATGGGACACTGTGTTCTTTGGAGTAATTCATTCAATATGGATTGGACAGATAGAGGAGGGCCTTTGTTGCAAAAGCAACAGTTGATAATGTGGTGTGGTTTGAGGAACATATATTCCGCAAACTGAATGGCTTGTGCCTTTGGGGACTGTCTTTCAGGGGTTAAATGCTGTCCATTTTGTGGAAGTTCTCCCAAGACTTTATGAATGATTGTAATTGAGAAGTATTACACTGTAATATGTAGTAATGAGGCCTCTCCATTTGGCCTTGTGGTGTTATTAAAACCTAAGAAGGAAGATGGTGTGTTGAGGCCCTACCTCAGTCTTGGAGAGTTTTGGTTAACCTGGCTCACAGGGAGCTCTCCAGGGTCCTGTTCAGCACTCCTTTGCCAGGCTCACCGCTACTTAGATGGGACTTCTGGAATATCCCTAGTGCTCATCCACACTTCCAATTGTTGTTGTTGTTGTTTAGTCGTGTCCGACTCTTCGTGACCCCATGGACCAGAGCACGCCAGGCACTCCTGTCTTCCACTGCCTCCCGCAGTTTGGTCAGACTCATGTTGGTAGCTTCGAGAACACTGTCCAACCAGCTCATCCTCTGTTGTCCCCTTCTCCTTGTGCCCCCATCTTTCCCAACATCAGGGTCTTTTCCAGAGAGTCTTCTCTTCTCATGAGGTGGCCAAAGTACTGGAGCCTCAACTTCAGGATCTGTCCTTCTAGTGAGCACTCAGGGCTGATTTCCTTAAGAATGGAGAGGTTTGATCTTCTTGCAGTCCATTTACCTGGGAGCAAGTCTCATTGAACTGAATGGGACTTACTTCTGAGTAGGCAGGCAGAGGGTTGCATTGTCAACCCTTACTTCTTTCTTGTGTATGAAACCAGTGCTTTTTTTCTGGGGGGATGCAGGGGTACGCATACCCCTAAACATTTTGTGAATCTAAGTTTGGCCTCATTGAGGGGCAGTATTTCAATGAGCAGGAAAATGAGAGTACCCCTAAATTATAATTTTTTAAAGAAAAAAGCACTGTATGAAACTATAACGGTAGTCCAATCTTAGGTAAACTACTTGTGCGGGTTCAGACCCCAAGAGACCCCAGAAGGCAGCCCTTGCCATTTCCTCCCTAGAGGTGGGAGAAGAACAGAAGTGTCTCCCTTTCCCCAAGTGGCCAATTTAGAGGTGGCACACAGGGGGTGGGGGCTGCCGAGGAGGTGGGAGATTTGGCCTCCGACGAGCAAGCCACAACCATTGCAGTGGCGGTGGCAGGCAGTGCCTTCCTTGGAGGCCAGAACTGCTGCCCCTGTGCGTTCTGCCACCTGAGATAGTCACCTCACCTTTCCTCATAGACAAATTAGCCCTGCATAGGTTATAATTTCCCCCTACATCTGAGAGGACAGAGAGTTTCCTCACCAAAATAAGAAACACTCCCACCATGATGCCACCATGTAAATCAGTTCTACTACTACTTTAATGTAAATTCCCGTGGTCAAAAGATCATAGCATTTTCGGAGAGTAAATGGCAATACTCTTTCCTGCTACTATTTATGGTTAAACAGGTATAGCGTTACTTTCTCCGAACCTTCAAAGGTTGTTTAAGCAGGAAATAACAGTAGTTGGGCACAAGGATTTGACGCAGGATCCTAAAGTATAAAATGTAACATTAGTAGAACAAACTCGGAAGGAATAGTAGAAAAGTGTGATGATTTGGTAAAACTTTGTATTTTATTGGCATAATAAAATAAAATATACAAATGTAGGGCAAGCTGCCTTGGAGATAATTTAATAAGAATGTCTGCTAAAAGCAATACTGAGAATGTATAACCTACAGTTTGCATATAAATCATATTTATTTATCACCCTCTGGAATATTTCTAATGACTGTCTTTTTCTCTTTTTTTCTTTATTGATGCCACCCTCCACGCCCCTCTTTTGTCCGTACAAAATGATATACAAGTATGGATGCATTTAAAAAAAAAAAAAAAAAAAAGTGGGAGAGAACGGGGGGAAATGAAGCGAAGCATCTTATCATGTACTTTCAGCTTTCAGAGGGCAACATAATGTTATTCCTCCAGCCCGACAGAAACAATGATACTAAAAACGAGCTATGGCATATTAAAATATTATGCACCCCAATTGAATGAATGCTAACTCAGAAAAGGGCTGGCACAGGAGGGGCCAAGTATTCGGCCCCTCAAAGGATTTACTGATCCAAAATTCTGGTATGTCCCGAAGTGTCCAGTTTGGTGCATTCCACCTGCGGTCGCTTCTCACCTGCTAAGGCATTGCTCAGTCCCCCCCATCACAGCTGAGCCCTCCTCTCTGCTGCTGGAGCCTAGTATAAAGGTGACTCCACTGCCAACTACCCCTCACATTACCCCTAGGTTGAGAGACAGGATTGGTTATCTCTCGTTTGGATTACTGCAATGCGCTCTACGCTCTACCTTTGAAGGTGACCCAGAAACTACAACTAATCCAGAATGCGGCAGCTAGACTGGTGACTGGGAGTGGCCGCCAAGACCATATAACACCGGTCTTGAAAGACCTACATTGGCTCCCAGTACATTTCTGAGCACAATTCAAAGTGTTGGTGCTGACCTTTAAAGCCCTAAACAGCCTCGGTCTAGTATATCTGAAGGAGCGTCTCCACCCCTGTCGATCTTCCCGGACACTGAGGTCCAGTGCCGAGTGCCTTCTGCTGGTTACCTCACTGTGAGAAGCCAAGTTACAGGGAACCAGGCAGAGGGCCTTCTCGGTAGTGGCACCCGCCCTGTGAAATGCCCTCCCACCAGATGTCAAAGAGAACAACAACTACCAGACTTTTAGAAGACATCTGAAGGCAGCCCTGTTTAGGGAACCTTTTAATGTTTGATGGATTATTGTATTTTAATATTTTGTTGGAAGCAGCCCAGAGTGACTGGGGAAGCCCAGCCAGATGGGTGGGGTATAAATAATAAATTATTATTATTATTGCAAGTCCCACCATGTAAGAATTCCACTATTTCATTGTAGTGTGCAATTCTACTCCTCAAATTCTGCAGCCCCTACAAATAGGGATCTATGGATGTGCCAGAATCTGTTCTGACACACATCTGCACTGTTACCTGATATTATCTGTTCTGCTGCAACTGGCTTATTTGGCGCAAGTCTTTCTTCCACTTCACCATCCTAAAAAACGATTACTCATAAATGTAAACTTATCCTCCTCGTCCCTTTCTCTTCTTGGCCGTCCCTGCACTTATTAGTTATTTGATTAAACTTGAAATATTTATGTGTCACCTTTAAGACTCAAAGCGCTCTCCTGGCAGCTCATGTAAAACAAAACACAACCACCAATAATATATAACATAATGCAATCAGAAATCAAAAATAGCTCAGCAATAATAAGGCAAACAGACACTAGACTGGAGCGTAAATACAGTATAACCAAGACTTGTATACAAAGAAGCACATCTTCAAGGAAAAGCCAGAGAGAACCAGTGGACCTCAGAGTTTATCTAAAGGTCTGAAAGGATGTGGTTTTAAGGAAACTGCTTGGTGAAATATTCCAGAGTCATAGCATCATTTAATTGTAGAGCTACTAGTCCCACAGTTACTACAGCAAATGGCTTCTTCCTGACAAAAAGGATTTTCTCTTCCTGTGCTAAGCTTTTCACCTGTGTGAGGCCAGTTCCTCCATCATGGCTTCTCTCAGTTTCTCATTTTTCTAATCTTAAATTTAGCTCCTCACATTTACTTTTCAGTTTGCGATTTATTTTTAGAAGTCCTCCTGGGAATTTATCAGCATTTAGAGCAAATTTATCCTAATATACATGCTTGTTTTATGTCATTTTGCTTCATATACATATTTCTGCAAAGCATTTCCCCAGAATAAAATGCAAACTTGTATGTTATTTTCACCAACCTATGCAATGCAATGTACACTAGTTTACTCTACCTACTATATGCATTTTTGTATACATTATCTTGGCTGTGGAACTGTACCACAAGGTTCAAAGAGGTGCAATTTTCAAAGAATGGCTGTGTTTTGGTTTGCAGGTCATTTAAGAAACTGTGAATTAGGTAGGTTTGCCTTTAAATGTGAACAGAATTGACTTTCCCTCCCCTTCCTAGTGGGGGGTGGGATTAGCTCTTTGATCTGGGTGTATTTGTTATTTCAAATATTTATAAATCGCCTATAACCATAGATCTCTTTGTGGTTTTCAACAAAATAAAATTGAGAACGACACACATCATAGACAAAGCAGTGGAATATTAAAAGGGCATTTGATGTTTATTGTTTTTATATCGTATTTATGGAAGGATATAATGTGGTTGCTTTTTTAATATTTGCTGTAAGCTGCCTTGAACATTCTCTTTCAAATGAAAAGGGCTGTCTATAGATATATATTTTATAATTAAATAAATGATTGTTTATGGAGCCTGGAAACCTCTGCTGTGGCTGCATGAGTACTTGCATCTATTGTGTGCATTAAATGCACATTTGTGTATCCATCCATTCAATTTCTACAATTCCCCCACTTTTTATTTTTTTTTATTTTACTGTGTAAGGATAGTAGAAATAAGGCTAGAACCCTGTCCAAATGTTCACATGTTGCCAACTTCGATTCCATTCAGTATCTCTGGAAACCACACTGTGTCATTATTTAGTAACATGACCCTGACTTTTCTTTTTTAATATGAAAAGCACAAAGTTTAATATGTTCCATTGTCAACTGCCACATAGTTCCCCAAAACCATTCTTAAAGACTTATTGAAACTGTCCAGGCCCAGGAGACTGGGAATATCAGCTTCTGTTTAACTTAAAAAACAAAAACGTTTGGAAGGAGATGAAAAGGCCACCTCATTCAAATCTCCCTGCATTATTTTTGGAGAAGAAGAAGAGTTTGGATTCGATATCCCGCTTTATCACTACCAGAAGGAGTCTCAAAGCGGCTAACATTCTCCTTTCCCTTCCTCCCCCACAACAAACACCCTGTGAGGTGAATGAGGCTGAGAGACTTCAGAGAAGTGTGACTAGCCCAAGGTCACCCAGCAGCTGCATGTGGAGGAGCGGGGAAGCGAATCCGGTTCACCAGATTATGAGTCCACTGCTCTTAACCACTACACCACACTGGAGGACAAAAGTCCAGTGAAGGTGGAAGATGGTGTTTTCTGCAACCCTACACTGGATCCCAGATGATATTTTTTCCATCTTACAAACAGGTCATAGGTATGTTCACTCGAACACATTTCAGCAATGTTCAATATTATTTTGTTGGATTTTTGAACCTTAATAAAATAACGAAGAGTTCATTGGCTCAGTTTGAAGGCTTACTGCTTGCAGACCAGCTAAGAAGAGTCTCATACAAATAGAATAGAATAGAATAGAATAGAATAGAATAGAATAGAATAGAATAGAATAGAATAGATTTATTGTCATTGTCCCCTTCGGGGACAACGAAATTACTTGGCTGCTCCATCCACCCAGATAGGGCACTCCACGCAAAAACAAAACAACTACAAAAACACTGATTAAAACCATACAGTATGATAAAACATAACAGGTAACATTAGATGACTTCATAGTCCAGGCTTCCCATTCAAGGCCGAGATCGCTCTGGAGAAGCTGTTCCTAAGACGGCTTGTTCTTGTCGTCATCGTCCTGTATCTCCGTCCCGATGGCAAGAGCTCGAAGAGACGGTGACCAGGATGCGGTGGATCTTTTACTATGTCCAGTGCCTTTCTGTGGCACCTCATGGCGTAAATCTGCTCTAAGATGGAGAGCGAGCAGCCAACAATGCTCTCTGCTGCCTTAACAACTCTGCACAACCCCATCCTGTCCTTGGTAGTACAGCTTCCGTACCACACACACAAGCCATAAGTGAGCACGCTCTCAATAGCACAGTGATAGAAGCCAATGCAGGATTTGTAACATGGGACTGGCAGAAAATAGGCCCATGTTAGCATGTCAAAGGGTGCTTCACACAATATGGAAAAGTCATGATTGCAGGATGCCCATTACATAAATTTGGGAACAAAGAAAACGAAGCAAATTTGTGGTGGAAAGGGTTAAAGCCAATGCGATGGATCTATTGAGCATAGAAGATGGGGAAATCGGTGTGAAAAAGTCTAGACAGAATGATTATAATTATTTGTGGTGATTTCACCCTTCAGTTGATTAATGGTTGCCCATTTTTGCCATTTTTGTTTCCTTTCTAGTATGTTTCCCCCAAGGCATTATGTAGTGCTGGAACACCGTAAATATTCAGACCAAGGGGAAAATGTTCCTTGAGTTGCTGCATCAAATACTCTCCTAGGAATAAACAGTTCATCCTTTCATCAGATTTATAAAGCACTGCCCAAGATACAATATAAAGATTAAAGTTAATTGAGCCAGTAGGATTAAAGGATTTAAATATGATTAAAGTGTGACAGGAATCTGACACAAACTGAGAATCGGAATGAGCCACATGTAAAATTATTATTTTTCAAATGTAAACTCTTAGTTTGCTTTTCTGCCCCATACCAACCAAAATGTCAGCAAAAGAGAACTAACATATCTCAGAATGAAAGGTAAAGAAAAGATTTCAAATGCTGCCAGAATAATGGCAAGTCTGTGACATTTCAATATATCTGCAAGAGCGAGAGCCCTAGAATTATGTGGACTGACCTTGTCATTCTAACCTATCTTTGCTGAATACAGAAACAGTCTGAGCTGGTGAGTCTAGGCCTGTGTGCACTAATTCCTTTGTAGTGCCAAAAAATGTAGTTTATCTCAATCTGCTAACCCCCAACCTCATTCAAACTAGATGGTTTCTAGATCCTGACATCTGCCAGATGTGTGTGGTTACTGGATAAGCTTTGAACGCCCTCGCCGTGATCGGGTTAGGCTTGCCTTTTCCTCCCTGCAACATGACCCAGGTGTTTGAAGAATGCAGTGATTAAGATCTTGGCATCTGCCCACCTACAACATCCTTTGGAAGATGTAGAAACACTCTTCCCATTGCTGGGACTGCCTAGATCTGTTTTCAGATGGACACATTTTGGGATAACACAGAGTCAATCTGCCATGAGCTTTTATGTTCGAACTGGAATCAATATCTTAAGAAGTGCATTTCAGGGGCAAAATACATGTAACGCAGTCATTTTGTCGTGGGAGAAAAGGTCAAATTTATATTTTTTGGACATGTGTTGCCATATCATATCATATTATTGTTTCAATAGCATCTTGAGTATTAATGTGTTTAGATCCAAGCGTTGCCTATCTTTCTAGAGGTGCTCCATAGGAATATTCCAAAGCAGCCCAATTTGGGCAGTTGTTTTCAGTTATGGGTCTCCAGAATTGTGTTGTTGTTGTTGTTTAGTCGTGTCCGACTCTTCGTGACCCCATGGACCAGAGCATGCCAGGGCCCAGGCAGTGCTGTCTTCCACTGCCTCCCGCAGTTTGCAACATTACCAAACTTACAACCATGGAGAGACCTGGTCTGAATAGAGACATTGGATTCTTATCTCATTATACATGATAAAGCAATCTCACCCCTTGCTTTTTCCTGTAAGACCAATTGCAGTCGTTAACAGTCATCAACAGGTTTACCACACCTATCACCCAATCACCCATTCCTACCACCCTTCTGAGTAATACCCCTCCCCACCCTCTCACTATATATAAGGGTCTCGTGACTTCTGTTTCAGTGTATCTGGAGAAGTGTGCATGCACAAGAAAGCTCATACCAAGAACAAACTTAGTTGGTCTCTAAGGTGCTACTGGAAGAAATATTTTTTATTTTGTCCCGCAGTTTGGTCAAACTCATGTTAGTAGCTTTGAGAACACTGTCCAACCATCTTGTCCTCTGTCTTCCCCTTCTCCTTGTGCCCTCAATCTTTCCCAACATCAGGGTCTTTTCAGGGAGTCTTCTCTTCTCATGAGGTGGCCAAAGTCTTGGAGCCTCAGCTTCAGGATCTGTCCTTCCAGTGAGCACTCAGGGCTGATTTCCTTCAGAATGGATAGGTTTTATCTTCTTGCAGTCCATGGGACTCTCAAGAGTCTCCTCCAGCACCGTAATTCAAAAGCATCAATTCTTCGGCGATCAGCCTTCTTTTATGGTCCAGCTCTCACTTCCATACATCACTACTGGGAAAACCATAGCTTTAACTAAACGGATTTTTGTCAGCAAGGTGATCCAGAATTGTGTACCTGGCAGTAAATATGCTTGGTGATACAATCCTAAGTCTGGGATCCCAAATCCTTCTCCTTTTATTGACATTGCATTTTTTACATAGATATTCTTGGAACTGAAGAGCCCCAAAGGTGTTTTCTGAACAAAAATTTAATTTTGAGAATGTATTTGCTCAGTATGTGAACTGGAATTCCAAGAATAAAGAAACTTAAGGGTTTTTTTCACCTTGAAAACAAAGCCAATCTGACTACAAGTTTACACTTGGCCACCATGGCGTCATGTGGTTAACAAAAGAGAGACTGAACACTAATACTTAAGAAGAAGTAGGAAGGAATTAATGCCTGAGAGAGAGAAGGAACCAGCAGGAAGAATAGGTTGGCTTTCTTTCTGTTGTTCCCGACTAGCTTACTGCAATACTCACAGTGTCTTTCTGAGGAGAGGGCCATTAAATCACCACCACCACCACCATCATCATTTGGACCCTGCTTTCATACTCTTCAACTTTTACTTCTTATTTGTTTTGGAAGATGCAAAAAATACAGGATTTGCCATCTTTTGAGTTGTAGAGGAAGCAGGTGACATCACACCTTTGAAAACCTTTGCAATTTACTCTTTCATAGACTGACTTGCAGAGAGATCCAATTATGTTTGGGTTACATGGAACTTGTTTATATTAAATTTTACTGGGGAGGGGGAGTTTATTTTTTTACTGACCAGTTTCTGAATGGTTGATTTATTGTGCTCTAAGCATGTATAATTCTTCTAAAAGTTCCAGTGCCTTATCTTGGCTTTTCAGAGTGTTTACTGACTTTTGAGCATGATTGTTACAGACAACGACAGAAATGTTATAATTTATCTGGTACTTTCTTTTTATATATATAAAAAACAGTACTGAATCCTCCAGCCTCTTGTCATGAAACACAAGCCTTGAAAATATAATGCCAGACATGAAACCCGCACACACTGTGAATTACCTTTTCTATTCCTCTTGTTCACTGAGGGAGGGGGAGCCCCCACCCAATCCAACCAATAACAGGACATTTGCCATTCACAGATAATTACCCTTTTCTATCAGCTTCAAAAGGAGAACAAAATTGGTTTCTTTAAAATAAAGATAAAAGCAACCATCACACTGGAAAATGCATGGATTTAGTTTGTTTTGTAGAGGTGGCATTTTTACCTCACTGAGTTCTTAGTGAGCACCATATAAATGCTTAATCCCAGGGGTGGGGCGGTGGAGGGGCAATGAAAGAACGAGATCCAGCCACACTTGGCCTAGGAGTACTGTAAATCCAACTGGATTCAATGAGGCTTAATTCTGAGTAGACCTGGTTAGGTTTGTATTGTTACTTTGCTGTTTAGGTCATAAGAAGGACAGAGCGGGTGTGCTTTTAGCTCTCCTTTGTACCTGAGGGAAAGGCATTACATGCTTCAACTTTGAATTAGCGGCAGTCCATACTTTTGGTATGATAGGGTATGGTTTATTTATACAGTGGTACCTCGGGTTAAGAACTTAATTCGTTCTGGAGGTCCGTTCTTAACCTGAAACTGTTCTTAACCTGAGGTACCACTTTATCTAATGGGGCCTCCCGCTGCCGCCGCCGCGCAATTTCTGTTCTCATTCTGAGGTAAAGTTCTTAACCCGAGGTACTATTTCTGGGTTAGCTGACTCTGTAACCTGAAGCGTCTGTAACCTGAGGTACCACTGTATTCTGTTTTTAGCCCAACGTCCCTCAAAGCAGTGAACATCATCAATACATGTTACTATAAAAATATACATGCAATAAAACTGCATAAAACACATCCAACAAAACAATACAAAATAGTAACAGGATTTTCAATGGTCAGCATCATGCTGGAGGGCTGAAAAAATATATATAAAACAGAAGATTCTATTAACAGCAGGTTCAAGAAGGTTTCTGTCATGCTATTCTGTTTCCAGTTGACTTGGACAACTAGAGGATCCTGTGCTTTTCCATGCACCTCAAAAGCATTGCCAAGTGCACACTTAGTGATGTACCCCACATATTGTTGAGGTGCTGGTCAGCAGGTGGCAAACATACAAACAGAGGGAAATGAGCATTAACTTCATCCATGGTCCCCCTCTCAGGTGCTAAGCTTCTGGCAACCACGCCCTGAGTGTTGGCAACCTATGGTTTGCACAAACCCTACTTTGCCCCCAAACCATGATCTTGGATTGAGCTTTTCAGGGTTTGCTGAAACCATTGTTTGCAGCATTTGGATAAAACAACAAACCATGGTTTGTTTTTTTGCAAATGAGAACAAATGGAAAGGGAGGAAACACTGCAGCCCAGGGCTTGCAGTGCTCATTATGGTAACAGCCAACTACTACACTCCATCATTGCCTGCCTGCTCAGCCCTGTCACACATCTCTAGGGTCAATGCTACCTGCAAGTACCCCACAGACTTCCCCTCCCCCTTTAGGCTTCAGTCATGATCAGGAGAATTTGATGCATGTTGAAACTGATGAAAGCAAGCAAATTGAAAGCAATTGGCTGATTGACTCCCCTTGTCAACAATACGTTTCCTGCTCTGGAATATCAGCTACCTTTTTATTTTGCAGCCTGTGAAAGAAAGTAGGGATTGGCCGACGCTCACCTTGCTTGTTTGCTTAAAAAAACACCGTCGGGATTTCGAGAGCATTTGTCGCATTTGCAAAACCTGGAGGGCCTTTGTGTGCACTCACAAGGAGGCTTTGCTTCGGCCCACAAGCAAAGAGAAACAAAAGCAAGCCCTTTTGCTTGAAAAGTGTGTGTGGGGGGGGGAGGCTTGCAGATGGTCTAGTTGAGATTCCTGCATTGCCAGGGGTTGGACTAGATGACCCTTAGGCCCTTTTCTAACTCTGCCATTCTATGATTGGGAAGCAAGTTCCATTTTGAGTCCTACTAGAATATACCTGGGCCAGACCCAGTTTGCCACCATCATTAAGTGAGGTACGCAGGAAGGTGTATATTTTTGACCCCCTTCTTTTCAAAGTTTTGCACTACAGCTCGTAAGAATGACATTACTGAATCAGATTAGGGATGGGGGTGTGTGTGGTGGATTTGATTTGGCTTTGCATGTTAATGTGAACCTGCCCAGTTCCCAATTCATGAAAGAAAGTGTGAGCCCGAAAGCAGCTGACCTTCACAATTGGGGCTTCTCTATATTGTGCCAAGCAATCCTTTGGCCAAGTAATGTGTACAAAAGTGTGTGAATTAAAGTGTACATAAAAATGCATATGAATAGCATTCAAAAATGTGTTACGTCCAGGAAAAGTGCTTTCAAAAAGTATACATATGGAGAAATGTGCACTGCAATGCTTATCAATTTTCTTGAGGACTTTTTTTTTAAAAAAAAACAACAAACCCCACACACAAGTAGATGCAGCAATGCAAAGAATGGAACATGAGACTGAAGAAGAATGAGAAACTGCAAGAAACCAAAATTGACACATGCATTTATCCTCAGATTGGACCATCTAGCATTTGTTTTCAATACCTTCCAGCAAGATTCCTGATAAGTAAGTACCCCATGAAGGCAAAAAGCCTTTTGTGTTTGTTCCTGGCAGCCGATATTCTGAGGTATGTACCATCTCTGTGCATCAAGGCTCCATCTACCAATGACAGTTAACAGCTATTTAACCCATCCTAAATTAATTTGTCTAATCATTTTGTAAATGGGGTAACTGTGCCCCTGCAGGTGTGCAGCCTGGGAGTCATTTTGGACTCACAGCTGTCCATGGAGGCACAGGTTAATTCTGTGTCCAGGGCAGCTGTCTACCAGCTCCATCTGGTACGCAGGCTGAGACCCTACTTGCCCGCAGACTGTCTCGCCAGAGTGGTGCATGCTCTAGTTATCTCCCGCTTGGACTACTGCAATGCGCTCTACGTGGGGCTACCTTTGAAGGTGACCCGGAAACTGCAATTAATCCAGAATGCGGCAGATAGACTGGTGACTGGGAGTGGCCGCCGGGACCACATAACACCGGTCCTGAGAGATCTACATTGGCTCCCAGTACGTTTCCGAGCACAATTCAAAGTGTTGGTGCTGACCTTTAAAGCCCTAAACGGCCTCGGTCCTGTATACCTGAAGGTGCGTCTCCCCCCCCCCACTGTTCAGCCCGGACACTGAGATCCAGCGCCGAGGGCCTTCTGGCGGTTCCCTCACTGCGAGAAGCAAAGCTACAGGGAACCAGACAGAGGGCCTTCTCGGTAGTGGCGCCCGCCCTGTGGAACGCCCTCCCATCAGAGGTTAAAAGGATCAACAACTACATGACATGTAGAAAACACCTGAAGGCAGCCCTGTTCAGGGAAGTTTTTAATCTGTGATGTGTTAATGTATTTTAATGTTTGCTGGAAGCCGCCCAGGGTGGCTGGGGAGACCCAGCCAGATGGGCGGGGTACAAATAATAATAAATTATTATTATTATTATTATTATTATTATTATTATTATTATTATAAACCCAGGCAAACTAGTGGCTATCACCCCATCTCGCAGTAGTTGTGAAATTCATAAGCCTACATGGAGGCTGCTGTCCCTGTGGCAGATAAACATTTTGGGACATAATCTGGACTGATCTATTCATTAGCCTCTCGCACAACTGAACATTCTTTGAAGGGGGAAACATTTTGTTTGCATGAATACAAATGTAGTTACCTTTGTGCTTTCCTTTATCTGTGAATTCAGTTGTTTCTTGTAGTCATTATTTGGGAGTTTGCCCTGATTTTTGTCTTCTCTTAGCTTGCTTTCTAATGAAAAATCAATAAGCAGGAGAGATAAGAAATTGGTTAAGGGGACTCTTTTAACATCAACATCGCTTAAAAGTCACGCTGCGAAGAAAGGGGGGGTGGCAGTTAACAGTGCTTAAATTCCTCTCTCTCCCTAAAACGTGTAAGCATATAGCTAGCATCAGGATAAAAGAAAAAGCAGGCAAATCTATTTCTCTGAATACTAACATCATATGGAGCACACAAGAAAGAATGCACATTGATGCATTTTAAAATACTGTGTGTCCTAGGCAGGCTGATGACCTTTCCATAGGTTTGTTATGCTCATTGCGCCATTCATACTGTATGCTCAGGATCCTGCGATTGCTTCTGTCTCTGATGTGGGCAAGAAGGATAATAGTTTTGGGATGAAGGAACAGGCACTGGGGATTCAGACACATCTGCTTTCCCCAACCTGGCTCTTTCCAGATGTTTTGGACACCAACGTCCATCAACCGCAGTCATCATTGCCCAGAGATCAGGGATGATGAGAGTTGTAGTCCAACAATTTATAGAGGGAATCAGCTTGGGAAGGCTGATGTGCATCATCACTTTGCTAGCAGCCGTTTAGGACACTTGGAAGAATTGCTACATATAGGACTGCTTTCTCTCACACACCTTTTTGTGTTGACATGGAGAAGAGAATGGGGTTTTTTTTAGCACTGAAGCAGAATTTGGAATGTGTGGATTATAGGAACATTTCAAAATCCAGAATCTGGCTTTGTATTTTGAATCTTTTCTATTGCAACTTTGGAGGGGTACCCTTAAAAAAAAAAGAAGATGAATTTTTCAGACCATAGCATGTGTGAAAATTCATTCACACGTTTCTCAAAGTCTCAACATAGAACAAAAACAACAGAGTCCAGTGGCACCTTAAAGAATGACACATTTATCATGGCATAAGCTTTCAGTCACCAATGCCCACTTTTCTAAAAATGCATGAAGCAGATAGTGGAGATGCTTATTATGGGCATGGAACTTGGGGGCACAAGAGGAGGCCCATTCTGCAAGCTGAAGGTAAGAAAGGAACAAATACATTCAGAAAGCAGAGCGACTGTATGCCAGTTTAAAAATCCTAACCCCACTTACCTGACATACACAACTTGAGTGCGGCCTTTGATATACGTTAAAACATTGGCATTTATTTATTTATTTATTTATTTATTTATTTGCTTGCATTGGTGGACAATAGAAAGAAACCTTGGACAAAATACGACAATTGCAGCACAATGAAGAATGCTAGGTGAAAGTCCAAATGAATTTCAGAACATATTGAGGCATGTGTGTAAGATTTTAAAAAAAGGTAAAAACCCCTGGACGATTAAGTCCAGTCAAAGGCGACTATAGGGTTGTGGTGCTCATCTTGCTTTCAGGCCGAGGGAGCCAGCATTTGTCCACAGACAGCTTTCCGGGTCATGTGGCTAGCATGACTAAACCGCTTCTGGCGCAATGGAACACTGTGATGGAAACCAGAGCACACAGAAACACCGTTTACCTTCCCACCACAGTGGTACCTATTTATCTACTTGTACTGGCATGCTTTCAAACTGCTTGGTTGGCAGGAGCTGGGACAGAGCAATGGGAGCTCACCCCATCACGGGGATTGGAACCACCGACCTTCTGATTGACAAGTCCAAGAGCCTCTGTGGTTTAGACCACAGCGCCACCCATGTCCCGAGCATGTGTATATATATCCCTATCAGTAACTTGGAGCTGAAGAAGTAGGTGCACCCACAATGTGATTCTTACAAAAAAGATGACTCTTAAAACAAGGTATTTTTAACATAGGGATCTATTCATGTGTTCCTCTGTGTGTACCAAGATGTGGGCTGAGTGAACATCTAACTTTGTGGTTCAGAAACTGGACTGTGGTGCCCCCTGGGGGACTGGGGGATTACCTAGGGGATGCTAAGAGGCAAGGAGGTAGCCGAGGGAGCTGGAGGTTGTAAATCACTATCACTGTGCTGGTCCCGTGGGTTATCCGAAAGGCGAGGTCCAAGTCTGGTCCGTGGTCAGAGGGGTAACGTAAAGGCAGTCCATAATAACTGAAGCTGGGTGCAGGGCAGGGAGTCAGGCAAACTCAGGAACAGGTAGGAAAGCAGGGAACCAGGGTGGGTCAGGAGCTCAGGCAGGGAAAACAGGACAGGTTTCAAGCAGGAACACTGGCAGGAACTGGTATCCAACAATGTTGCTCCTGCAACTTGGGGCTGGGGCTGGCCGGCTTTTATCTGCCCAGAGGCATAGGGCGGCCCCGATCCTCTGGTGACTCGCCTCTCCTGGCTTGGAGGCGAGCACTCCTCCTGCGGGAACTCAGTTCTCTTCGCCTCTCTGCCCTGAGCCTCTGCAGCTCAGGAGAGGCTGGAAGGTTACCGGACCCAGGGGCAACCTCAGCTTCCCCTGACAGGGCTGGGAGTGGAGCACCTGCAGGCAATGAGTCCTCCATCCCATCAGGGGCCAGAGCAGACTCAGCCGATGCCTGCACCTGAGGATCCAGCACAGGTGAAGACCCTTCCGACTCAGGCCCTAGCCCCGGCTCTGCTGGTTCTGGAGGTGGGGAAACCTGTGCAAGCTGGGATCCCTCAGGTTCAGCATCTGAGTCTAAAACCCAGGCCATCACAATCAGACTTTGAAAAGCTGGTGTCACTGGATCAAGTTCATCTATTTTGTTGCATTAGTTTTAATTTGTTGTGAATTTTATTGTGTTATTATCTTCCTTAAGGTTGTAAAAACTGCTCTGAATAATGCTTTTTTTAAAAAAAATACGTTATGGGGATGAGTTAATGGAACCAAAGGGGCAGTGGTCCCAAAATGCTTGGGAAGCACTGATCTAACTGCATTGCAATATCCTCAGATCAGGTTTCTGTGTGCCAGCAACTCACCAACCCAGCCACCAATATCATTGCATGCTTAATAGCTACCTAGATGTGCACATAGCAGCATGGCATTTCACTAAAAGCTCACTGCAGCGGCACTCAGACAACCCATATCTCACTATAAGAGGTCCAGGCAAAGGGCAAACAAACATTATAATCTTCCAAAGTGCAATGACTTAACCAAAACACTGCTGAAGTATGTTTTTGCTTTAATACCTCTCCACCACTTTTTAGAACAACACTTGTGGCTCTATTAAATTCTCCTAAATCAAAACTAGCTCTTGACAGTTTTCCAGGTAAACATCACTGGTTTGATGGAACTGTGAAAATGAGCCAGACTGAAAGGAATCTTTTGCTCAGAAAGTAAGATGCATGTTTATGTCCTGCAATTACAGGAAAAAAGAGGTATTTGGGCAAAACAACATCAAGGGGAAATGATGTAGTTTGTGTTTCAGGTGGAAATTACATGAAAAGAGCTGATCTGAAGCTAATTGCCTAGTTAGATGTTCATTTGTGTGAAAATGCACCTCCAGTCTTTTGCTATTTTTTAACACTAAGTGTGAATATGGTTGCCCCCTCCCCAATTCATTATTGTTTGGCACCCTTTTGTTTTCCTCGCAGCTATTTCTTCTTCTTCTTTGTTTTCACTGTCCTGGGATTTATTTCCCCTCGGTGCCTTTCGGTTGACTTGTCCATTATGACTTATGTGCTTTCATTGAAGATGTCACAACAGCATGTCTGACATGGTGCCATGACACCTGTAAACAAAATCATATGGGTCATTACAGCTAATCAGGTTAAATGGCAACAAGTAGAAGCAACAATCATGGGGCTAAAAGGCCACTAAACAGTATCGAAAACACCACAATATTCAGCAAGGTGAGGCTGGGG
Source organism: Darevskia armeniaca (assembly GCA_034641395.1). Classification (NCBI taxonomy): domain Eukaryota; kingdom Metazoa; phylum Chordata; class Lepidosauria; order Squamata; family Lacertidae; genus Darevskia; species Darevskia armeniaca. The sequence continues at coordinate 437,408 of JAWWNF010000262.1, read as the reverse complement.
GTGTAATTTATTCAGCTACACTGAATAGGCAAATTTTGAAGCAGATATTGCAATGAGAAAATATCTTATAAAGTCCCCATTGTGGCTGAGTTTGCCTTTTTGCTTTCGGCAGAGGGACAATTTATTTCAAAATGCACCAGAAACAACTTAAAGAAAATAGAGTGTGAAGTTACTTAATAAAACCTCTGTCCTTAGCAAAAGGTACTTGAGGCATACAGGAGAACAGGAAAATTCTAAAGACAAGTTGGAGTGGGGAAAAACAACAATAGGCGTTTAATATAGTTTTGTGATTAAAAAGGCTTTCAGGGCTTAATTCAAGCCAGGTATCACTAGAGCCCAGACCTGAAATACCTTTTCCATGCTAGGAACTTTGGAACGTGTAAGAACATAAAAAGGGAGAGGAGGTCTCCACTGTGGTGTAAATCTGAAAGTTTCCTCCAAAATTCTAGGGAATTTTGAGGGTAAGTAAGTAAGTAAGTAAGTAAGTAAGTAAGTAAGTAAATTTGGTAAAACTAAATTCCTCAAGAAGAATTTTTGCATATTCAATCACTTTATTTCAGCTTTAAGCTCATAAGAACACCAGAACTAGAACAAATGCACAGTGCAATTTGATTTAAAAAAATTGAACCAGTAAAACTTTAAAGAGTACAAATTAGAAATAGATACTATAAGGAATTTTCGGTTTCCAAACAGCAGTCCATTACAACGTTAATATGTCAAAACGGAAGTTAAACATTTCGCCATTTGTAAAGTTACATGCTGATCTGTATCTTGCAATAAAAAGGCCAGGCGAAAATCTGCCGGGTGCACAGGCAACTTGTGGATTAATGGTAACAGTAAGTTCCTCCGGACAACACAATATAAAGGACATATAAATACTATATGGTGAAGTGTTTCGATCGAGCTATTATCACAGGAACATAAAACCGGGACTTGGCCCCTAGAAAATCTATGAAAAAGGGAATTCGAAGGGAAAACATTAAAACGTGCTTTGATAAAGGCAAAACGATGACTGGCAATAGAAAGGGATGATAGGTAAGATGGCACATGAGTTGGAGAAATAACTCCCAACTGACGCGGGGAACATAACCCTCACCAAGCATAAGATTACGCTGCCACTCTATGTCGTCCAGTCTTTGATTAATAATTTTCCTTGCTAAGGTAAGATCTTGGTTCAAGAGTTCTATGGGCGAGATTCCAATAGATAAAAGTTTAGCATGAATCTTATTGGCCCAAGGGCTGCTAAACTCATCGCGCCAAAGGCATTGGGCTATATAGTAGTTAGGTCATCTAAACCAAAGTGTTAGCCAGTAACTAAAGACACGTTTCCACAGGAGTGTCTCTAGGGAAGGCATTCTCAATTCAACATGGATAGCCGCGTTACTAACAATGCACGTTGCATATTGTTGTTTAAATGAATATTCTAAATTAAAACAGAAAAGTCTCTGTGTGTGTGATATATAAATCTTGAGGAATAGAGGGGGCTGCCAGCTAGCAAACTTATAATTGAGAACTGCTTGAAAGAGAAAGAAAATGCCAAACAGATACAGAGTCAATCATTATGTTTGTTACTCTCCCCTCCCTCCCACTGAAAATAGCTGGGCAACAATTAAGCAGTATTATATATGTCATTGTATCAGTGATGGAAGTTGCCCTTGATCCCCATTTATTTCATGGCACATCTCTGGGAGGCAGATTCTGGCACTGACATTTGCACCCAGGAGAGCCATGAGCGTAGAATCTGCATCCAAAAGGACTTTCCTTACAATAAGCAGAATAAATAAAAGCATGTTTATGCACCGGATTTCCATTTCCTAAAGATGTTCAGAATACCTAAGGACTTGAACTATTCTCTCTGTATAAGATCAGGAAATGAAAAATAATCTCTCAGAGTATATATCAAAGAAGAGTACTTGGGTGGCACACTCACTCATAAATAAACCTGAGAGGGAATAAACAGGTGCACCTCACCAATGAAATCCCAGGTATTATGAAGAGAGGTATATTTATGGATTGTTCTGAGAGAGTGAGAAATTTCTAGAGCTCTCTTTCAGGAATGCAGATGGGCAACAAAGCAACACCTGGGACAGAACTGTGCTATTACTAAACACATCCATGGGCAGTGAATAGTGCGATAGTTTCCAGTGAAGGCTAGCCTTGAAATATGGAGGATGACTCAAGAAATAAACCACTGCAGTCAAACAATAGCAGTGCCAATAGTATCTGGTACTGGGGCATGACAGGGGCAGACCACCGCAAATAAATCTGCTGCCCTCACTGTCTTGTGGGCTAAATTCAGAAGATTATTATTAGGAGAGTACTCTTTGAAAGGGCCACCATGCAGCAGATGAACAGTCCACACTCCTTGCATGTTTGCAGGCCCCTGTGACCCAGCTTGTGCCTAGCTATCCGACTGAAATCATTTGCGCAGAAACGCAATGTGTGGAAATCTCTCCTTCTAAAATCAGCAGGACTTAAAAGGGTTTTACGTTTCCTGATGTCAGGGACTGGGCAGAGGAGGAATGGTGGAGACCGCCTCCCCAGCCTGACCCTTCCAGAGAAGAAGGAGACAGTGCAGTGAGGGAGGTCACAGCTCAGAGTCAGATGAGGGGAATGTGGAGAGGAGGAGGAGAAAGAGGACCACCAGAGAGGGCAACATCTGATGGGACAGGAGGTGAGACCCTAGACCAGGAGGGGCAACATCTGATGGACACAGTGTCTTTAGAAAGCATTCCAGACCTCCCCTCTCCTAGAACCCAGCAAGCCTTGAAAGTAGTAGAGCAAAGGGCTCAGAAGCAAAGGGCCCTCAGCGCCACCCGTACGGGAGAAGGTGACAAATGAGGAAGTGGGAGAAAAGGGGGTGGTGAGTCACTCAGAGCAAAGCCATTATTCCAAGATGCTGCATTCCCAAGCCTCTCTCTGTGAATATTGAATAAAAAGCAGATGGTAAGAACTTTTCCTTGTCTTATCCGTTCCTGCCAACCTGCTGTGGGGGTTGGTTCCTCTGCTGCCTGACACCTGAATTGTGTTTATACATCTTACTGTGAGGTGGGGAGACATTTAGACTCGCCATTACAGGCACCAAAATGTGTTGGCCATCTCCAAGTCCTCCAGTGGCTATTCACTTTAGCCAGAACCGATGCCAATGAAATTCTCCGCACTGGCAGTGCACACAGCTCCTAAAAACTGCTCACCCTGGATTAACCCAGTTGTGTGGTGAGAAATTCATGTTGAGCACAGATGGAGGAGTCAGGATTTGAACTTTTCCTTTGCTGTGGAGCATATTGTATGTAGCCTTGGTCTAGTTATTCTCCCTGGGCCAAACCTATTTCACAGGGATTTTGTGAAGATAAAATGGCACAATCCCGAATGTGATAATAATGTGATAAATAAAACATAGTTAGCCTGGTGCAACAAAATAAAATAGTAACAATTATCTAAAAACTAGATTATTAGGCTAAAGTTACATGGGAAATATATATTAACTTGTTATTATTCCTAAACATTCCTATGGATGTAGTTATTTTAGTGTAATTTCTATCACCCAGGCTTCTTAAACAGCCTGAATCTTCATTCCATGTCTGCGCGGGATGATTTACAAAATTCTGTTTCCATTGCCACCTCCCCACATCCGATTTCTTACTGCTGAGAAAGGTGAAAGAGCATTAACCCAAGGGGAATTAGAATGACCAGTCTTAAAGCCTGGAATACCAATTCAGAAACAGCATATTTGCTCCAGGTAATAGCTGGTGTGTGTGTTTAAAAGAAAATGCAGGCACCATTTTTGACAGGGAAATAAATACCAGCATTATGATTAGCCTCCAACAGTGACTGTTTCTGAGCCTTGCCCAAACATACATCACCCTGACAAAGCTCTGCCAGCCCAAACCATTATTTACCAAGAAAAATTACCTGGTCTTTAAAAATTATGGAGCTCGTGCTGAAAAGGACATGTGTATGTAGTAAGCTAATTTTCCTTCCCCACTTTCTGGGAACGCCACTACATCTAAGCTATTTACATGAAATCAGGATTTATCACCAGTCTTTAGCTCTCCCTGCTGCTGCACACCTTCTGGTGGAGGAACATGCAAGTATGAAGAATGACATGCCCTGAACATCAGTGCTTGGAGGATGAATGAGCTAATCTGCACATGGAGTGAGCCGAAACCTCCTAGAAAATATCACTTGAGATCTTGGCCTCACATTTCAGAACCCATTTGACTTAATCTGAGTTCTAGCTTCTGATCTCATGGACGCTGGCAGATGGATTGTTTTGAGCATGGCCAGACTGAGAATTCACCAAGTTTTTAAGAGTCTGTTCTCAAGGCCCTTTGGCTTCTCAGTGCTCAATTGCCTGAGCAGGAGGGCTCACCTCTTAGGGTTGCCATATTGCAAGATGCTATTTCCGTAGGACGAATCCCGCATGTGTCCGGGAAAACCCAGATGTATGGCAATCTCTGAAGTGATAGGTTTAAGGTGCTGGAAAAGTACTCCCTATATCATTGGACTTGTTCAGATGTTGCAGCAAAAGTGGTTTGAAAAGAGGTTCCCTTTCAAAAAGAAACTTAAGATTTCTCAAACCAAGACTGAAGGCTGAACACTAGTCATCCAAGATACATTGCAAGAGGTGAGCTGCTTCCTGCTGCAACAACTGTATCCCGGTAAAACAATCGGTACACATATTGCTAACTTGGCTACATGTGTGGAATCTGCTATGCCAGCTTCTCATTAGTGTACTAAGGCTTATAACCTGCCTTCTGTGAACATTGCTTCCAAGGTGGAACAGATTACAGCAGGGGTTGGCAACCTGCAGCCCATGGGCTGCAAGTGGCCCACGGGGGTCGTTTAAACGGCCAACGAGCCACCCCCCAAACCGAGCCGCCTGCTCGGCGAGTCCCCGCACGCTGTGCTAAACCGGCGCGGAGTGGGGATTCGCACTGGAAATCGCGTCTGCGCAGACACAGATGCCGGAAATTGCGTCTGCGCAGACACAGATGCCGGAAATTGCGTCTGCGCAGACGCGATCCTGCTCAAAGAGCAATCTCCACGGGAGTGAACCGGCCCAGGCAAGGTAAACCTTGCCGACCCCTGGATTACAGCAACACACAAACAAACCCCACTTCTTGTTTCTCTCGCAGTAAGCAAAGTCCAGAGTGGACTTTCACTCACTTGTACAGTCCCAGTGAAACTGGCAATAGGAGCAGACTTCTGTCCTAGAAGCAGAGGAAACAAGCTCTTTCAGTCGTTACTCTCTAGTGACTGAGGCCATCTTATTATGATGTCTTTCTTGTAGGGAAGGGGCCCAGTTCCTCCAGTGGCCCTTTTTCTGGCTGGTGGACAGAAATGTGTCAAGATCCTTTCTGCCCAAATCAGGAGATTTCCCCATACATTTTACTGTGGGGAGGAGAAGCCATTAGACTTGCCATCCCATCCTCCAAAATATGCTTGGATTGTGGCTATGTCCAGAGTCTACCTCCCTTCAGCTCTGCCATCCTCAGGCAAATGGCAGTTGAAGTAATTTTTCTTTTCCTGACAGGGGCCAATGGAACGGGCAAGATTGGTCTCCCCATTGCCATGGCGCTCTTCCTGGGAGGAAGGGAGTGTAACTTTCCAGGGGGCCTTGATGCCCTGGCAAATGGTGGAGGCCAGAGTGTTCTTTGTCTCACTTTTTCATCCCGAGAGCAACTTTATGATGGGAAGCTTTTTTGAGATTTGCTGCCAATGAAGGGGAAAGAACCTAAATTGCCTTGGCACTTTCAGAACCATCTACTGAAAAGGAGAATTGTCCACCACTGGACTGTTCTCAAGTGAGGCAAATGGTAGAATTTTTCACTTGCCATGAGTGCTTTTATAGATGAAATATGAAAGTGGTTGTACAGCATCATCTGACAAAGAGAAGCCAATTACTGATGGACATATAAAGAAGTTACTGTTACCCTAGCATTACTGTAGTCATTTCAGTTTCTCGAAATCTTACAATTTAGCAAGCTGTATGGGGCCTGCACATTGAGCACGATGCATTTCTTGCCAAAGAATATCCATGTCGTGAAGTAAGCTACAGTATTATCAACTGATATTTGCTGGACACATTAGATGAAAGGTACCAAGGAGGCAATTTGTCCTTTAATGGGATTTCTACAACAGAAGAGGGAACAGCTCTGCATTGTCAGAAGTGATCATTCAGGAGGCTTTCGGCAATTTGATGTCAACTTTGTAAAATCAATATTTTATACACGTAAACGAGAAACACTGCGATGTATATCCCATATTTCTTTCTTTCTTTTCTTTTTTTAAGTTATTGGAGTAAATAATGTCAAATCTCTGTTTGCTCCATTTAGGATCCTGCAATTAATCAATTGCTCTGTTTGTCTTCTGCCTCCTACTCCCACAATCTGCACATGGCTCATCCCTATGATTCCCTTAATACTTCAGCAATTTAGTATCCACCTGGTCTGTGTCAATACCTTTGTTCTCAAATTAAGCTCACCAATAACTGGATGATGACAATCAGCACCAAGGACAGTGCCGTCTTCACTCTCCTTGATCTTCATGCTGCCATCACTAAATCCATAACTCATGGAACTGCCATGTTTTCATTTTGCTACATTTATTTCCTTTTCTTGTTTACTTAGGATCAGAACATAGCAATAAAGTTATCCGGGGAAATCTTTTCTCCTGTACTAGGCTTTGGAGATGCATTGAATGCTCCTTCCACTGCTCAGTCACCTCACTCATTGCCATGGTTTCAATTGTCTCATAATTGCTGATCTTATACATTGCTCTCAGCTAAGAGTTTAAGAATTATAGCTAGCTTTCTACCCTACGACCAACACAGAACTGTGCAAAACTCTTCCATTTCTTTTGTGCGTGTATGGTCACTACTAAAGATTTCACCATCATTATTATTTTTAATATATATACTGTGGTCTAAACCACTGAGTCTCTTGGGCTTGCTGATCAGAAGGTTGGCGGTTCGAATCCCCGCAACGGGGTGAGCTCCTGTTGCTCGGTCCCTGCCCCTGCCAACCTAGCAGTTCAAAAGCACGTCAAAGTGCAAGTAGATAAATCGGTACCACTCCAGTGGGAAGGTAAACGGCATTTCTGTGCACTGCTCTGGTTTCAGTGTTCCATTGCGCCAGAAGCGGCTTAGTCATGCTGGCCACATGACCCAGAAAAACTGTCTGCGGACAAACGCCAGCTCCATCAGCCTGAAAAACGAGATGAGTGCCGCAACCCCAGAGCCGTCTGCGACTGGATTTAACTGTCAGGGGTTCTTTACCTTTACCTTTTTTAATTCTATTAGTTTGTAACCAAAAATTAACAGTTTTCAAAGGGGTGTGTGGCAAAACCAGGAACTGTGAGGTTCCAGCACCTCAAGAATGTTGAGAGCAACAGGTCCATGGAGTGATGCAGATGTCAGTTTTGTTTTTGTGTTGTTTTTAGAAAAACAAGTGCATATAAGGTACAAGGGTGGTTTTGACATGCACAGTAAAAATGGGTTGAGTAATATTTTTTTGTTCATGGTTGGATGAGAGATGGTGAAATGTTCGGGTGGCAGAAGGTAATTGGGTAGAGGATGAATATATGACACATATTTATTTATACATGTCCTGATGTATAACTCTTTCAGTGTCCCCCCCCCCAGGCAACATTTGGAACAGTCTTACCTGAGTCTGGGTTTGTATGATATGCTAAGCCAAACAATGGCACAGCAGGTAATAAATCTAATAATAACAGTGCTGACTGATAATATTCTGCTCTATAACTTCATAATTTATGTGGTACCTTGTACATAATATTGTGTGCCCATCACTATTACTTAACAAGACATAATTTTATTGTAATAAAACTGTGAACGTACAGATTTAAATACATTACATTCCACTTATGGAGTTTGCTCTACAGAGACTTTGAAGTAGCTATACAAAATAATGGATACAAACCAGAGAATAAAAGCCTCAAGTTATTAGGCAAATATATAATCGTGTGTCATTAGACATTAAAAATTATCAGTGTTTGAGCTTTTCATTTATTCTGGAAATGAAACAATGTTTCTTAGCTGGACATTATTGGTCTTGCTTTAATTGAATTAATTACATTTTGCTTTTTTCCTCTTGAGGTTTCCAGTTTAGATTGTAGTTCAAGAAGAGCCTTTTAGCATTAATATTTGTCTAGTTAAGCAAATAAGAAAGCACCCCCCCCTTCTAACCACACTATAAATCTATGGTAGTTAACTATTTCCCAATAGTGGAGAAAGAAGTTGCATCAGTCTTTGAAACATGTCTAGTTTCAGTTAAGTCCTCCATTTCCACTACCTGATACAAATAAGAGAGAATAATGTTCCCATGGATCATGTTACCATGTGATATCTGAAATAACAATGAGAGTGGAGCTCTTCTTTCTTTTAAAGTCATTTTCCTAAAACAAAGATTCCGTGATTCCAATATCTACTTTGAAGGTAGCACATTCAGTGCTGTCCAGAAAATCCCCACAAAAAAACCCCATCAACTGAGAGGGAGGAATCTTACCAAGGAACTGTTTTTTCATTTCCGTTTTAAACAAATGTATATGGTGTCTCTTTACCCCTTTGGCAATAGCTGTTTGCCGTCCCCATATTCCTTCATTACCCTCATTTGCCATACTATTGTTAAATCTGAATCACCTTGGCATTCAAGACCATATGAAGCCATCATATCAGGCATAGTGACATGACCTCATGAACACAATCATGGACATATCTGAAGCTAACGGGATTAACTAAATGGCAGGGTGGGCATTGTTAAACCATTGTGATTGTAAGCACTTAAGAAGTGTTTTAGTGTTCAGAGAGCATCTGTGCACTTTATGCCCTCCAGTCAAATGTCATAACCCATACATAACTGATTGTTTCTTATTGTTAATAAAATACGTGAGTTGCCTCTCTATTCCACTAAGTACTCAGTGCGACCTACGAAAGAATAAAATGTTCCTGACCCTCAACACATAAACACATACCGGTATGCACTGAAAACAAGAGCATTTTCAAGTGGCAATTGAAGATACATGAAGTATAGGATATACCCAGATCTCCCTTGGGCAGTAGTTTTGTAGATTTATACTAGTACAGAAAAAGTGAAGCCTTACTTCTCTATGTCCATCCTTTTTCTGCCACCACACAACTATATACCGTATTTTTCCGTGTATAGCATGCCCCCATGTATAAGATTCCCCCTGTTTTGGGGGACTCAAATTTAAGGAAATGGGGGAATATGGCTATATTAGCAGAGTTGTTGTTGAGCTTTTTTAGGGGGAGGATTGCCCACAGTTGCTGAGCTTTTTTGGGGGGGATTGCCCAGAGTTGTCGAGCTTTTTTTGGGCCGGGGGAGGGAAAAGCACTAACCCGAATGACAAGCGCTCAGAATACCTCGCATCACAGAAGCTGACAAGCGTCTGCCTATTGGCAAACACCAACTGGAAATCAAACGCCCATTTGCCGCAGCAGCAGCCATTCGAAAGCAACCCTTGACACAGCAACCAGTCACCCGCCCAGTTAACGCAGGAACAGCCAATCCAAAGCAGCCCTTGCCGCAGCCAACAATCAACAACCAAATCGCTGCAACAAATCACCCTGCCCCCCAATGCACTGCCCGTGTATAAGACGAGCCCCGTTTTTTAACATTATTTTTCAGTAAAAAAACAACCCCTCGTCTTATACACGGAGAAGTACGGTATATATCTGAATTCTTCACACACTTGGACTAGGAATTAAGCAGAGTAAGTGTCATCTTCTTGGTACTGGCTCTGTGCAGACCTCACTGAAATGAGCATGCTCTTGTTCATTTCAACAAGGCTTGCACAAGAGAACTGTTGTGTGTTAATTGATCGGAGGAGGAAGCCAAGCATCCATCTTTCTTTCTTTCTTTCTTTCTTTCCTTCCTTCCTTCCTTCCTTCCTTCCTTCCTTCCTTCCTTCCTTCCTTCCTTCCTTTCGCATTAGACACAGAATGTCTTGGGCTGGACCTTGAATTCTTCAGAGCTTTTACAATGTGATCCAGGAACGGGCATCCCCCAATCAACACATGCAGGCAAACTGCCACTGCAGGAATATGCTGGCACAGGTCACAACATGTGCTATCGTGCTCACCATTGTCCTCTCCTCTTTGGAACGATTTTCTCCATTCCCGGTTGAGTACTAAGCAGTAGGGCTGTGCTAGATATATTATATTGTGATTTCGGTGGGGGCAGTTTTGCCGCTCCTGCCAAACCGTTATTGGAACCAACCACCTAATCAGTGTAAGATGATAGCTTTGTAATTGTGAGTCCAGCAGAAAAAGGAAAGGGAAAATAGGCACAGTGTTAAACATTATTGTGATATTGTAAGCATGTTCTTCTGCTATGTACAATGCCCTGTATCAGTTTTCTATATAGCCAGGCACTAGATGGTACATTATAGGGTCCTGAATAACTGCATGTGAAGGCTGGTGGCCTCTGTAAGGCAATTTACAAGCAACCCGTAAAGTCAGAACTGAAACTCACAACATTGGCAAGCCAACAAAACAGTCACATTGAAGTTCCTTGTCACGTATCAAAGTCAGTCGCATAAACAATTTTGTCATTCCCATGTGCCTATATATTTGGTCACTTTGTCATTTGCCCAGCAAGATTAACCAACAACACATATTTATTGGAAAAAAGTAGGTTTCTGCTTCTGCCCTTATACAATTGCCTACTAAGTTGTTTGCTTTTACTGTATGATTTCCACATAAATCCTAGATTACGGAACTGTATATGCAGCAACAGCCCACAGAACAATAGGAGCTTGGGTGAGAAATCTGCACCTTTGTGATTTTCTTCATTCAAACCCACCAGTCTAAAGACACTGAGTCTGTCAGCTGTCTCTCCCCTGGTGCTTCTTCTTCCTGCTCCTGCTCGCCCCCCCCCAATTTTTCCCAGCTTCTCCCCTCTGCAGCCTCTGAACTATGACCTTCTGCAAACCACTGTTCTAAATCTATGCTGTCTCCCTCTTCCCTGGGAAGTGCAGGAGGAGGGGGGGGCAGACTCCACCATTCCTCCTCTTCTGACCAGTCCCTGACAATTATGTTGTTGGACGTACGTAGAAATACAGTTACATAAAAGAACGCAGATTTGTCGCTGAACCTTTCTGTTTGTTCGCTTAAAGAATGTAGATTTCCAGAGGGGTGCTGAGTAATTTTTCTTCTGAAAGGGGGGCAGTAGGCCAAATAAGTTTGGGAACCTCAGCTCTAACCACTACGCCACACTGTTGGATCACACAGTGGAGAAGTAGCTTCCATGCCCCAGTGGGTGTGAATGGAGGGGTGTTTGAGCATCACAACTGCATCTGATGAAAAGAAAGAGTTGGGTGTTAAAATCCCTGGAGCTTCATATAGAAAAGAAACAACTGTAAGTTACAAAAAGGATTAGTAAAGTATCTTGGAATTTAAGAAATATGCAACAATAACATCGACCTTTATACTCATGTCTAAAGTAAAGTTGTGCCATTACTGATTTTTTAGAACCCTTTGACCAATAGCTAGTTAACTCTGTGAGCTACCATCATTTTTTTATAATTCCCAAAGCTGGCTGATATAGTTACTGAAGTTTAGAATTCTCTGCATGTACTGTGTATCATCTTGCATTATTATGAGTACTAGAAATTATTCACACAGATAGACAGATACCTTTCAGTGGTGCATTCTCTTTGAAGGCAATGAGACTGAGTAAAAAGAATGTAAATAGTCTCTCGAGAAGTTCTACTTCTAACAGACAATTCCTTTCTTTTTTCACTAGAAGCATCACTTGTGACATGCTAATATGTGGTAGGTTGCCAAATCCCTTGTCACATGCTTTTGCACAGCTGTCCCTAACCCAGAGCCCTCCAAATATTTTGGACTACATGTCCCATCAGCCCCAGTCAGGGTTAATGGGAGTTGTAGTGCAAAACATCAAGAGAGCTCCAGATTGGGGAAAGCTGCTTTGAGATGCAATTCTATGCATACTTACCTGCCAGTAAGCCCCATTGGACACAGTGTGTTTAACTTCTAAGGAGAGATGAATTGAATTGTGCTGTTAACGTCTCTTGGTAAATCAGTAGCTAGAAGTTAACTAAGATAAAGTATTCAGCAGCTGCAACCCCAAATGGCTCTTAAAAGTAAAGTAGACTTCCTCATAGTGTTTGCAAGAACAGGAAACAGATATTTAAAAATTACCTGTGTGTAATTGTGCAAATGCACGTGCCTCTACAAAACAGAATAAAGCGTTTTCGTTAACAATATCAACATTCTCACATACACTTACAGACACAGGAAAATTGCTTACTTTCTGTGGCAGTATTTTTTGTGTTTTTTTTAAAAAAAATGTTTTTATTTATTTATAAATTTATTTTATTTATTTATTAGATTTGTATACCACCCTTCCTCATGAGATCTCAGGGCAGTTCACAAAGTGAAATACAGGATAAAAACATGAAAACAAGTAAAAACCAAACAGCAAAACAATAACACCCCCCCCCTTCCCACAGACACATTTAAAAGGCTGTAGAATGTTAATCAGCCGAAAGCCTGGTTGAAGAGGAACGTTTTCGCCTGGCACCTAAAATGGTAGATTCTATTGCTGTAAACCTTCCCTGAGACACGGTGATGAGAAATATCTGGAGATACAGGGGACTGAAACTCATACCTTCTGTGTGCAATGCAGTTGCCCTACCACTCAGCCACAGTCCTTCTCCAGAGGCTCTATAGTAAAAACTGTTGCTGAGCAGATCCTAAAGTAATAGTAATGTTTAGCCGGAAGGGAAACAGATGAGTGGGTAAAGCCCAGACCATGGTTTAAAGGCAGCTGATACAGATGAATGTAAAGCAGGTCTGCCTGGCTGGTGCCTGGAGGACAGACTGCCTGGTAATCCCATCCTTGCTACATTTGAGCTCCCCAGAGGAAAGGTGGGATGAACCTGAAATAAATGTAGCACCTTTGAAGACTCCAGATCTCAACAGTGCATTACTACCATAATCCTCCTAACTATCTTATGAGGTAAGTCGCTGCTATTCTCCAGCTGTTTCAAAGAGAGAGACTTGCCTAAGGCAGAAGAAATGTTGGCACATGCAAGGTTTGAAACCAGGGACTTCTTCATTCCCTGCACAGTCTCTCAAACTACTATGCTAAAGTAGTTCTTACAGCTCCACCAAAGCCAGGCTGCCCCTAGACCAGTGGTCCTCACATTTTCTATAGTCATAATACCGTTTTTCCAAATGGATGTGTCTGCCCAAAAACCTGTGTATTGCAGGATGTTCTAGTTAATGTAGTATAAACACCGACAACTGGGAAACACTGGCCTGCGAGTGCTCCAATTGGAGAACAGCTTATACCAAAGGTGTCATGGGCTTTGAAGACGCTCAAACTCAGGACGAAAGGGAGAAACGTGCTAAGAGAAAGACATGCTTGGCAAACACTCACCTTGATCAACTCCTGCCCAGAAACCTATGTCCCCACTGCGGAAGGACGTGTGGATCCAGAACTGGCCTCCACAGTCACTTATGGACTCACTGTTAAGACCATGTTCATGGAAGACAATCTTACTCGGCTTTGAGCGATCGCCAGAGAAGATTCTAGTTACACTGTGAACAGTCATTTTGAGCAGACCACTGGGCAGGTTTATCGGACATCATTGCTGCCCAGCTTGAGCCTAGATTCTAGAATGCACCCAACATTCTCCAGTGACTGCAAGGGAAGAGCAATGGTAGTGTGCAATGAACCTTGTCTGATGTTCAGGAGCTGCTAAGATCTCAAGGAACTCCAGGGTTCCCCAGATTCCCAAGACTCCACCAAGACACCCTGACATCATCTTGCTCTTTGATGTATTTCTCCATTAGAGCTATACCTACTTTTGGCATAAATAGTGCTGGTGAGAGGCAATCACCCTCTCTTCTTGCCTACTGTTTGAAGCTTCTTCTCCAACCTACCTCTTCTGCCAAACTATTGGAGATGGGGGGGAAGGCCAGTGTTCGTTTCAGCATGCCAGGAGGGTCTTGAGCCCACAATCCAAACACCTCAATTGCCTTCCTACTCCTGTTCTTCTGCCCACTGCTCATAAAAAACCACACAGTGTTCTCCTCTTTTATCTTTCTCAGATGTGTGGGGCTAGCATGTTGCTAAAGGGCGATATTGCAATTGACCCTGAAAGAGAATCTCGTGGAAGGCTGCATTTCAGGGTTATCTATGATACAGAAAAAGCTACATTACAGTACAGAGGATCAAGATCCCGTTTAATTCAACGGGAGTTGTGCATGTCATAGGGCAACCTGGCCCCTGTTTTCCATTCTCAGGATGATGGGCTAAAAGAAATCTCTTATCTTCTGCCTCATTTTCTCTCTCTCAGGAAATTGAAAGTATTTTTTCCACCTTTGAGAATGACTTTTAATATCTTGGGTTAAAGCGGTCATGTCAACTATTACCTGGTTCAATATGTGTAACTTAGTAATATGCAGCAGGCGTAGAAATGAAAGATATGGGGGCCCAGTGAATATCTCTTCTCAGGTTAAAGTCAGTGCAGAATGGGTTTTGTTCTCTTGTTGCCCAGGCAGGCTCATTATGAGACCCATGAGAACAGCAAAATAACCAGACTGTACAACGGTGATGGGATAAAATCTGGCCAAATCTTTATTGACAGCAGCAGGCAGGGCAAGGATTGGCATGGCATTGGATCCCAGGATCAGTTCATCATTCCACAAGCCCCACGTTGATGGAATGGATCTGCTGGGTTTGGATCACTCCAAACCTGTACAATGGGAGTTCGCCATTGTTGAACCTTGCTGTGGTGCAAGCCAAGCAAGCAAGGTCTCACTGGGGGACCAGGGTGCAGATTCCAACCAGGCAGATACCCAACCCACGCTTGGGTTTGCCGTGGTCAATCCTCCACTCAGGCCCCTTATGGGGGGGCCCTATACTATGTTGAGCCTGACCAATGCCATTTCTGCCCTCATAAAGACAACTTTCTTCCACCTAACAAAGGAAAGCCATAATTTTACTGAGGGAAAGGCAAAAAAAAAATTAAAAAAATCCTCCCAATCAGGTTGAGAGAAAAAAATCCCTTTCCGGTTGTGTCAACCAACGACCCAAAATTGCTCAGTGAAGGTTCTAACCCGAGGGTGGGCGGGTGGGAAGCTCTCAAAGCAGAATGGCTGTGAGCTCCAAGGGAAGCAGCCTTATATAGGCTTTCCCCTCCCTTCTGAAGCAATGGCTCATGGGACAGCTTTTTCCCATGAGCCCATCACACAGAGAAGATACTGGGCAAAACATTGCCCAGTATTTTGCTGCAATCTATGGGCCACAGCGCTGCCAGGCAAAGGCACCCCGTGCTCATTGGGCACAGAATGGGGCTTAGATGAACAACCAAAACGTCTGGCCAAAAATGAGTTTGGGTGGTTAGGAATTATTATTAGGGGTTGAGTGCTTCCTGCATTTTCCATTCAGCTCTTTAACAGTAAGCCAGAAAAGGGAGACATGACTTTTCATAGAACATCTCCTTGGTGCCCATGGGCCAAAGAACATCTCCCTGTCCTTGCTGTATAGGATTCCTACAGGAGAGGAAAGGCCATAAACATGGTGATTTCAGGTCATCTGGGTTTTGTTCACACATGTTTCCCATGGAGTTATGAGTCACACGTGTGAACAGTATGTCACAGATACAGGATTGCTGACCAAAGATGGGTGTAGAAAGAGTCTTCTGGATCAGGCCAAAGGCCCATCTAGTTCTGCATCCAGTTCTCACAGTAGCCAACCAGATACCCACCGGAAGTCTGCAAGGAGCACCTGAGTGCAACTTCACTCTACTCATCTGTGATTCACACCAACTAGTATTAATAGGTGTCAGGGATGCCAACTTGAATAAAATATTGGAGGGGGGAGGTAAACCCCACCCCAGATAATCAATTACATGAGACAGTGCACACACACCATTTGAATGGCAATGCCCATCAACTTTGGTGTCCCCCCGGCCCCCTCAAATATTTTATTGGGAGCCAAAGACCCCACAGCCCCTAGGAGTTGGCTCCTATGAGAAGTGTACTGGTTCTGAAAGAGGAGATAGCCTTGATACAGCGTTGTCTAAGGGAGTCAGCTGACAAATTTAGCTGACTAAGCAAGTACAAAGAAATCAACATTTGCACTAGACTAGTGCAAGGATACATGCTAGCACAATAGGATTTCCCCCATCTCCTCCCTGCACTCACCCTGTGCCATCCCCAAATCTGTTCTGGAGGGTTGGTTAGAAAAACACGGAACTGACTTAGGGGGCACAGAGTGGTAGGAGAGGGCAAGACCGTTCTATTTCGCAAGGAGAAATCCTTGTGCTGATGGAACATTCACTTTAGACCAATGTTGATTACAACCCCAAGTGATGTATTTTCATGTGTGAACCAGCCATAGGAGATCCGTTTAACTGGCATTCAGACTGCAGGTGTCTGTCAAACAAGCAAGCTAGAGAAACATACAGCTTACGCAGTTACATTTGCAGCCAGAGTGGCAGAAGTATTTTCGAGAGCATGACTTTCCCATCACACCACTCAACAAACAAACCTTCTATTCCTAGCTCACTCTTAAACTGAAGAGCACTCTGCCTTCAAAGCTCAAAAAGTGTTACATTTGCTCCACCCACTCCAATACATTGTACGAGAATGTGATTGTGTCAAGTGGAGAGATGACCATCTTTTGTACAAATCTGATGGCTTGTTATCAGGCGAGCTGAAGATGCTTGTTCAATGGATTTTGATGGCTAGAAGAGCCCTGTATTGAGGAAGGACAACCTGTACCCCATGTGTTGGAGGGAGAGGCTGGGGAGAAAGAAACTTGGATTTTATGGCTGGCCAATGAAAGCTGTGCAGGGGAGGACCATAAATGCATACGCTTTGTTTTGCTGAAAAACCGATCCTCCTCTAAAGACTGGATTATCTGTTGCTGTTGTTCTCCTCAGCTCCAGTCATGTTAAACTTGTATTTGTAAATAACATAATTGAAATGACGTGGGTGGCGCTGTGGTCTAAACCACAGAGCCTAGGGCTTGCTGATTGGAAGGTCGGCAGTTCGAATCCCCGCGACGGGGTGAGCTCCTGTTGCTCGGTCCCAGCTCCTGCCCACCTAGCAGTTCAAAAGCACATCAAAGTGCAAGTAGATGAATAGGTACCACTCCGGTGGGAAGGTAAACGGGTTTTCCGTGTGCTGCTCTGGTTTGCCAGAAGCGGCTTAGTCATGCTGGCCACATGACCAGCTGTCTGTGGACAAACGCCAGCTCCCTCGGCCTATAGAGCAAGATGATCGCCACAGCCCCAGAGTTGTCCGCGACTGGACCTAATGGTCAGGGGTACCTTTACCTTTACATCTTCAGTATTTTCCCTGCAAAACCACCAACCTGACCATGCTCATTGCATAATTGGAAGCTGTTTGCTCCACTCCAGTTTATTGTGAGGCGGGGTGTCACCCCTTCCCATATTCTCATAGCATTGTGTGTTCTACCAATGCCAGCAATATCAGAGGTGATCATTAGTCTGCATCTGGTTTCTCAGATTCATTGGGAGTGGTCTTTATTTAAAAGCAGTCACTGTGTTTTCAGAAACTCCTTCCATTATTGGAGATGATACCTCACTGAGCTATGCCAATAAATGTGTCATTTTGTTATCAAAGCTGTTGGATGAGGGTTCCTTTTGCGGAGCGGGGTGGGGGGGCACACACCCATGCTTTCTTCAACAGTCCAGTTTCATTAATTCAGGAAACTTGGATGCAATCTGCACTTTCACTTTTATGTGCTTGACGGTCTTATCCTCACGTTCCCTTTTCATTGTTGTTGTCATTAATGTTTACTATGCGGTTTGCTGAATGAAGATGTCTTAATGAGTTTATAGACACGTTACCCTAACAGGACTCCTGGCTACTGTCTGAATGTTTATGCCCTTCTGCTGAGATGGAGGGTTTTTATTTTTATTATTTATTTAGAAAATCTATTTTATTGCTTCCTGGTATTCTGAGAGTCTCTGCATAGATCACAGATTTAACTCAATCAAAAACAGTGCCAAGTGCACTTTTTCTAAATAATTTCGTCAACATTTGTGTAGGACCATCATCTGTCATACACATAACAACCCTTTTTCAGCTAGGCAAAATTTAGAGACTACCCACTCCCAACAGCACTTTAAAATGCAGATGGCTAGTATATTGAGAATATTTATCAACCCACATAAACCAATTCCATACATGCCAATAAAAAAGAGAAAGAAGTTGTGACCCTGTAATAAATGCACATACTTTATATCCCACATGAGCATGTATCTTTCTCACAATCACGTCTAAAGAAAAGAGTTGCATTATATTTGAAAAATGCAAGAGGTGTTGCGTCATTTCAACATGCAACAAATTGATGGATAAGTACCATGCCCTGTTTCTTCCAAGCATTTGCAGAGCAAACCTAACCATGTCTACTCAAAAGTATGTCCTACATTCAATGGGGCTTGACCTTGGCTAAATCTGTATTTACAAGAGCTAAAGAAGGGAGATGCAAAAGTAAAAATGTGCTTCATGTTCTTTCTTTAAGAAGTGGATCCCACGAGTTTACATCTGTGACAGATACCTGCCTTCTGAAACCACAAGTGCTACTTTCATGAGTAACTGGGGGTTGCTGTGTTAATGGGGTGTGTCCAGACGGAGGGGGGGAAATAGATAGGGACAGATACCTACATCATAAGAGGATGCTGTCCCCATGGATGGTAGCTTTAGTACAGTGGTGAAGAATCTCAGGCCTAGGGGGAGGGGCAAATATGGCCCTCCAAACATATCTATATGGCCCCTGAAATTCTTCCCAAGTCATACCTTAGGGTGAAGGGTAGGACATAAATTAAAATAATAATACCTTCCAGGCCATCACATAATCAGAAGAAAGGCAGGAGAAAAAAATATGATGAAATGTTCATCTGGGCTAGTTCTGAATAGACTTCTTGTTTTGAATCCATAGTCCTTTGATACATCGGCATAAATGCATATGCAACCATGAAGCTCAATGTTTGATGGTTAAAAAAATATGTGTCTCATGCTACCTCACAGGTTTGTTGTGAATGATGAGTGATGGCTTCTGGATGCTTGAGGACTGGCGAATGTGTCAGTCACTCACAATCAGCCATGTGGGAAACTTGTTCACAGTTAGGTCAGAGGAACACAGTGCATGGATTGCAAGCCAAGCATTAAACCATGTATTTATGAAAATCATTAAAAAAACCCACAACAGACAGGATTCACCTAGCAAACCCTGTCAGGGGAAGCCCTGTGCAAGGACCTCTGCTTGTGCAACAGGGCTTTCCCCCATTTCTACCCCCATGCGCCCCTCTTCCTGCCCAAAATTGGTTGTGGGTGGTCAGGAGAACCTTCAGGGCAGTCCATGGGGCGAGGAGGGATCTGGCAAATTGATATGCTTGTGCAGACTGAACATTTGTAATAGCACGATGTTGAATCGCCCTCAATAAAACAGTTTCTGGGGCACTGCTGCTGAATAATCAAGCTGGGGTAAACTTTCCACATGTCCCCTTCTCAGTGCTACACAACAAACCTGCAAAGTTGAATAGTGTGTCCTGTTTCACCATCACAAAATACTGAAAAGTATTTTCATTTCATCTTGTGGTGGTGGTAGGAACCCCAGCCAGGTCTTTGGTGTCCTTTCAAGATTCATGTCCAGATAGACAGTACCCTTGGGGCAGAAGGCTACCTAATGGACAATTAGCTTGCTCAATGATTTGTGGATGGAAACAAGCAGGAGATACATGGAGGTATGATCACTGCAGATGGTGAAAGCAGTCACGAAATTGAAAGACGCCTGTTTCTTGGGCGAAAAGCAATGACAAACCTAGACAGCATATTAAAAAGCAGAGACATCACCTTGCCGACAAAGGTTTGTGTAGTTAAAGCTATGGTTTTCCCAGTAGTGATGTATGGAAGTGAGAGCTGGACCATAAAGAAGGCTGATCGCCGAAGAATGGATGCTTTTGAATTATGGTGCTGGAGGAGACTCTTGAGAGTCCCATGGACTGAAAGAAGATCAAATCTATCCATTCTTAAGGAAATCGGCCCTGAGTGCTCACTGGAAGGACAGATCCTGAAGCTGAGGCTCCAATACTTTGGCCACCTCATGAGAAGAGAAGACTCGCTGGAAAAGGCCCTAATGTTTGGGAAGATTGAGGGCACAAGGAGGAGAAGGGGACGACAGAGGACGAGATGGTTGGGCAATGTTCTCGAAGCTACCAACATGAGTCTGACCAAACTGCAGGAGGCAGTGGAAGACAGGAGTGCCTGGCGTGCTCTGGTCCATGGGGTCACGAAGAGTCGGGCACGACTGAATGACTGAACAACAGCAATATGAGCAAGCCTAGAAGTCATGCTAGATGTAGAAATTACCTATGCAAGAGATCATTAAATTATTATTAGGAAAGCATCAGTGGTAATGTTAAATTCCGCCACTACAATTCTTCATGGTGGTATTGATGTAGTAAGTTAAATGGCATTTCCATGCGTTCTGGTTTCTGTCACGTTGTTCCGTTGTGCCAGAAGTGGTTTAGTCATGTGGGCCACATGACTGTCTGTGGACAAATGCTGGCTCCCTCGGCCTGAAAGCAAGATGAGCACTGATACTCCATAGTCGCCTTTGACTGGACTTGATCGTCCAGGGCAGGGGTCAGCAAACTTTTTCAGCAGGGGGCCGGTCCACTGTCCCTCAGACCTTGTGGAGGGCCGGACTATATTTTGAAAAAAAAATAATGAACGAATTCCTATGCCCCACAAATAACCCAGAGATGCATTTTAAATAAAAGCACACCTTCTGCTCATGTAAAAACTCCAGGCAGGCCCCACAAATAACCCAGGGATGCATTTTAAATAAAAGGACACATTCTACTCATGTAAAAACACACTGATTCCTGGACTGGATTTAGAAGGCGATTGGGCCGGATCCGGCCCCCGGGCCTTAGTTTGCCTACCCATGGGTCCTTTACCTTTACCTTTACATATAGATGTAGTTTTGTGGATTGCAAGCAGCTATGGATCAGAAAATATAAATGCTCTGCCAGATAGCATGCGGGATGAAAACATGTATGGTAAACTACATCCCTCATCTTAGCTCCCTGCTGTCTGCTTCTCTCTTCCAACTTCATCTCCCTCTCATCTGAAGTGTCTGTCTCCCAGCATTGCCAATGTCCCCCTCCAATCTATCCTGAGTGGTGCACCCCCATTACTTTCCCTGCGATGAAGGTCCCCCCTAGTTTGAAGCCTGTTTTTAGAGAGCCAAAATGCTTTCACTCTAGGACAAACAGATCCTAAACTGAATGAGTTTAAGCTTTATCACCCCCAGTGCTTTTTTCTGAGGGTATGCAGGGGTACGCATACCCCTAAACATTTTGTGAATCTTTGTACTTTTGTCCATTTACAATTGAACTATAAAATGGTGATTTTCTTGAATCCAAATGAGAGTACCCCTAAGCCTTTTTTTTTAGGGGGGAAAAGCACTGATCATCCCTAATGTAGCTTACTATTACCAGTACTCTCTGGTGGTATGCCGAAAGCTCCTCATGATAATATGGAGAAAACTTTGATAGTACAATGAATATTTTATTGGGAATGTAGCTCTCGAGATTCCATGCATGGAAGATCTTTTTCAAAGGCTTTCGTTTGAGAAAAAGTATTTGAAGGTGATATAGGCAGATAAAGTATTCATGTATGTTAAATGCACTAAATTCAACATTCCAAACAGAAGTGTAAAATAGAAGCCCAACATGAGCACACTCACCTCCACAGGATAGGCTTAAAACAACATCAATCATTCATCTTGTTCTCCACTGTAGAAATTCCTTCGAGTGGCTAAAAGATTTGGTGTAGCTACAAGGGAAGGGTATGGGTGGGTGTATGAAAAAGAACACTTTCAGAAAATTCTCAGCTCAGTGAACATTAAATTAAAGTCTATTGATAATTAATACAACTCTTTGATCAAGAGTCAAAGCAGAGATAAATAATAATAATAATAATAATAATAATAATAATAATAATAATAATTTATTATTTCTACCCTGCCCATCTGGCTGGGTTTCCCCAGCCACTCTGGGCGGCTCCCGACAGAATATTAAAAATGTGATAAAACATCAAACATTAAAAACTTCCCTAAACAGGGCTGCCTTCAGATGTCTTCTAAAAGTCAGATAGTTGTTTATTTCCTTGACATCTGATGGGAGGGCGTTCCACAGTGCAGGAGCCACTACTGAGAAGGCCCTCTCTGCCTGGTTCCCTGTATCCTCACTTCTCACAGTGAGGGAACCGCCAGAAGGCCCACGGAGCTGGACCTCAGTGTCCAGGCTGAATTATGGAGGAGGAAACACTTTCTTCAGGTATACTGAACAGATTAAGGGTGTGTCTGAGTGACGTGGGATCCACCCCAAACCAAAGTGAGCACCTCCAAAGTGCTTTGGGGTGATTCAGAGATTCAGATGTTTACCAAACAATGCACCCAGTTGCTGCAAACAGTCCCCAAGATTGTCATTTAAGGAAATTGCAAGTTTGCGGGGAGGCAGAGAATTCATGTGACTGGCAGATCTGGCTTCTTATCAGAGTGAATGATTTCCCCAGGACTCTCCAAACATAGACCTTTGGGGAAGGGATGCTGTAGTAATGTGTCGCCTTGTTCTTGTCGGCTCAATGCTCTGCAAAAGTGATGCTTGCTTGGAAAATGTTGGACATTTGAGTCTTTCTGCCATGGTCCCACACAACCGTACATCCACTTCTGCTAAATCAGCTTTGCAGTTAAGTGTCTGTGTCTTTTGGTGCCTGCTGAGCAGAACACTAGCTGGAAGCAGTTTTAAAAAACAAATGATTAGCACTTAGCCCCTGCCCCTACCCTCCCGAAATTTTGCAGATAGCTTTCCTAGGAACACCTCTATAATGCAATTTTCATAATAAATGGGTGAGATAGATAGTGTTTTTTTTTGTTTTGCTTTTTGTTTTAATCAGATCAGTTTGGATCATGAGTCGAATCAGATAGCCTCCAAATTGCGTTGCTTGAAATTGTGCTCTTTTCTGAAGTGTCAATTCAGAGTTTGAACTGAATCCTGTGGTTGTTGAGCACCACTTAATACTGGAACACAGGAACACAGAAAGCTGCCTTGATACCGAGTCAGAATATTGGTGCCTCTGGCTTAGTACTGTCTACACTGACAGCAGCTTTCCAGGGTTTCAGGCAGAGGCTAAATGAAGACTGGAAGGAGTAAAGTTCAAGCACATTGTTTTCTGCCTGCAAAAGTTTTGAGAAAAATATTCAACATTATTAAAACTAGATCCAGAGTTGTGCTTGAAATTCTGTAGCCCATTTATGGATGGTGAAATTATGTCTGCATTTCTGTGTGTATGGGTTGGCACATATTATCTTGGAGGTGTGCTGAAATTCTCCAGCAGTCCAGGAGCACAAGAAAAGAACACTTGGTCGATCTCTACATGCTCATCACACATGAGCCTCTTCTTTGCTGTCTCTTTTTCTTGTTGCCAAAAGGGAATTCATCTAGGAAAGTTTCACGGGTTGCACATATAAATTCAGCCTGTGTGACTTCCCCAGTGGGAATTCCACTTCGGATCTCCCAAAACAAAAGCTGGTTGCAGAAGGCAAAGTGTCTGCAGCTCTTGCATGTAATGCCTCAATATGTTATAGGGGGTGAAATTAATTGTGAGCACTGTCCATTCAGAATAGCTCTTTGTCAGCCATCCATGCACTGGTGACCTCCCATTTGGGTTATAATAATTATGCCAGGGGTGCCCAAACTTTTTTCAAAGAGGGCCAGATTTAATGAAGTGAACCTGCGTGAGGGCCAACCAAAGTTGTTAAGCTTTTTTTAGGATTGGAGTTGCTGACCTTTTTTTTATCCCAGGACATATACTGCCACGGGGGCTGGATTAAATGCCTGAATTATGCATTGGCGGCCGGGGGGGGGGGCGCTTTTGAAAACAGTCTAGGAACTTCAATTAATCAACAAAAGGGCTGTGAGATTGCTAAGTGGGACTAGACAATGGGAACATATTGTACTAGTGCTCTCTCTTCATTTGCTTCTAGTCCTGGGGTGGCCAACTCCCAAGAGACTACTCACAGAGTTAAAAACTGGCAGTGATCTACCCCCTTTTGGGGGGTTCAGGTCAAAGTTGTTGAGCTTTTTCAGGGAGGAGGTAAAATGTTGAGCTTTTTTTTTAGGGGAGCCACAGTTGTTCAGCTTCTTTGGGAGGAACCAATGATCTACCAGTAATCTACCACAGACGTCCAGTGATCTACCGGTAGATCACGATCTACCTGTTGGACATGTCTGTAATCTAGTCCATTTCCAGGCCCATTTCAAAGTCCTGACTTTGACCTTAAAGGCCCCACAAACAGAGGTCTCTGAAGGATTGCCACTCCTCACATATGTCTACTGGACTTGGGGTTTTCTTTTAAAGGTCTTCTCCAGGTGAGGTGCTGTGAGCTGTTGTTGGTACCTGTCTGTCTCAAGAGTGCTCTTCTGGGGGTAAAGTTAAACCATTGTGCTAGCAGCACCAAAGTGACCTCCCCGGGGTGCCAGCCTGGGCAGTGTGTATGGAGGGCCTAGGCTGACCAGCTGACAAGACCCCCTCCTCGGCCCTGCTGATGTGGTCCAAATGAAAGCAGAGCAACATGTTTGGCACCAGCTTGGCTGCAGGAGTTGCCAAAAGGAGTTGTACAAGGTGCCATCCAACCATCTTAGGGACTCCACTCCGGATTTGTGTAGGGTTTAGGGGTCAGCAAACCTTTTCAGCAGGGGGCCAGTCCACTGTCCCTCAGACCTTGTGGGGGGCCGGAGTATATTTTTTTGGGGGGGGGAAATGAATGAATTCCTATGCCCCACAAATAACCCAGAGATGCATTTTAAATAAAAGGACACATTCTACTCATGTAAAAACACGCTGATTCCCGGACCGTCCGCGGGCTGGATTTAGAACGCGATTGGGCCGGATCCAGCCCCCAGGCCTTAGTTTGCCTACCCATGGTTTATACCTTTGCCTTTTCTTCTCCCAAAGATATCCCACAAGGCAGTGGAGATATAGGATCAGAGTTTTCTTTCTCCTAGATGGGCTATCTTTCCAGGTCAGCAACCCCCACCTGCCCTTTATTTCCCTCTGCAGCCCATGCAGAAACTGCCTTCTTGATCGTTGGACCCACTATCAGTCTCATCTGCTCAATCTGCCAGAGCCTGTCTTTGCATGCAGGGGAAGTCTCTAACTCACTGAGGATTTCAGACCCATTGGCTACCCTCACCTGGTTTAGCCGGTCAGTTGAATCTGTTTCCCAGGGTGTGGCCGATGTCGCATGCTGACAGCTTCTGGGAGCCACAGGTGAGAAATAAGTGCAGGGTAGGGAATGGACCAAAGGTGGACAAACTATCCCAGAAAGAACACAACTTGTCCCCCAACAGAGGTACTAACCCTCTCCTGACACCTAATACACCCCATGCAGTGTGTAGCTACTACAGAAAGGGTCTTTTTTTCAATTTCTGTTTATTCATTTTTCATTTTACAAAGAGAAAGAAAAAAGATCACAAAAGAAAAAAAGGGCAAAAACTAACAAACACAAAAATACATAAATGTATACATAAATAAAAAATTATGCATGTCTACACAGATTTCTTCATAATACCCTATATACTCAAGTATAAGCCGACCCGAATATAAGCCGAGGCACCCAATTTTACCACAAAAAACCTGGGAAAGCTTCATAGGAGCCACTGCCTGCCTCACTCGAGTATAAGCCGAGGGCGGCTTTTTCAGCACAAAAAATGTGCTGAAAAACTAGGCTTATACTCGAGTATATAGGGTACATTGGATTCTTTATCTCCAGCAACTAAATAATAGTCTATAAACAAACCAACTGATACATATTTTTTTCATACTTAATTTTGTGTAGATTTAGTATCTAAATTGACTTCCCTCAACTAGCACTCCATTGCATCACATGATAACTCATATATAATATAATATTCCAATTCCAATTACCATATTCCTGTTGTTGTTATTGTTTTTCCTTTTTTTTTTTAAGCTCTGAAACCAAATGTTAAAGATCCATTCGATTGGTATTTATTTTGCTTAAAAAAATGTTTTCATTAGCTAACAATTTTCTGCAAGAGGTATTGCAGAGCATGTAGCCTGTTCAGGTCACACCTCTTTTTTAGATAACCCAAAAATTTTCCCCACTCTTCAGCGACCCTACTTCGGGATTTTCTTTAACCTTTTCCGATAATATAGCTAATTCGATATAATCTATGACTTTAAAAAGCCATTCTTTTTTGCTTGGTAGCTTTTCACTTTTCCAAATACGAGGCTACCAGAACTCTCGCCGCGGCCGTGGAGTACATTTTTTTTTTTTCTAAATTCACTCTAAATTTCTAAATTCAGAAAGGGTCTTTTCAGTAGTGGTGCCTGGGTTACATACTGCCCTCTTCAGAAAGGCCCCTCTGGCCCCTATTTTGTTGTCACTTTGGCACCAGATGAATACTGTTTGTGTTTCTTCCAGGTCTTTCAAATCTGCTTTAATCTGCTAAATCTGCTTTATACCAGCTGGGTTTCATGCTGCGTCATATTTTATTGTTCCTTATACTGTTATGGTTAATGAAATGCCAATGTTTTGAGTTGCCCTGGGAACTTTTTTGTTTGCTTGTTATGGAGTGATTTGTAAATGCTGTACATAAAATAATAAAACAAAGCATTAATAATAATAAAAAAATCCATCTGGGGCCTCGTCTACTTGTCCAGCTTTTGCCCAAAACCACACAGGCAATGAAATAATCTATTGCTTATCTGGGTTGTTTTGTTTTTTCCCCCTGTACGCGCTTCAACTTCAGATTTACCCTTTGAGTTTATAAACAGTTCTGGTGTTGAAGCGAATTGAATTGTGTTTTAAATCTTGGCATAGGCAAATGGATAAACAAGCCTATGGGGAGTCATTACAGGCACTCAAATCCATCAGGTATGTTTTCTGCTGCCTGGCAACCATCTGTAGCACAATAGAGCCAGATCTGGGTGCAAGCTGAGGTAATGGAGCCTAAAGTTACTATCATCGTGTGAGTATGTAGTATAGCAGGCCAGCAAACCCCATGAATTAGTTAGGGAAACTGATCTCATTTGGTTGGGCAGGATAAGGACATACCGAGGCATGATGAGACTAAAAAGGTTGATGACAGTTCTTTGGAGAAACGTTTGTCACGGAGCTGTGGAACTTGAGGAACTGGGCAGTTGAATCTGGGTTTTTCCTTATAGGGAAGTGTGCCGTGAAACAGCTTTTCGACTGAATGCTGGGGTGATATGGTGTTGTTCACCAGACTTTTTGGTGTTGACTTCTCCACTGCCTCACCCCTCTCAGTTAGCGGCACTGACTTCCACAATAGGAAGCCAAGTGAGTAACACCATGGCAGACACTGCTAAACTGTATTTTCAAAAGACAGTCATAACTCATGTTACATTTGCTTCACATTGCGGCTTTTCAGGTTACGAACGTGGCAAACCTGGAAGTGTTTACTTCCGGGTTCACACACACAGAGAGAAGCAATCTGCGCATTTCGTGCATGCACAGAAGCGATCTGCGCGCTTCGCGTATGCACAGTCGCGCTCTATCGTGCACGCGCAGTAGCAGCACTCTACTTACTGACTTTTCGGGGTGTGAACGGCACCCCCAAATGGATCATGTTTGTAAGTAGAGGTACCACTCTAATCTATAGACACTTTTTTTTTTAAAGGTCTTTAATAAAGCATCTGAAAGTCAAACTGCTCCAAATGGATGAGGGCTCATTTGTACAGAGAATTCTGGGCACACCACTAGGTGATTTTCTCCTACGGTCTTGGAAAAGACCTGCGTTTTCTACTGCCAAAGGTCGCATATCTATATCACAGTCTTAAGCCAGTTCTAGAGCTATTTTTTCTTCCCAGGAATTGTGACTGTGGCCAAGTTATAGTCAGCATGAACTCAGTGACAACTCCTCAGACGCTTGATCTTCATCTCTAAGAACGAGATCTACACATTTTAAAAATCACACGCTCAGTCTTCGTAAGACAGTACCACTTTACAATGCAGATGGGAGAATCTGTCGTTTAAAGTTTCCACATGGAAAATATCAGTGCACGTATTACCAACATATCAGAGAAAAGTCTTTGAAGCCTTGATTTCTCTCTGGCATGCTACTTTTCAGTGACCCAGTTCACAAGGAATGCTAAGACGAATTCAGTGCAAATGTTCAAATGTGTGTGTGAGGGGGTCATACAGGAGGAGACCAAGGTTAATTTGCTCTTCCTCTGGCCCTACTATTTCTTCACTGCTATGAGCGAAGTCATGGTTTTCCGAACCCAATCTCAGGATTTCTTTTGCTCCAAACCATGAGCTCTGACTTAGGATTGCTCTTGATTTACTGCTGTGCTTTGTCTGAAGCCGGCAAACCATGAACCCAGTTTGGATGAGACATTAAGCCAAACCATAAAGTTAAAGGTAAAGGGACCCCTGACCATTAGGTCCAGTCGTGACCGACTCTGGGGTTGTGGCGCTCATCTCGCTTTATTGGCCGAGAGCCGGCGTATAGCTTCCGGGTCATGTGGCCAGCATGACAAAGCCGCTTCTGGCGAACCAGAGCAGTGCACGGAAACGCCGTTTACCTTCCCACCAGAGCGGTTCCTATTTATCTACTTGCACTTTGACATGCTTTCGAACTGCTAGGTGGGCAGGAGCTGGGACCGAGCAACAGGAGCTCACCCCGTCGCAGGTATTCGAACCGCTGACCTTCTGATCAGCAAGCCCTAGGCTCTGTGGTTTAACCCACAGTGCCACCTGGGTCCCTAAGCCAAACCATAGCTTCACTCAAAGCAGTGCAGCAGCAGCAGCAGCAGGACTTGTGCCTGGGAGCTCACATGCTCTTGCATTTGTGCTAAGTCATGGTTTAGTTTAGTATTACATGTTTACTAAGCCGTTGGGGGGGGGGAGAGAGCAATGTTTAAACAGGGGAAACATTTAAACCAGGGGTCAGCAAACTTTTTCAGCAGGGGGCTGGTCCACTGTCTCTGAGACCTTGTGTGGGGCCGGAGTATATTTTGAAAGAAAAAAAAAGAACAAGTTCCTATGCCCCACAAATAACCCAGAGATGCATTTTAAATAAAAGCATACATTCTACTCATGTAAAAACACACTGATTCCCGGACCATCCGCGGGCTGGATTTAGAATGCGATTGGGCCGGATCTGGCTACCCGGCCTTAGTTTGCCTACCCATGATTTAAATGTAACATCCCTTGCCTACAGTTTGACATGATATAGTCCCAGGAAAGATGATTGTACCATGTAATTTCTCTGTGGATGAGGGTAAATTTGTAGGTATTTATCTGTTATATGATTAGGAGGGGGAAATGGAATTTTGTGGGATATGTAATAATATAATAATAATAAATAATAATTTTATTATTTATACCCCACCCATCTGGCTGGGTTTCCCTAAACACCCTGGGCTGCCTACAGTACACATAAAAACATAGTAAAACGTCAAACATTAAAAACTTCCCTAAACAGGGCTGCCTTCAGATGTCTTCTAAAAGTCAGATAGTTGTTTATTTCCTTGACATCTGATGGGAGGGTGTTCCACAGGGTGGGCGCCACTACCAAGAAGGCCCTCTGCCTGGTTCCCTGTAATTTCACTTCTCGCAGTGAGGGAACCACCAGAAGGCCCTCGGAGCTGGACCTCAGTGCTGAGCTGAGTGATGGGGGTGGAGACGTTCCTTCAAGTATAATATAAATGTCTAGAAAGAAACTAACAAGACTTTGGCAATTCACTGTTTTTCAGTTAATTGTATTTTTAAGAGCCCTCTCTCCTTTTGTAGCTGAACGTGCTGCTCTAATATGCAAGAAAATAATTTTTCCTTGTGGAAATTTGGTGAACTGAAAATCACTTTTTTTTCATGTGCACTCCATCAGTGAATTGCTGATGCATTTTTTAAAATGTGACTTGTGCATCAATAAGATTATGTATTCAGGGTTGTTCTTTTTTGCCTTTGGTGCAGTAGACTGGATGTAAGTGAAGTACAGAGTGTCCATAAATTAGATTTCTCTGATTACATTTAGTTTTGGCTCACTGAAACCTGGGGAATATTTCCAAGATTCAGGTTGCAACAGAAGCTTGTCTGTAGTCAAACATCCTTTCAATTATTTACTACATGGATAAAGAATATGATGGAGAGGCATAATATGAGCGATCCAATCCTCTGTAGGCTTCGCCAGTGGAGTCCCTATTATGCTAGGGAATGAAGCTCCTGCTGGCAAACTGCTTTGATGCTCATATTGGGACCTTGTTCACAAGTGTGATTACCAAAGAGAAATGCAAATCTTACAAGTTCAATTCTAGCTAACGTAACATAAAAGGACCAGAGCCTTAAATATGATCTAGGAAGTCTTCTGCTAAAATCTCACAAAACCACCCACCTCCATAAACACATATAGGCTGGATCTAGACACATTTCAGAAAAAATCACGTTGTAAATGTCAAAGAGGGAAATCACATTTGTGAAAGACGGAACTCCACAGCGCCATATGGTGTCACAGTGTTATAACGTATTTAAAACACTTTTTCTTTTCTAATGAAGCTGAGTCCAAGGATGTAATCTAGATCTCTATGAAAAAGGAGCAACGAAAAGGGTTGGGGATGGGAAAGGGTTGAGGTGGTTTTTGAGTTCTGTAAGTCAAAACCATCTACAGATGTTGCAGCAGTGCCCTTCCATCAAGATCTGACGTGGCCACAGTGGACTCACGTTGTTGGAGTGCTAAACCCAATCTCCAGTTATACTCACCTAATATATTTGTAAATAAACTCAAACATTACAGGAATGAGTTCCGTCTCCAGTTATCTCATTCACCAAAGGATATCAAACCCAGGTAAGCGTTAACAGTATCCACTTTCAACTTCAGGCAATCTCACGCTCGTTGCTTTCACTTCCTAATTCAGGATGTGCAATAATTTCTGCAGCGAAATGCAAACGTTTGGCTGTATGCCAAGCAGGACCACTCAGACTTCATAATCCCATATGTGCAACAAATTTTGAATCATTTTACAATTGCCCGACAGATGGGAAATATAAATTGTACCATAAGACAGCATTTCTTTGAAAACAATGTGTGTGGGTTCTGGAAGCAGTGTTTGTGAGCCCATAACACATTTCATGCTGCTGGGAAGCATATTATGTAGGGCATATAAAGACAGGTCTGGATTCACAGAAATTGGGGTTTTGAATTTGCGTTTCTCAAATACCAGACCCCCAGGTCTTTGGTCAAACTTATTTTATAATGGCGGAGGGTGGGATTTCAATAGCAGTTTGTCCTATATAATTTGAGGAGCATCTATCTTTTTCTTTTTTTAAAAAAAGCTACTGGCTACAGCAGGGGTAGGTAACCTAAGGCCCAGGGGCCGGATCTGGCCCAATTGCCTTCTCAATCCGGCCCGTGGACAGTCCGGCAATCAGCGTGTTTTTACATGTATTTTACATGTGTTTTAATGTATTTTGATATTTGTTGGAAGCCTCCCAGAGTGGCTGGGGAGACCCGGCCAGATGGGCGGGGTACAAATAATAAATTATTATTATTATTATTATTATTATTATTATTATTATTATGAGTAGAATGTGTGCTTTTATTTAAAATGCATCTCTGGGTTATTTGTGGGGCATAGGAATTAGTTCACCCCCCCTAAAAAAAAATAGTCTGGCCCACCACATGGTCTGAGGGATGGTGGACCAGCCCACAGCTGAAAAAGGTTGCTGACCCCTGGGCTACAGTGTTCAGCTAGCCACACAGTATGAACTAATTTCAGTCTAGATAAATAAATCATTCAATATCACAAAAAAATGTGCAGAGGACCTAGTTGTAATGCAGCATTCAGCAAATAATAATCAGCCCAGACCATAGATCAAGACTGTTTTATAAACAAACCACAAATGCTATTATTTTTGTATAAAAAATGAAAGCAGACAATAAATTAAAGTCTCTAATCAAAATCCCCAACCCCGACCCACACAACGTAGTTACGGTGAAGCAAAATAGCTTAAAAGACAGAGAGGGCTATCCTCACTCATTATATTTTATTAGTTATTCAACTAAGAACGTTCATTAATGTTCCTGTTCCTGCACATGACAATCTAAATGTTATTTACACCAATCAAGAAGGCATTAACAGGCCAAATGGTCAGCTTCCTTGCTTTTCATAAAGTGTTTCCCCATGTATCGTAAGGTTTGTCATCAAATTCAACAGTCCCAAGATTCAGTACTTGGTGTGAGAAGCAGGACATGGTTTGGGCCCAAAATATGATATCAAATCCCACAGCATCTGCTCCCAGAGGCATGTCTATCACACTCATTGTTGGTCTTCCCTTGTTAGACGGAAGAACATTGTATGACGACACAAATGGCATTGGACAGGGTCAACATAATATGGGGGTGTCAGGTACTAGACTGAAGAGGAGGAATTGGCTCCTCCTTCTCCTCTGCTTCCCTCGGAGGAGGTGGAGTGGAGGGAATCAGCCCCTCTTCCCCTGTAGTTTCCAGAGTGAGGGAGACAGGATTGTATCACAGCAGGAAGCAGAGCTGCCAAGTTATGAGATCTTATGAGAAGTAGGGTGAGTTGGAGAACTGCCAGTAGAGACTTCCTAGGAGAGCACAGAAGTTCCACCATCACCCTGTACTCATCGCTCACTCAGAATTCAAGAGCAAAGGGCTCAACGACATTTGACTCCTGAAGCTTCCCGTAGAGCCATGGGCTGTTGCTGGGGAAAGAAGGGGAGGGAAGGGGAGTGGATCAGAGTGAACAACATCACCATGGAGTTGAGACTGGATTGTTTGCCTTGCTCCACAATTACTGAATAAAAAAACACAAACATTAACTTTTTGTTTATTCTTTGATCCTTGATGCTACTGGGAAAGGAGAGAATCCCTCGAGCCTGACCGTGGGGGGGGGAGCATAAGGGACCTGAAGGGAGGATTGACCACAGCACCACCAAGCTTGGGTTGGGGTATCTGCCTGGTTGGCATCTGCACCCAGGTCACCCAGTGAGACCTTGTTTGTTTGACTTGCACCACAGCAAGGTTCAGCAATGGCCAACTCTCATGGAACAGGTTTGGGGTGGTCCAAACCCAGCAGACCCATTCCATCAACATGGGGTTTGTGGGATGATGAACTGATCCTGGTCCCAATGCCATGCCAACCCTCGCTGTCGTCAATAAAGATTTGGCCAGATTTTGTCCCATTGCCATTGTACAGTTTGGTTATTTGCTGCTCTCATAGGTGTCAGGGATTAGACTCATGAGGGTGAGATGGAAGAGGAGGAGTGGTGGAAATCACCCCCCTTCTCCTGCAGCATCAGGAGAAGGGGGAGGCAACATTGATTTACAGCATGGCTTTGAGGAGTTTGAGGGTAGTCACAGCTTAGACCAGTGATGGCTAACCTTGACACTCCAGATGTTTTGGAACTACAACTCCCATCATCCCTGGCTAACAGGACCAGTGGTCAGGGATGATGGGAGTTGTAGTCCCAAAACATCTGGAGTGTCAAGGTTAGCCATCACTGGCTTAGATGAACAAAAAAGTTGGCAATTTTAGAAGAAGGGGTGGTGGTGGACTGCAGCAGGGCATCTAGAGGTCATGCTGTCACTGGAGAGTATTTCTAATCTCCCTTCTCCCAGAATGTGATGTTCGTTAAGAGTGCTGGAACAACGGAATCAGAGACATTTGACCACGAGTGGCCACCGTTAGGGAAGATGCTGTTGGCTAGGAAGGAGGGAGGAAGAGCCCAGTTTGGAGCAACACCATGTTGAGGCTTGTTGCTTTCTTTTGTCTCTTGCTATTAGGATTGAATAGAACTCATTTGTTTTCTCTGCTGTTGCTGCAACTGGGGGAGGAATAGATTGCTGAAGCCTTGACAGAGCCTTGATGTCAGGAGCCCAGGCTGCCGTCTAGATAACACAGCAAGCAAGTCGTAATTAGCTTGAAGATTTATTGCAAAACAAACAGTCTCAGACGCTCTATCGGAGCTTCTGTACCTTACGATTCAGTTGACCTTTCTGATGAGTACTTCCTGGTTCTGCAAAATATTCTGAACCTATGATCCTTACATTTCAGGGTTTGTTTCCTGTCTTCTAATACCTTTCCCATACGTCTACTCCTTGGGCTCAGGGGATTAACTACCTCCTCTTCCGGTGAGGAAATGCTACCCCTCCTGCTTTCCGAGCCTGCCTGTGCTTCTTGAACGAGTTGGCTTCTCTCCATCCCACTCTCTGCTAACGTCTTATCAACATTCCACTTGACAATAGGTGACATAATGCACATGCCTTTTGTATGCTATTTTAATTAACTTATGCATTCTTATGCATGCTCTGCCCTAGCACTTGCAGTGCTGTCCACATTTCTCAGCTAGAGAACTGTATCATGCAATTTGGAAAAGTGTGAACTTGGAAGGACAGCTGTGTTGCAGTTCATGTATTGTTTTAGAAGCTGTGAGTTGGAGGATTCACATTCAAATTTGAACTGAATCGACCTCCCCGTCCCGACCCTGGCACCAATTTCTCGAATATGGAGAGCACTGACACAAAAGCTCTGTGCGCAATATTTTAGCTGTGGCTCCATTTCATGTGTTGAATGAAGCATTCCACATATATTGCATCTGACCAAACTATTACCTTCAGCCAATTAGATAACTTGCAGTTCTCAAGGTCATGAAAGGTTATTGTCTACTGAGATTTTAGTACTTCTTATCTGGGGCTGGCAAGGCCTGCTGTCTCCTAGAATATTGCAGTAAATGCAAAGAACTGGTTACATAAAATGTCAGAATCTGCACTTGAAATTTGATTTTGCAAAGAGTTTCACAAAATGAGCTGTAACAAGCAATGAATCATCTGAAACCCTTCCATTAGAAAGCAAAAAAAAAAAAATACTAATGGTGCATTAATGCAAAACTGATGAAAAATAAGCTAGTGGCTACAAACAAGAAGAAAAAAAGATCAATGGACTACTGAACTGTTAATGAGGATGCAGAACAAAATAATTTATATAAATCAGTAACAGGCTTTTCCAGAAAGTTAGAAGCACATGATTTAGAACAATAGATACAAGGCCAACTGGAATGAACTCAAAATGTTCAGAACCTAAAAAGGTGGGGGACAGGATTATGACCACCTGCGATATGTACCAGGTGTGGCTGTCTTGACCTCAGGTTCTCCTAATGGCCGTGCATTGTTGAAAGCATAAACACAAAAGTTAAGCACACGGAATCATGAAATGAGCAATTCCCACGTGGAATCTGGGAACATTGATGCTTGGGTCACAATTTTTTCCCCAACGAAACGTTACAGTTGAGCAACTGTTAAATATCTTGGGGTGTTCTAATTAACACAGGTCTCTCTCTTAAGGTTCTATTAAATTAATACAATTAAATGAATATATCTGACCAGCTTAACTGGTATTCCTTGACCAACTAAATTACCGATCCCTGTTTCTCATTCTCGTGATAGATATATTAGCTCTAATGCCAGGTTAAGATATACCGGTACCTCTTCTTCCAGGTTTTTGAAGGAGTATGATAATCATACTTAGTAGTGAGGGGACACGGGTGGTGCTGTGGTCTAAACCACTGAACTTCTTGGGCTTGCCGATCAGAAGGTCGGCGGTTCGATTCCCTGGAACAGAGTGAGCTCCCATTGCTTTGTCCCAGCTCCTGCCAACCTAGCAGTTCAAAAGCAAGCCATTGCAAGCAGATAAATAGGTACCGCTGCAGTGGGAAGGTAAACAGTGTTTCTGTACGCTCTGATTTCCAATTTGGTGTACCATTGCATCAGAAGTGGTTTAGTCATGCTGGGCACATGACCCAGAAAGCTGTCTGTGGACAAACACCGGCTCCCTCAGCCTGAAAGCAAGATGAGCGCCACAACCCCATAGTCGCCTTTGACTTCGCTTAACAGTCCAGGAGTCCTTTACCTTACCTTTTACTTAGTGTGTGTGTGATTGGGGTGTGTGTGTTGTTTTCTTGAGTGTGTGTGTGTGTGTGTGTGTGTGTGTGTGTGTGTGTGTGTGTGTTGGGGTATGAGTGTTGTTTTCTTGGGAAAGCTGATGGTTGTTGTTACTTTATGTGTATGCTAAGTTGCCAAAAGACATTCTGTATCCATTAGGTGACAAATAAATCAAACAAACCATTTTGCTACCTGAGGCAAAGGACACATTCCAGCTGCAGAAGCCAACTGGGCTCATAGTTGAAGGAAAATGGCTACCTTAGCAGCTCCCAGGAAGCTGTGGGGCTCAGGAGGAAAGGTGAGAGCAGGGGACCATGGCTACTACCTCCTCTCAACCTGTGGCCTGGAGTGATTGCCTCACTCCGTCACGGGGCCAACCCTGTGTATCTAGAAAATCATGAAGAAAATAATATTCTGTATTTTACTGCTCATGCCAACCTTAACTTATTTTAAATTAACTGAAAATTCTACTTTTTTAAAAGTTATAATATAACTTTTATACAAATATAAAAGCACGACTAATAAAAAACATTGCAGTGCAGTTCAAAGTGTACAATACCCTGTTTCCCCTTTTTTAATACATAGTCATAAAGTAAGCCATGGCAGGGTTGTTTTACCTTTGTGAGAAGTAAGACGTACCCCAAAAGTAAGCCATGGTGCCGCCATTGTTCCCGGCGCCTCCTCAGCCCCTCCTGCGTGCGCAAGGAGCCAGCGAACCAGCGAGAGGCACAAGGGGAAAATGCACCTCTTGCGGAGTTCTGCCCCGCCTGCTCAGCGCACAGCGGGAGGCTGTACCGTACCATACTGACGTAATAAAAATAAGACATCCCCCCAAAAATAAGCCACCCTGTGTTTTTTTGAGGGGGAAAAAATTATAAGACGTTGTCTTAAAAAGGGGGAAAGACGGTATAACTGGCTTAACAGTCTTCACAAATAATAATAATAAGCTTCAAGCCACCTATAAACATCCAGCTTGGAGGGTTGCTATTCCTGAGACAAACAAATTAATGCCTAGGTCACTCACAATATATGTCCCAGGTGAGGTGTGCACTTTATTAAAAAATAAATAAATTGAAGTAGTATTAGAAACCAGCACAAAGCTGACAAATAGGCCCCGTATTTCTTCAAGTCTCACAACAAATTGTTCATAAGAACAGGCCGTTTTCATGCTTAGAATATTGAAAATGGCTAGATAGAGAGGAACTATGCATCACCTCTGCAAATGCATGCTCCTTAATCCGTGTTTTGCATTTGCTAATAATAATAATAATAATAATAATAATAATAATAATAATAATAATATCTTCCAACAAAAGATTAAAAATACATTAAAACATCAGTCATTAAAAAATTCCCTAAACAGGGCTGCCTTCAGATGTCTTCTAAAAGTCAGATAGTTGTTTATCTCTTTGACATCTGATGGGAGGGTGTTCCACCGGGGGGGGGGCGCCACTACCAAGAAGGCCCTCTGCTTCGTTCCCTGTAACTTCACTTCTTGCAGTGAGGGAACCACCAGAAGGCCCTTGGAGATGGACCTCAGTGTCCAGGCTGAACAATGGCTGTGGAGACGCTCCTTCAGGAATACTGGGCCAAGGTCATTTAGGGCTTTAAAGGTCAGCACCAACACTTTGAACTGTGCTCAGAAACATGTTGTTCAGTCGTTCAGTCGTGTCCGACTCTTCCTGACACCATGGACCAGAGCACGCCAGGCACGCCTATCCTTCACTGCCTCTCGCAGTTTGGCCAAACTCATGTTAGTAGCTTCGAGAACACTGTCCAACCATCTCATCTTCTGTCGTCCCCTTCTCCTTGTGCCCTCAATATTTCCCAACATCAGGGTCTTTTCTAGGGAGAAAAGACGCTCGGAAATGTACTGGGAGCTCGGAAACGTACTGGGAGCCAATGTAGGTCTTTCAAGACCAGTGTTATGTGGTCTCGGCGGCCGCTCCCAGTCATCAGTCTAGCTGCCGCATTCTGGATTAGTTGTAGTTTCCGGGTCACCTTCAAAGGTAGCCCCACGTGCGGGGGCGAACTGGCAGGCAGGAGAGGAGGAAGAGCTTAATTCCTGTCATGCCTGGAACTAAACCCTCCCTCCCACTCATGCCAAAATCATCCACTTCACTGTGCTCTTTTGTCCCCAGTCCGGTTTTCTTCTGGTAAATTTGCATGGGGGGAAAAGTGGGGGCAAGGAAAGTGAAGCAACCACTCCCACCCACTGATTTTCCTTCACAGATGCCCTCTCCCTCATGTTAAATATTCAAATAAACACGAGGTCATTGTGTTTGCCTTGTTTCATTTCACCCGTGAAGCAGTTCACTTGCTCAAAAGGAATGGATGGAGCAATTGGTTTAAAATAATCTACAGGACCCTGGTTGTTCTGAACTCAGAGAAATACAAGGGCCTAAAACATGCTTCCCGGGATTTAATAGGCCACATTGTATACCTAGAATTAAATCCTTGGGGGAAAGATTGTTTCTAACATAATCCTTAATACAGCCGTTAAGCGGGAGGCTATTTCTATGGTGCAGCTGGGAATTTTCAGTAGTAAGAACCGAAATTCTGTTAGATTTGTATCTTGGCATATTATAAGTCCACTCTTCTGAACGCTGTAACAATACTCTTGCTTCTTTTGCTAGGCACACATCTAGAAACTAAGAAATGGAAAATAAGAGGTGTGTAAACAGTAAACAGATTCCTTCTTGAAGTATATCAAAGAAGGAATTGTAACCTTAGATGTAAAGGGTAAAGGGACCCCTGACCATTAGGTCCAGTCGTGTCCGACTCTGGGGTTGCGGCGCTCATCTCGCTTTACTGGCCGAGAGCCGGTGTACAGCTTCCAGGTCATGTGGCCAGCATGACAAAGCCGCTTCTGGCGAACCAGAGCAGCACACAGAAACGCCGTTTACCTTCCCACCGGAGTGGTACCTATTTATCTACTTGCACTTTCATGTGCTTTCGAACTGCTAGGTGGGCAGGAGCAGGGACCGAGCAACGGGAGCTCACCCCGTCGCAGGGATTCGAACCGCTGACCTTCTGATCAGCAAGCCCTAGGCTCTGTGGTTTAACCCACAGCGCCACCTGGGTCCCTAGATGTAAAGCTTACCATATAGATAAAAATGCTAGTCCATTTTGAACATTTGGGGTGGGAAAAATGAGTGTACTTATTGGGAAGCCCAATAAAACAAAACATATTTATACACTAATCTCCATGTGGAAATCTTAGATTCAGACCTAGTAATATATTTATTTATTTGGGTTGGGTTTGTTTTTTTTTACTTAACATTTATATCCCTTATGCCTTTCTATTTCGTCTGACCATTTTCTGATACGAAACTTCAATTAATTTTTTAAAAGGGGGGAACATTGGCTAAAATTAACAGTTCCCAGCAGTCGATCTTGCCATAGAACATTATCTGCTGAAGACTGGGGTTTATAGAGACCTAAGGGATGAACAGATTTCTTCACTCTTAAAAGATGAACATTCGTCTAACTCCACTAGGAAGCCATCTAATCTTGTGCAGAAAGGATAAATTATAAAGGTTAAAACAAAGTCTAGTGCTGATTTTGTGCACCTGGCAAGCATTTTCAGTCAGCAATTAAAATCTGAGTGTATGTTATTGCACTCCTATGGATTGTTTTTATATATATATATCTCCATATACACTCGAATATCAGCTGTCTGCTTTACCAGAGAAAAGCTGAATCACCTGTGTTAATAGAAGGGGGGGGATGTTTCTTAAATATAGTTTGAAGAAGTACCTTGCACATAGTTGTACTGTCAGATTTATACTTTCCTTGGAGAACCCCGCCCCCTGCATGGGCAAACAAATTAGTTTTAACAAGTTAAGTGTTTAAGTGAAGTATTATGGCCATCATGCGAAACAACGCCTAGTTCATGGCATTGAAGCACACAATTCCCTGTGGTGGACTGAGGCCTATATATTTTATTACTTAGATTTGCATGTGAGGAGGAATTAAAGAACCTTTTAATGAGGGTGAAAGAGGAGAGAGCGCAAAATATGGTCTGAAGCTCAACATCAAAAAAACTAAGATCATGGCCACTGGTCCCATCACCTCCTGCCAAATAGAAGGGGAAGAAATGGAGGCAGTGAGAGATTTCACTTTCTTGGGTTCCATGATCACTGCAGATGGTGACAGCAGTTACGAAATTAGAAGACGCCTGCTTCTTGGGAGAAAAGCAATGACAAACCTAGACAGCATCTTAAAAAGCAAAGACATCACCTTGCAGACAAAGGTCCGTATAGTTAAAGCTATGGTTTTCCCAGTAGTAATGTACGGAAGTGAGAGCTGGACCATAAAGAAGGCTGATCGCCGAAGAATTGATGCTTTTGAATTATGGTGCTGGAGGAGACTCTTGAGAGTCCCATGGACTGCAAGAAGATCAAACCTATCCATTCTGAAGGAAATCAGACCTGAGTGCTCACTGGAAGGACAGATCCTGAAGCTGAGGCTCCAAAACTTTGGCCACCTCATGAGAAGAGAAGACTCCCTGGAAAAGACCCTGATGTTGGGAAAGATGGAGGGCCCAAGGAGAAGGGGACGGCAGAGGACAAGATGGTGGGACAGTGTTCTCGAAGCTACTAACATGAGTTTGACCAAACTGCGGGAGGCAGTGGAAGACAGGAGTGCCTGGCGTGCTCTGGTCCATGGGGTCACGAAGAGTCGGACACAACTAAACGACTAAACAACAACACCACCACCACTACTTCTACCAGTAGCAGACAGCATGGTGGGACAGTGGCACTCATGTGATCTGAGAGCTGAGTTGCCGCCGCTTAGCAAAAATGAGCAGGACAGAGGTGGTGGGGTGGCTGATGCAGTGCAAATGTGCCAACAGGACCACTGAATTGGCTCCCTTGGTGTGTTTGCACAGCGATGACCTCTGCTGCCTTGCTCTTCCCCTCCCCTGTCTGGTTGCTACAGACTACTGTTACTGCTTCTGCTACCCTTAAGATGTGCATAGGTCTGTTTGAGCACCCACCGTGAATTCTTTCCGGGACCATTATGTTTGCATTTCAACCAAGGGAGTGCCAAGCCTGGGAGACAATGGCTTGTCTAAGCCAAGATGTAGAATTATAGACTTCTTGGCTTGGAGGATGCAACTAGATACAGTAGGAGAGATCAGCAGCTGGGATCTCCGGAGTTTTATTCCTTTTTCAAAAGTCACGGCGGTCACACTGTGCGTGAAAGCGATTGAGATCACTGTACGGTGGAGGTGGAGAAATAACTCTGCTCGCTTGTAATTTTTCCAATTATCTCTCCAGATATTTGCATCATGGGGTGGGGGAAGCATAGAGAACACTAAAAACAGAATATAACTTCAAACA
This sequence comes from Darevskia armeniaca, assembly GCA_034641395.1. Taxonomy (NCBI): domain Eukaryota; kingdom Metazoa; phylum Chordata; class Lepidosauria; order Squamata; family Lacertidae; genus Darevskia; species Darevskia armeniaca. Next base: position 395,997 of record JAWWNF010000262.1, on the reverse strand, counting down.
TTAAAAACTTCCCTAAGCAGGGCTGCCTTCAGATGTCTTCTAAAAGTCAGATAGTTGTTTATTTCCTTGACATCTGATGGGAGGGACGTTCCATAGTGTGGGCACCACTACCAAGAAGGCCCTCTGCCTGGTTCCCTGTAACTTCACTTCTTTCAGTGAGGGAACTGCCAGAAGGCCCTCGGAGCTGGACCTCAGTGCCCGGGCCAAATGGTGGGGGTGGAGATGCTCCTTCGGGTATACTGGGCTGAGGCCATTCAGGGCTTTAAAGGTTAGCACCAACACTTTGAATTGCGCTTGGAAACATACTATGCCAGCTATGTTTTTTTAAAAAAAAAATAGATGATAGATAGATAGTAGTTAGACGATAGATAGATAGATAGATAGATAGATAGATAGATAGATAGATATCATGTAAACTTTGGGAAATTGCCTCTGTGCTATAATATCAGTTGTCTCAAGTGAATGAATGAATGAATGAATGAATGAATGAATGAACAATCCAAGTAGTGAAAAGACAAGCAAGCAATGGCCGGAGTATTCTGCCTAGTAAAGGTATGACTCTTCCTTCAATTACACAGCAGAACAACATATTGCTGGATTCTGAGGTGTCCGCAGCTGGCAACCCAAAGCACATGTTACTGCAGAGCTCAAATTTCATCTTGTATTGCTGCAGGCAGTGGCTTAAACTCCAGGTCTGTGATTTGGGCTCTGCCTTACGTCTCAGGTCACCCCGTGTTAATAACACTCCAAAAGAAAAAGTTTTGGGGGGAAAGGTGACAATAGGGCACATTTGTAGCCGTGCACAGGAGAATGAGGCGCCTTACTGTGCGAGTGTGTTTTGCATTCTCCCAACAATTCAAGAGCTGCATTAATATTACTAGCGCAGTAGAGCATTTCAGTGCAGCCTGCAGCACTTCTCTTCAGCCAGAACCAGACCCGTAATATTTTCAACGCAGTCTTGTCTGAAGTTGTAAGAATTGGGCTGCATTTCTATGCAAGTTAGTGGGACATAAACATCTATAGCTGGGGTCCCCAACACTGTGTCTGTGGGCACCATGGTGGTCTCAGACACTTTACTTGGCACCTGCCAAGGACCCCCTGTCCACCCTCCCTTTTTTATATCTTAAATTGAGGGTGAAGGGTTGCTTTTATTTTGGTTGTTTTGGTGGAAGGATACCTGTTTTCTTTCATTTTTTACTGTTTTTAAAAACTAATATAATTTTTCCACACCTTATCTTTAAAAGCTTAGTGGGTGAGGAAATTTGTTGGGGCATCTTCATTGCTTCCATCCAGTCCTGAACTTCACACCTTGCTCTTTAACTCCTGAACTGGGGCTCTAAGCCCTGTGTCTGCTGATGAGCCTGTACTGAGACTTGCCTGCATAAATATCTATTTCTGACTCACAAGCACCTCTGCTTGCATGTTTTGCGGTGGGAGCAAGGACATGGGCATCATCTCTCCTAGCCACACTGATATGCATGTCTGCCATACTATTTGCCAGCCATGTGCTTGGCAGAAGTGTGTAGGGACCTTACGTCCATAGAGATCTTCATGCAATGGACTTCACCATGCAAGTGGAGAACTTTGCTTGGTCCAGGGTTCCAGATGTGGAGGAGCCATAGGTATGAGTGCCTTTGCATGCATGTGGGGGCCCTTCACATTTCTGCCAAATGTGCAGAGAGCTGGTACATCAGCAGTTTGGTTTGTGTCTCCACCTGCATGTCAAGCTGCCGCTTCCGTTCCACAACTCTAGTGCCCTACTGAAAAGCTGTCAACCCTCAGGCTGATCTATTGCATTTTCAGCATTCAAAACCAATAGCAATGCTTTCTTCATCTGGCTTTAACCGTTGCAAGTGAATAGCCTCTTACTAAGCTGTCCACATCTAATGCTGCAGGCACCGATCTTTCCCTACATTCCCAGTTCTTGAGTGCGATCAGAACGCCCGCCAGGAGGCCTGCAATGTGTTTAGGGTTCTCCGCTGATGTGATCGTGTTGACTGGTCATGTCAGCATGTCAGTCACAAATCATATTCCACTCTGCAAGTCAACAAAGTGTAACCTGATGGATGGCAGAGTGACAAGAACAGATCCACGCTGGCTGCACATTTTTCTTCCTCTCCAACTCAAGCTAGGGAAAGAAGAGTGTCAGGGGTGGCGGTGGATGGCTGGCATGTCTCAATCCATAAAGAATCTGAGGTTTTCAAAGTTATTCATACTGGGTTTTGCCAATTAATCATAACAAGATTTGCAGGAGATTGTGATTTTCTGTGTGGAAAGGAAAGTATTTGCATCCCACTCCACAAATACTTGGCATACCTTTCCGTCGGATCAGTCAGAAGAAACACACGCACACATTTGACAAATCCCTGAGCAATTCCTGCTTGAGGTCACTGGTCTCTTTAATTTCAAATCACCATCTTGCATTAAACAGTCAAATATGTTCAACTTGGATATTAATAAAAAGAAATGGATGTGTTTTTGTATTGCACTGGGAAACAAGAATTGGAATTCTGACAGGCTGACTTCAGATCCATCAAGGGCTCTTTTAATATTTTAATAGCTGTGCAGCAGGAGATACTCAGCGCATCCCACTGCCAACCATTAACTGGGATCCGCTAACCTGGTTGAATGATTTGCAGCCATCTTTTTTACACACCACGCTTTATTTCTCCCAGCCTTTGTCTTTCCTATCTCTAAAGTCCTTGTTCACATTTGGGAATAAACTTTATGGCTTGAGTTCCAGCATATTTGATTTTGAGAAAGGGTCCATAACAGGTCCTAGGTACAAACTAAGCAAAGGTATTCAACTAGGTTTTGCTCAGAGTGTTGTTGTTTAGTCATTTAGTCGTGTCCGACTCTTCGTGACCCCATGGACCAGAGCACACCAGGCACTCCTGTCTTCCACTGCCTCCCGCAGTTTGGTCAGACTCACGTTGGTAGCTTCAAGAACACTGTCCCACCATCTCATCCTCTGTCGTCCCCTTCTCCTTGTGCCCTCCATCTTTCCCAACATCAGGGTCTTTTCTAGGGAGTCTTCTCTTCTCATGAGGTGGCCAAAGTATTGGAGCCTCAGCTTCAGGATCTGTCCTTCCAGTGAGCACTCCTGGCTGATTTCCTTAAGAATTGATAGGTTTGATCTTCTTGCAGTCCATGGGACTCTCAAGAGTCTCCTCCAGCACCATAATTCAAAAGCATCAATTCTTCGGCGATCAGCCTTCTTTATGGTTCAGCTCTCACTTCCATACATTACTACTGGGAAAACCATAGCTTTAACTATACGGACCTTTGTCGGCAAGGTGATGTCTTTGATTTTTAAGATGCTGTCTAGGTTTGTCATTGCTTTTCTCCCAAGAAGCAGGCGTCCTCTAATTTCGTGACTGCTGTCACCATCTGCAGTGATCATGGAACCCAAGAAAGTGAAATCTCTCACTGCCTCCATTTCTTCCCCTTCTATTTGCCAGGAGGTGATGGGACCAGTGGCCATGATCTTTTTTTTTTTTTATGTTGAGCTTCAGACCATATTTTGCGCTCTCCTCTTTCACCCTCATTAAAAGGTTATTTAATTCCTCCTCAATTTCTGCCATCAAGGTTGTATCATCAGCATATCTGAGGTTGATGATATTTCTTCCGGCAATCTTAATTCTGGTTTGGGATTCATCCAGTCTGGCCTTTCGCATGATTAATTCTGAATATAAGTTAAATAAGCAGGGTGACAATATACAGCCTTGTCGTACTCCTTTCCCAATTTTGAACCAATCAGTTATTCCATATCCAGTTCTAACTGTAGCTTCTTGTCCCACATAGTGATATCTCAGGAGACGGGTGAGGTGATCAGGCACTCCCATTTCTTTAAGAACTTGCCATAGTAGATCCACTGAAATGAATGGACCTAACTTAGTCATGTTCACTAATTTCAACAGGTCTACTTTGAGTTGAATACCACTCTTAAGCATATTGTTTCTTAAAATTCTCCACCCTACTTGTGGGCAGCGAAATTATGGGGATCATTTCACTAAATTTCACCAGGGGTAGGAGATATTCTCCAACACTTTCTGGGTGGGATAAGTAGGTTATTATTCACAGAGACATTAGTACAGTTTCTGTGGTGGAGAATATTTGGGGGAAGTCCCCCCCCCAAGTTTTCTTTTTCTAGGGGATGTGACATTTTCCTATAAAAACCTTTTAAGAAAGTTTAGCTCAGCTCAAGTTCAAACCCAGGAATTTCTCCTAAGATTATCTCAGGTATCCAGACAAACCCCCTTGCCTGGTGGTGCCCTCAAAAACAACTACCTATTGGGGTAGACAGTAGTTGTCTGAATGATCCCATAAAAGGATCCTATTACAGACAGATAAACAGACAGACAGGCATTTGGTGGTGGGCTACTAATTGGGAGGGGCAGAGTCAGGAGAATGGGGACTCCCCATTTTATGAGCAGAACTGCCTTCCATTTGGACTAGGGGCTCTTTGCATCCAAGACATCCCACCTTTACGCAAGGTGATAATTTGGTGGTATTACAAGGTCGATACAGTGATAAATAAATACTGCTTCCCAGGATCAGCTATCTAGAGATGGAAACTGCTGATTATGTGTCTGGCACATTTCCCTTACAATGCAAGATTACTCCAGATGCTACACTGGGTAATGCTCTGGCCATTTCAAATCTAGCAAGTAATATGCTTCTACCGCTTCCTTTGGGACTTCATGATGCAGAATAAAGATCTCTCTGGAAGATTGCTTTTTATTCAGATTTCCCTTCCCTCAATTTGATCACAACATTTCCAGTGACTGTAAGGTTTTTTTTTAAGCTTCTTCTTTTTTTTGCTAGCCTGAATCACTTGTTATCCCTCATTGCTTTTAAATCTTTGAAATATCTTTAGACAGTCATGCCTTCCCTTAGTTAAGCCAGAGAGCATTGCTTAAAAGAGAAGATAGAACTGTTTAGCTCTTCCTTTGTCTACCTCCTGACATCACTTTAGTCTCACTAATGATTCAGTTTCTGCCAGCATCTATGCAAGCCGACGTTTCACACCAAGCCTTCGGGGAGCTGGGTGAGAGGATGTTCAGCTGACGTCTGAAGTTGCACTGGGATGTGAGCATATAAATACTCCTGGCACTGCAGAGTATGCAAATTCCATCAAGATTGCCTCCCACTCTTTTCCATTGACTCCATGTCACCATTTAACTCTTGGGCTCGGTCCTACATTATGTTCCCTATCCAACCCTACACCACAATTAAATGCTCTATTCATTGCACGTCCTTCTTCGCCACAACTGTACATCATCCATACACCCCATGCATATTTTAAATTCAGTGCTAGCATTAGACATTTTTGCACTTGAAGGGAAATGTCAAAGAGACACCCTCTGCTCTGGACTATCAGTAGCTATCAATGGCTGCCAGCCATGCTGTCTATGCTTTCTCTCCACAGTCAGAGACCATATGCTTCTAAATACCAGTTGCTGGAAGCTGCAGGAGGAAAGGGTACTCTTGCACTCAACTCCTGCTAGCAGGCTTCCCATAAATAGGCTTGACATATCCGTAAAACTTCAGCCGCAAGCAGTGTCCGGGCAGAAATCGCCGAAATGTCCGGAAAAATCCGGATGTATGACAGCTGATGTCAGTAGTATCGTTTTTGCCAACCTCCCTCAGAAATAGCTCAAAAACGTCCAGTTCCTTTGTGATTTTGACCAAAACTAAAAGAAGCTCAACAACTTTGCCAAAAAAGCTCCAGACCTTTTCTGTCCAGATTTTCAGTTTTAGAAATAAGGCAACCCTACCAATAAGCACGGGACTTAGGTGGCACTGTGGGACGCGGGTGGCACTGAGGGTTAAACCACAGAGTCTAGGGCTTGCTGATCAGAAGGTCGGTGGTTCGAATCCGCGCGACGGGGTGAGCTCCCGTTGCTTGGTCCCTGCTCCTGCCAACCTAGCAGTTCGAAAGCACGTCAAAGTGCAAGTAGATAAATAGGTACCGCTCCGGCGGGAAGGTAAACGGCGTTTCCGTGCGCTGCTCTGGTTCGCCAGAAGTGGCTTAGTCATGCTGGCCACATGACCAGGAAGCTGTACGCTGGCTCCTTCGGCCTGTAAAATGAGATGAGCACTGCAACCCCAGAGTCATCCGCGACTGGTCCTAATGGTCATGGGTCCCTTTACCTTTACCCATAAGCATCTGGTTAGCCACCATAAGAACAGGATGCTAGACTAGATGGGCTATTGGCCTGATCCATCAGTCTCTTATGTAATTATGACTGGAGCTTACTTTTAAAATGTTACAGATATTAACAGCAAGAAAATGGCACTTTCGTCACCACTTCCACTTTGGAATCTGCTGACACTAACCAGCTGGAAGCCCTGTGAGGAACACCTGTAAGAGATTGGCGCATCGAGCCTGGAGACGAGATGATTAAGGGGAGACATAACAGTCTTCAAATATTTGAAGGGATTTCACATACAGAACGAGCATATAAGGGAAAGTTCTAGGTTAGAACTCGTCTCCCTGACATCAAATGTTCTATCTGCAAAAAGTTTGAAAAATTTATTTGTGTATGGAGGAACAGCTAAAACACTTAGCAGGTGAATTGAATTTTGATGACTTTGATAATTTCCTTTACAGAATTGGTGATAAGGGAAACAAATTTATGGAGGAAAGGGATGTTTAATCCAGAAAATAATGATTACATCAATACACCAAGTGGCTGTTTTACTGCAGAAGCGATTATGTATTGGGACAAACGAAAATCAATCTTCCTCAGTCTTTATGGCAATAAAAAATCTTCTTCCCAAGGTAAACTGCAAAGGAAAAAGTTGCTTATGGTCTTTATTGCTTTTATGTCCTTTTATTGCTCCTTTACGATGTGCAAAATGGATTCCAGGTTAACAGAAAAGTGGATAGACTCCCCATTTTCTAACCCCTTCTCATCTTAGTTTTGTATAGCAAAGTCAACACATTTTAGTTTGCCATAAGTGCAGGCTCTGCCTTTAAGGACCATGGGGAAACCTAAGTGTTATATGGGGAACTGCAGGGACCTTTTACAAACCTGTAGCATTCCAGTCATTGTGGGGCATAACTCTCCAACACATTTAAAGTGAAGCAGGATCAATACAGGGAGCAGCAAAAGGCACAATAGGTGAAAACCTGTCTAGTGAAAACGTAACCAACCACTGGAGATTACTGGTATTCTGCCATACCTGAGCAGAGGGCAAACAGTGAATGGGGTAGATCTACAATCACATACCCTCCAGCATTTCTTTGATGAAAATAGGGACATCCTATTCCTTAAAAAAAATCTTCTTCTTCTTCTTCTTCTTCTTCTTCTTCTTCTTCTTCTTCCCTGCCCACCTGACTGGGTTGCCCCAGCCACTCTGGGTGGCTTTCAACATATATTAAAATATAATCAAGCATTAAATATTGAAAAAACTTCCCTATACAAGGCTGCCTTCAAATGTCTTCTAAATGTTGTATAGTTACTTATTTCCTTGCCTCAGGGGTGGCATAACTCCATACCTTCCAACATTTATCTGTGAGAATAGGGATGTCCTAAGGAAAAGCAGGACATTCTGGGATCAAATCAGAAAGCAGGGCCAGCTTCTGTAAATCTGCGACTGTCCCTGGAAAATAGGGACACTTGGAGGGTCTGCAACCACATTGCCAACTTGTTTTGACCGAGGCCCAAATTCCTCCAAGTAGTCCTGATTTGGCTCAGGATCCAGGCAGCATCCTTCTCTGTTGCACTGCCCTAGTTCAAAGGTCCAGTTGCCGAGGAATCCCAAGCTGGGAAGGGCTTAAAGGCACTCTGAAGCTAGGAGGTGGGGGAAATGGGTGAGCAGCCCAGGCTGTGCAGTGGCTTCCAATAACTGGCGTAACCTTCAGTTTGTAACAAAGCAAATTGCTAGAACAGGAATAGGGGAACTGTAGCTCTTTTGTCAGGGTTGAGCCGGATGAGGAGGAGTGGTGGCAAGGCTGCGCCCATGGAAGAATCTGGGGAAATGGAGGAATTCATACCTGGAGAAGACTGGTGGCGGCACTCCTCAGAAGAGGAAGAATCAGATAGGGAAGTGGAAAGACCTGGACAGGAGGAGGAAGACGTCGAGCCAGAATCAGGCCCTTGTGAGGAGATGAACCCGCTGGCCCCCTCCCCTCCTCCCTTCTCAGCTGTTGAACGTAGAGCTGAGAGACGTAGGGAACAATTAGAGGCAGCTGCAGCTCGTAAGAGGCGTGGTCATGAGCCGGCTACTTAAGGAAGGCCGGCTGCTCCATTCACCAGCACCTGCAACTGTTGTGCTGGAGCACGTGGTTGTTCTTGCTCATCCTGTTCCTGGTTCCTGTGTTCATGACTTCGGCTTCCTGACTTCCTCCTAACCTCGGCTTCGTGACTTCGGCTTTCTGACTCCTGGCTTAATCCTGACCTCGGCTTCGTGACTTCGGCTTTCTGACTCCTGGCTTAATCCTGACCTCGGCTTCCTGACTTCGGCTTTTTGACTCCTGGTTTAATCCTGACCTCGGCTTCCTGACTTCTGGCTTGAACCTACTTCGGCTACTCCTGACCCCTGTGCTACTGCCTGACTTCGGCTGGCTTCTGACCTGGACTGTTTGACCGCGGCTTTATCTGACTGCTGCTCTTCAGCACACCAACTTGTTGGCGTCCTAACATCTTTGTATGTTGCTGGACTACAACTCCCATCATCCCTCACTATTGGTCATGCTAAATGGAGCGCATGGGAATTAGAGCCTTACCACATCTGGAGGGCCACACGTTTCCCATTCCTGTGCTAGAGGTCACTATACCATCTGGTCTACCCAACTCTTCTTGTCATTTTCCTGAGTTCCTGGGACCAATGGTCCCTCCTCTACTTCCTGTCACTCAACACCAAGAAACAGTATATTGGCAAGGAGGATGGTCCTCTCTGGGGTCACACACCTGGGGCTGATCTCAGGTACCTTTCCAAAGAGGAGCACTCATATTTGCAAATAAGGTGGTAGAATATTAGGTTTGGGGGTCAACTCAGGACCAGCATTGCACTCTTGCCTCTAATCTCTCTACCTGTGTGACATTTTGAAGACCAAGCTCTGATCCAGAGCAGCTAGTAATCCCTTTGACTTTTCGCTGAAGAGCTGACAATGCTTTTGGCCAATAGCAAGCCAACTACAGTTGATTTTAAAATGATCACAGTCCACCAAGCTCAGACCTTACTGACATCCTTCTTTGGTTCTTTTCCCTTTCTTCCATGCTCACAACATGAGGACTTTTGCTCCACTGCCAGACCCACAGCTTCCACAATATGGTTTGCGAAAGCAAGGAAGATTGCATCCGTCTGTTCCTCTCCAAATCTTCTCAGATATGTTCTTCCACTAAGATATCTGTATCTACAAATAATCCTAGCACTTATCGCAAGTATTTCTCTGGTTTAGGGGGTCTTCAAAACCTTCCATGGAGCCTTCTGCCTGAAGAGTCTTCCGGGATCTAACCTGGAACTGTCACTCACCAAAGCATCTCCATCTCCCCATTGCCAACTCCTTTTTAGCTCCAGACTCCTTCAGCATCTGTTTCCCCAGCTTGTCAGCTACATGTTGAATGGCTCCCAGCTGGAGTAATTAACCCAAATACCAAGGCAGCCTTCCATGACCTACAAGGGTCTGCAGCACGCAAGAAAGACTTAGCAGTACTAAAGCTGCAGCTAATGGCAGTAAGCAATCCATTGGAAGGAATTCAGCAGAACAGTGCCCTTTCCTGTGTTTTACACAAAGAAAATTGTCTAAGGAGTTTGCCCAAGTGCCTCTCTGCATTCCTGACCCACTCCTTCCCTTCCAGAAGTTAACTTACCATGCCGCTGTATCCATCCAGCTCTGTCTCCCAGTGGGATGGATGTAACAGCCAATGGAGAAAATTAAACTCACGCAGCCCCCAAGCAGGATGGGCTTGGCATTAGCCCACCCTTTCCCAAGCTGCTGCTATTCAGATGTTTCCGACTACAACTCACACCGGTCTGACAATTAGCCCAGTCAGTTTGTGCTGATGGGAGTGTTGCAGTACATAGCATCTAGAGGCTGGCGAGACAGAGAAGAGGCTGTAGTCCAATGCAGAGAGCATCAGCTAAAGGAGAGACCTCGGAGATGAAGATTATCTCCAATAACCATACGACAGACATCCCCTTTGAAATTCACCATTGCTAACAATGGAAGGATCATCCTGGAATCTCTTCTTTCTTCCTTGTTTTAAAGTTTTATTCGTAGTTTTACTATGCCGTTTTAGAGCAGCCATTCTTATTATGCATGTTGCAAAAGCATATCGCTTACACACATTTTAGAAACAAGTAAAATACAGGCAAATGAAATCTATCGAAAGGAAATGCTGCTTTGCTGACACAATTCATACCAAAACGTCATAGGAGCAATGAGCACATCTGTATTAACTCTCATATGCATTAATACCAACAATTTCGTATGAAATATTCCACACGTTTGAGAAAGCAATTGCCCATATATAATCACTGCTCCCTCAAACACACTATACTGCCAATGTGGTATGGCACTTCAAAAAAAGGAAATCTGATGTGAGTTTGCAACAGTTTGAGACCAGAGAATTAAGACAGTGGTGCCCAAGAGTGCCACGGAAGAAGGATTTATATTTAAAACACATAGGGCTCAGGAAATGTACCTCCCTAACTCTGAAGGTCTCTTCCCATCATATGAGCCCAGTATCGATGCAGTCATATGCACAATCATGGTAACATTGCTTTCTGTTTGTTTGTGCAATATATTATTATTATTATTATTATTATTATTATTATTATTATCAATAAGCATGGTAGTACATTGGTAATGCGGAGGTGAAGAAAAAATACAAATAGCTTGAAGGGACTGAAACCTGGAGCAGACTGCATGCCCAGATTTCTGGAACAATTTAGGAATTGTTTTAGCTAAAATGGCACTTGGTCACAGGTCAAAGTGAACTAATGGATCAATAAGGGAACAGAAAACAGGAAGTTCTCTTATCTCTACTATTGATTCCTCCTGCTCCTCAGTATAACTTTTCAGCTGCCTTACCCTGCCCAGTGCTGCCTCCACATCAAACCATATTTCATTTCTTCCTCCCCTGTAATCTGTTGACTCCAACCCCTCTCACCAATGCTACCCATAAATGACAGGCATTCTTGGAGGCCAAACATTTTAATGGTCACACAGAGGAACTAAGGAGTCTCTGCTGTGTCAAGATAAAGCCAACAAGACAAATGGGTAGAAAAATCAGTGGTGGCATTAGAAGATAGAAGAGGCAGGCCTGGACCCGAGGGATGAAGAAGGAATGGAAACTAAGCAACACTGTAGAAAACAAGGCTGCACAGCCACCCCCACCCCCAATAATATTCACGTTCTAATTATCCAAACATCTTCAAGTTATTGATGGAAGTGTGAAATAACCAAGTTAAAGTACAAAAGTTGTTACTCCTTGTTAGGAGAAAAGGCTGATATTTTCCTTTTTTCGTTCCTCATGTACACCACCACATAAGAACCAAAATGACCGTTTGCCACATCAAATGGGGTGCGCATTTTGCGTGGTTGCGAGCAGCCCTCTGGGATCACATGCAGCTCCTGGCAGTTGGGTCTGGCACCGCCTTCCCAGGTTGGATACCTGTGGTCTCCACCTATGCCAGCAGCCGCCCAATCCCAGCTGGGGAGGTGTTGCCAGGGGGATTGGTCAGGTAGAGGGAGGGAACATACCTTACAGGAGTCAGTCATTACCTGGGAAGCGGCCGTTGGATCCAGAGCTTCCCCACCCTCCACTCCCTTAATTCATGCTTGTTATGCAGATTAATCTTTTATTTTCCACAGCCACACAGGCACGCAGACGCTGCTATTACAAGGTCGCTGTTAAAGGGCCGGAAAGGACTTTCCCTGCATTGGCAGGTTTCACCTTTCCCGTAGCAATTCGTCACAACTTTGGCGGTTGCAGGCCTTGGGCGGAATCCTTTAGTCATCTACCTAAAATGTGAGGGGGCGTGGGGTGGTGACCCCCGCCCCCATTGCGGCAGTGATACCAGGGTTCCCATTAAACGGGTCTTAGGGGGAGGAATTGACCATACGCCCAGAGGTCGTCATTGCCCTCCCCCTCCAGCGGCGGCGAACAGGGGGGCGAGCTATCTGCTTGAACATATGTTCTCCAGAGCTAGCCCACTCCTCACACATGCTGGATAACCCTGAAAATTACCCAGAACCCCGGCTGGGGGGCTGGGAAGGATAAACGCCCAATGCCTGAGCCAAGGTCTCCCTACATCTGAATATTAATAAAGTTGTGGCCAATTTAATCCCATAGAACGTTGTCACGTGTCGTTATTTCCCTCAGGGGCTGCCTGCGGTTCGGGGGGACTCCGCCTGACCACGCAATAGCTTTAAAAATGGTACAAGCATTATTTTAAGGCACTGCTGCATCGCTGCCACCAATGAACATTTAATTGTAGCCTGGAAACAGGTTTAAAATTTCCCCAGAATGCCCTGGAGTAATGTAGCATTGGGTATTCTAGGGCACTGTGGGAAATTATAAATAGGAGATGGCTGCTAAAGGTAAACCACCAATAGGGGGAGCCCTATGTCTTACATCAAATAGGGGCACCCTCTGGGAGTCCCCATTGGGGTAGTGGTATGTTCCTAGCCCACGTCTGGGCCCCGGACATAATCCACACCCCTGGATCCCTTTAACAGGATACTATTAATGAGGAGGGGCAGGGGGGGCTACAACATCCCCTCCATCCAAACAAAGGCTTACCCAATGCCTAACCTCACAAAGCTGTGACGATTGCTATGAGGTAGGCGAAAACCCAATGGCTGGAGACAATTTGCCAAGTGGAAAAATTCCTGCCCAGTCCCATAAATAATGGCGGCCAACATTAGTTCATAGCAAGGTTATATTGTAGCAAAGATGAGAAAAGAGGGTGGGTGGGAAATCTGAGTGGGGTCCCGCCCAGCACCGATGGTGTGGCCAAGCCCCAGCGATAAGGGTGCCAGTCTCAGGTCCTCGCCTGGATCACCGCAGGCCCCAAGGCTCTTCTGCAATGCCGCTCACCTAAAAAGGTAAGCGGACTTATTATGAATATGATTGGCAGTAGTATTCTTCATTAGATTACTTAGTTCCCTCTCTCCAGAACATGTCTTTCCTCTTAAAATGGCCAGATAGACCTCTGCTCAAAATCCCATGAGGTGGAAACTGCAGCTGGAAAAGCCTGACGTTGCTCCTCACCGCTAATTTTTAAGAAACAAGTGTAAAGCTCACTTACTCTAGTCGAGCTTTGCTAGTTCAGTTACTGAGGACTTCAATTTGTTGCAGGCCTTCTTACTTTCCCCTGAACTTGAATTAGGCTTGCTGCAGAAATTTCAATTCAAGCAAAGTTCAAAACTTACTTCGAGTAATGTTTGTGGAATTTTCAGGAGGGGCAAAAGAATTTATATAGCTAGTAAAAAAATAAATAAAGTAGGTACCCCTAATTTTTCCATAGTGCTGACCAATTGCCTTTTAAAATAGATTGCTGTTTTATGGCTGCGGTTTTTATTATGTTGTTTCAACAGATTTTTTTTTAAAGGCAGGTTGAACAACACAAAAGTGGGGCTGAGGGCATTAAAATAAATTGTACATATATTTGGTTATTCTATTGGGTTGGCTAATTAAAGCTTGCAGCTCTAGTAAGAAATATATGAGTTTCCATTTTTAAGCACACTTGCAGTTCCATTATTTTGTGGCTCCTGGTTCGCTATTTCGAAAAGAGTCAGGAATTGCCCTCAACATTAGTCAGATGATTCTTGCTTGATATCTGACTTAGGCGATGGTGCATTGTGGGAAAAGCGTTTATTTTTCTTGTGGCTGTACAAGGGATGTTGAAAACAGAGAAGAATGTAAAAGTGATTCAGTACAATGGCAGGTTTCCTATATCCATCACATGCCCCCAATGGCACTCGTGTGTTTTCCTTGCTATCTGTGGTTCAAAGATATAGGACTTCCACTACAAAAGCCTGAAGGTATGAAAGAAAGAAAGAAAGAAAGAAAGAAAGAAAGAAAGAAAGAAAGAAAGAAAGAAAGAAAGAGAATCACTACAATGTGCAATTAGCAAGAATGACTGAGGTGATCAGGGGCCACAGCAAGCAAAAATTTCAAAAGGACTGGGGAAAATATAGTGAATATGTGAAAAAGCAATGCCCAGATATAACTGCTTGGACTTGTTTTAATTAACTTCTGCAAATTGATATCTGATTAGAAAAAGACAAATAGAAGGAATTACAAAGAGAATTAATAAGACAAATGGAAACAGATTACTAAGGCTGATATCAGACCTGCATAGAGGACAAAGGAAGTCAAAAAAGAAAATGGATATGAATATTTGGTTACATATATCGCCTGTTTTTGAGATATATGTTTATTTTTATCCTTCCCCCCTTATTTTTCTTCCTTTTTTGTTACTTTTATTTGTTACTTGTTTGTATGTCATATATGTTTGTCAGCATATGAATAAACTTAATAAAAATTAAAAAAGAAAGTATCACTACACTGAACTCTTAAGATTATCACTGCAGATAACTTTTTCAATGTTTCCACTCTGACATATACTCAGAACACAAATCTGAAGATAGCAGAGAGTGAGTATATGTCCTAGTCAGTTTGCTGTCTCCTGTTGATTTGTCAAAATAGACTGATCTTCCCTAACTTTACCTGTTTTGTCTGTGTACATGCTGATTTCTGTTTAGTTTTGAAATACTCAGCAGCTCTTGGTTTCTCTGTTCCAGGGTAATTTACCCTCGGCCTCCCTCATTTGTTTTCGATTCCCGCTGCTGAGAGTATTTACCAAGATTCTAGCTGCCACCACATTTCTCCTAAAAATCAACCTGCAGCTATGATTTCCCGTGGGTGACTGATCTTTGCATTTCCCACTTTGCTGTTGCTTTCATGCCCTGCTTGTCAGCTTGAAGCAGAAATGGACTTTCGGTCCTTCTCAGAAATATAAATGAACCATTGGTCAGATCCACTGGGTTTCTTATATTCTTCTCCAATAGTTTGCTCAGATAGCACTTATTGAAACCACACTGTCAGAAGTGTGAACGGTTGTCTCAGGCAGAACGGTTGTCTCAGGCTTCATCACTCTTTTAAAAGAACACGAGTGTCTAGGCCCAAGGAAGAAAAGAAAGCCAAAACTTTTGTCCACTCTAAGGTGGTATTCTACGAATTCGCACTCTGAGTAGATGCATTGAAACCAATGGTCTTAAATTTAGTCCTGGCCAACCTGAGCTCATTGATTTCAATGGATCTACTCTATGAACTAAAAGGGACGCGGGTGGTGCTGTGGTCTAAACCACTGAGCCTAGGGCTTGCCGATCAGAAGGTCGGCGGTTCGAATCCCCGCGATGGGGTGAGCTCCCGTTGTTCGGTCCCTGCTCCTGCCAACCTAGCAGTTCGAAAGCACGTCAAAGTGCAAGTAGATAAATAGGTACCGCTCCGGCGGGAAGGTAAATGGCATTTCTGTGCGCTGTTCTGGTTCGCCAGAAGCAGCTTAGTCATGCTGGCCACATGACCCAGAAGCTGTCTGCGGACAAACGCCGGCTCCCTCGGCCTATAGAGCGGCCTATAGAGAGTCGTCCGCGACTGGACCTAACGGTCAGGGGTCCCTTTACCTTTTTACTCTATGAACTAGTCAGACAGCCCCCCTCAGGCACCTTAGTGCCCTTCTACATGGTTCAGAGCATTATGACAGATGTTTGGAGACAGCAAAACAGTCAGAAGCGGCATTCTGAAAAGGCTTCCGGCAGCACCTTTCCGCACCTCTGGCTTTCCAGGCACTTTACAGATTAATTTATCTAAAGGAAGCATTCAGATGAATGAATTTCTTTCATGAAAAGTTCCACAGTCAAATTGTAGAAATCACATTTACAAAACCCAACAAAAGCAAAGAAATTGGCACAAGGTTAATCAGCTATATGCTAATATTTCTTCATTGCGAAGAAAAGCCCAGGAAAATTTCGGCATTAATTAAAAATGAGACTTAACGTGTCAGCTAGGTTAATTAACATGAATTTAAATGTATACAGCCGCTCTGATCAGCTCTGTCTATCAGAAAGCAGCTATCAGGCAGGTATACAGCCACTAACTGATACAGGTATTTGAAATCTCTTCCTTTCTTTCTGGGTTCTAGGATGCATGTATTTCAAAATACTTATCTGCAAAAGCAGATATCCCGTTTGTGTAACGCAGATTCAAATCACTGCTGCACCTTGTGTCTTTCTTATTATCTGCAGTCAGCTTAATTGCACATCATATTTCTCATTCAGAAGCACAGTCCTCTCTCTATGTAGTATAATGTAGATATGAATCACTGTTGTGTAGTGCGCATGCAATTAGCTTAATTGTGCATCCTTTCATCAGTTCTATTCCAAGCTACAGGCACATGTTTCCATTCCCCTAACTTTCCCTTTGTTGTTGCTGATTTAGACATTATATAGCATTCAATAGTGGAAAGTTATCCCATGCCATACCACAGGCAAGAAGGTGGGAATTATGCGGAGGCAGAAATGTAATTTCTAACTCCATCAACTACTGTAGTAAATTGTATCTATTAAACAGACACAATTCCCCTTGAGTGCATGACTTCTATAAACTCAGTTACATTAGTATTTATTTGTAATGGATGTGCAGTGGTAACTCACTCGCTGGAAGCAATCTAGACAAAATTCCCTCAGAAGTCAATCTATTGATGGGAAATATCCTGTAATTTCCCCTCCAACACAAAGCAGAACTGAAAGGAGATGGGCAAAAATTACGAACCCTTGCAGCCAGGGTATGATCCCACAATTCCTGAGAATGAGATAATGCACAACTGGGGTGAGAACAGCAATAGTTAATGAATGTTGGACCTGCAACAAAATGATGTAGCAGATCCTCTTAACTGGAGTGTTGACGTTTGGAATTACAGGCAGCTGTTTCCTATACTCCTTCCCTCTCCCAATGTTTTGTGTTTTCCTTTTCCAAATGTTACTCTGCATTCCATAACTACTGCACATGCTCAATTATCATGTTTTTCTGTAGCTTGGAAGGGTGCACTCTTGGTTATTTTTTGTTAAAGGTTTTCCCTCCCTTTCTGCAAAATGTGAGGGTTGCCCAAAGATGCCAACACTTTCTTCTTGTTTCTCAGAACCATAGCTTCGTATCACCACACGCTACCTGTGTTTGCTATTAGGAGTGTAAGCGTATGGTAAACACCCACCAAGGAGCAGACAAGAAATCAAGTTATCTGAGATGAATACCACCTGTTCCATAGGTGCCTATTAAGCTGTAAAAAGGAGGCATTGGACCCCTGGACAGTTAAGTCCAGCTAAAGGCAAGTATGGGGTGTGGCACTCATCTCGCTTTTCAGGCTGAGGGAACAGGCATTTGTCTACAGACAGCTTTCTGGGTCACGTGGCCAGCATGACTAAACCACTTCTGGCGCAATGGGACACTATGACTAGTGCCAGAGTGCACAGAAAAACGCCATTAACCTTTCCGTTGCAGCGGTACCTATTTATCTACTTGCACTGGCGTGCTTTCAAACTCTAGGTTGGCAGGAGCTGGGACAGAGCAACGGGACTTACCTTGGGGTCACAGGATTCAACACTAAATAGAGACATGAGGTTGGGGTCCTTCTGCCGCTTATTCATTCTCAAAGAATACCAGTTGCTAGCCAAGGGACATACATTAATGTTGAACATATGGCTGTGTGACCCCACCTCACATTCCACTCAGATTCTCAAAAGTATTTTCCTTTTGAAAGAACCAGGACTTCATTTTCATGGGGGGGGATGGGATTCCCCCCCCCCTAGAAAAACTGTGCCAATTGCTGGGAACTGCAGCTGGCAGGAAGCTGTGGAGGTTTCCTACTGGCCACACTTCCTTGGTTGCAAAAGGCCTTGTGTGTTAAGAGATGCTGCCAGCGGAATTCCTGATCTGGACCCTCTCCAGAGTAGAAATGAATTTGCTCCCTGCCGCAAGAATCATAGCTGTCAACCCTCCCTTTTTTTGTGGGAAAACTCCCTTATTCCAATGCCATTTCCCGCTGCTATCCCGGATTGTTGATATCCCTTAAATTTCCTGGATTTCAAAGGAAGCAGCTCCTCTCCCTCCCTGCCAGCCAGGGAGGCTCCTCAGCTGCGTTGCTGGGCTGCCAATAAGGAGTCTGAGACCGACTGGGGGCGGAGCTTGCATGCCTTGTGCATCCAGACCCTCACGCCCAACCAGACAGCCAGCCTGCCTGCCGTCTACGCGCTCGCTCTTTCGCTCACCCGTTCGCGTGCAGCCTCTGGAGCGCAGGGTGGCGAGGCTACTTGGTGCCATTGCACCACCCTCGCGGCATCCCTTATTTTCAAATCCGAAAGTTTGGAAAAATCCCTTATTTTCAAATCCGAAAGTTGACAGCTATGACAAGAATGGGTTTCAAAGCTTTACTGGAAACAGCTTTAAAACAGTTACAAATAAACGTTACAAGATGCAAAGTAACGCATTGCTCTTAAACAGCATACACTGCAACCTGGTCTTCACTTTAGTCCTTAAAATAGTTCAACAAAATTTCCTTTTTCTGGTTCCAGAGAGAGAGAGAGAGAGAGAGAGATCCTAAGCAACTTGCTCGTTCATCGTCCTGGAGCTTAGCCGCTCCATTGCTGACAAAGGCAGGTTTCATCTCCTGCTATGAGAGCTCTGTAGCTTGGGTTTCTGGGAGAGTCATCAATTCACCTGAAATGGAAACATCCATTCTTTTCTGCTGCATTTGCCAAGAGAAGTGAAACCTCCCTCACTTAATGCAAGCTCCTCTTTGCAAGCTGTTCTGAAACACAATGCATACAAGCTCCCTATTTGGTGCGTAATAAGCTCCTACCTTTAACATTGTGTTGTGATGAGCAGCGTGGGACTTGTTTGAAAAGTGTAAAACATCAGCGGGGAGATTAAGGAAGGTGAGTATCAACCCCTCCCAAACACTGCAAAAAAATATTTTTTGTCTCCCCCCCCCACCATGATCTTTTGTTTCACCCTGACCCACCCACCCAACAATTGACTGAAAGATAAATTTTTGCATAGCCTTGTTTAAAAAGTTTCCCCCCACCCAACAGGAAAGATCTTTGTGTTAAATGGAATGTTAGGTACTTCATGGGGTATTTTGTAGTGGTATGGAGCAGGGGCATAGCAGGGGCAGGGGAACAGCTGCCCCCACCCAATTGAGTAAATTAATAATAATAATAATAAATTTTATTTATACCCCGCCCTTCCCAGCCAAGACTAACACTCAGAGCGGCTAAAACCCATAAAATCACGACAAAACATACCATACAAACATACAAAACAATCAATTAAAATGCAAGTTAAAATACGATTTAAAATTTAAAATGCAGCCCACCAATCGAACAAGGTTAAACTAAAACCAACCCAAAGGCCAGGCGGAACAGCTCTGTCTTGCAGGCCCTGCGGAAAGATGCCAGATCCCGCAGGGCCCTCGTATCTTCTGACAGACCGTTCCACCAGGTCGGGGAAATAAAAATGCCTAACTAAAAGTAGAAATAATCAGAATATTTGAAATTGAAATGTTCTTTTTTTATTTATTTAATATTTATTGAGTTTTATATAACATACAGAAAAGTAACAGAATACAGAATTTTAAAAAAACACCATTTACAAGAGGTGACTTTTACAGCTATATCTTGTTTTGAGTAAAAGCTTTATATATACAACCTTTGACTGTTCGTCTATTAGTATTACTTCTGTTTATATTCTTCTATATGTAGCTTGTGGTCCCCCTATTTGTTTATTCAAGGTTAAATAACAGACCATCCTAACAAATCTCAATTCCCCTTCCCCCCCACCCCCCATGCCCCCCACATGATAAAGGAAGGGGGGGGAATTACAAAAATTACAAATGTGACTTCCTGTCATCTCCCCTTGCATAAATTTCCTTAAGTTTGAATGTACACAAATATCCCTTATTTCTCAGTTTTCTTTCATTCTGCATTCTCAGAGCTTTTTCACTGTTCGTCTCATCAGTTGATCTTGCATTAACCCTCGAATATTTGAAATTGAAATGTTCACTGAGGTCACTTGGGCGATGTTGTGGCGCATTCTAGCGATGCAGCTGGCAACCGGACTGAGCGATGGGCGTGGCTTCCACAAACTAACCAATCACATTGCAGGTAGCTTGGTTCTGCCCTCCCCCCCATGGCATAAATCCTGGATGCGCCCATGGTATGGAATACTGCTTGGGAGCCAGGAAACTCTGTCCATGGGCACCATTTGGTTTTTGTACATAAGCAATACTTTGAAATCTGCGCAGGCAGGGCTGGTTTGCTGGGACCAAAAGGACTGTATTTCACCACTCTCTTTTTCAGCCTGCATCTTGAAATGTGCAAGGAAGACAAAGTTGTTGCTACTTGTCTCCATAGTGACACCTTGACAGGATCCAGAGAAAACATTTTTACTTCAGCACCTAATGGATTTGCCTCTTGAGCAAAGCCACTCAAAGAGAAATATGCCAGAAATAGAAAAGCCATTCATTACGGTGCGTGGCTCATTGTGATATGCATTGCGTTGGACTGTGATAAGTGAGATTTAGCATAGTGGTTAGAAGTGTCAGAGAAAGAGAACATTTTCCCCTCGGCAGATTTGTTTAGCTTGCTGAATTCAGGGCTCATTTAAGTTCTGATATCAGATAAAATGCCACAGGAGAACATTTCATTTCTCACTCAGCCTGATAAAGAGTGGATTTTCTTCTTTTTCTTCTTCTGCTAGATATTTAAACATTGTTGAATATGGTAACTATGTCCACATGGAAATAACTGTCATTTCAATTATTACTAGAAAGAACATAAATCAAAGGGATTTTGTAAAAACCTGGGTGTGCGGGGGAGAGCTACAAAGGGGCTGAATGATTGAGATTGTGCTTCTGAAAATAGGGTTCATCTTTCAGGTCACTGCTGATGTACACATTTCAGTCAGAGCTCTGATTCTGCAGCTCTGAAACTGGCAGCTCATTCAAGCAACCTGGAATGCTGGCATGTAGGAGAGACAAACTACATTGCATTTGTGGTGTTCCAATTGATTGCCATGTCCAGAGCTTGCTAATGCCTCCATTGATTTTACCTCTGTGTGGGAGACACCCTAGCAGAGCTGAAATGCTTCTGTTGTGTCTGAGAGTAACATGGCAAGTATCCCCACGTGCCTTGACCATAAACCTTTGTTTTATTTTAAAGGAAATGAGAATAAGAGGTGCCCTGTTTATATTGACTGCATCCCTGTGAGCTCATCTTGTTTGGCATAGGGATCATGTGGTATAACAGACCCTCCAAGTGTCCTTGTTTTCCAGGGACAGTCCCGAATTTACAGAAGCCGTCCTGCTTTCTGATTTGATCCTGGAATGTCCTGCTTTTCCATAGGACATCCCTATTTTCATCAAAGAAATGTTGGAGGGTATGGAGTTATGTGACCCTGGAGCCAAGGTGATAAGTAACTATCCAGCCTTTAGAAGACACCTGAAGGCAGCCCTGTACAGTGAAGTTTTTTGATGTTTAATGCTTATTATGTTTTTATATATGTTGGAAGCTGCCCAGAGTGGCTGGGGCAACCTAGTTAGATGGGCAGGGTATAAATAATAAAATGATGATGATGATGGAATAGGACATCCCTATTTTCATCAGTGATATGTTGCAGGGTATGGTATAAGCCAGGGGTCAGCAAACTTTTTCAACAGGGGGCCAGTCCACTGTCCCTCAGACCTTGTGGGGGGCTGGACTATATTTTGAAAAAAATAATAATGAACGAATTCCTGTGCCCCACAAATAACCCAGAGATGCATTTTAAATAAAAGCACACATTCTACTCATGTAAAAACACCAGGCAGGCCCCACAAATAACCCAGAGATGCATTTTAAATAAAAGGGCACATTCTACTCATGTAAAAACACGCTGATTCCCGGACCGTCTGTGGGCCGGACTTAGAAGGCAATTGGGCCGGATCTGGCCCCCGGGCCTTAGTTTGCCTTCCCATGGTTTAAGTACTAGTTCTTGCCATTAATATATTGGCAGACTTTGTTGAGTGCAACATGCCTGGATGGAAGTTCACAGAGAACTCTCTACACACAAACAAAGGAAATGAAAGAAGGTGTGCCCAAGCTGCTCACAGCTTTTGCAAATGTTTCTGCCAATTCTATATATAAAAATACCTCTCCTCTTCAATGACTTTATCTTGGGGGTGGGAGAACAAGAATAAACTCATTGCAAAAACTCATTTGGATGGAGACTTGTATGCTGTAACTTCTGAAACCCTGAGAGTAAAACATTTATTTATTTGCAAAGGTCTGTGATTTTTTCTAGCCTAAGTATTTTCACGAGGAACATTTCTTTAAAAGTGGATGAGGGAAGCTGCTAATCTAACCAAGTTTTAATGTGCTTGGTGCAATATTGCCTCTTAAAATCTGTGTGACACTTTGAAAATTCCGACTATGTTATTAGGTCAGATTTGCTAGATTTTGCCTATAGCAATTTTTAAAGACAAAATTAAGAGACGGGTGCTCATGCAAATACATCAGAGAAATTCCATGCAATTGTTGTAGCATTGCGCATTTAATTGTCACTGAATTTCAGCCAGTTGAAATCAAAATCCATGGTAAATTTGGGGAGACTTGCTCAGGGCAAAACTTCTTCATGAACCAAAGATGGAAAGCTGCCATCTATTGCCAGTAATGTTGGTTGACAGTGAGAGGTACTCTTTCTTTAAATGTTACTGTACTTTTAGCATGCTTCCAGTTTCCTGGATGACTCTCATTCTGCTAAGATGAGGGCACCCTGGCTGTGGTGTTTTTCTTGGGAGTTGCTCCATAGTCACATGAAACAAGCTACATTCTTTAATGTCAGGATTGACTGTACCTGCAGGGCAGGGAAGGAACCTAGTTTTCCGGGAGGCAACCTCTCTGAATAATATACCCCATTTGATGCAATAAAGTATCAGAGATGCTTTCGTGGATACAAATTTTTGATCAGTTTCACTGATCAAACACAGCACTATCCTAGCCTCAGTGTGCCTAAACTAGGGGTCATTAAAACAAATGAGGATACACTTTCAGCCTCGAAATCTGATATATTAAAATGAACAACATTCTGTGAAATGATGAAATAGCCAAGAGGAAATGGTGATACAAGCACAGATGGGTTACCATTAATTTTTTGTACCAATCAGCCCCCATAAAGCGACTCCTCTGAAGGGGCCTTTAACAGTAATGCCCATTTCTGTGGGAGAGACTGTCATTGCAATTACATATAGAAGCGTGACAAGCTGCCAAATGGCTATAACTTACACAGAACTGCCTACATAACTTTTGACTCAGATCATTAAAAGATAGCTCTGCAGCTCACATACAGGCATAAATTCTTACAGAGGAAGAAAGCATCATGTTAATCAGGAAAAAAATAATCTATGTGGAAGATTGTTTACTTTTTTGGGGGGGGGGGAATCAGACCATACTCAGGGCTCTTTATTTTTAATGGTAGGGAAGGAGAGAACAAAGAAAGGAAATTTGATTGGATCAAGTCAGTGAACTAAAACTGAAGAGGCCAGAAGCTCATTTTTCGAAATCTTGGTACATCTTCTCTCTCATTAACTCATGTTTTTGAGTCCTATGGACTAAGAAATGTGGCTGACAAACGGAAGTCTCCAGAAAATTCTTGGAGGAGTTGGGCCCATTGACAATGATGATATGCATAGTTCTCAATGTGAAACAAAAACTGGGCAACACGTGACCAATATAAACGAACAGAATGTACTCACAATTAATATCAATAACAAGACTTGAAACCAAGCATATCTAGTGCAATATACACAAAACGAAGATCTATCAGGTCTCTGAAAGTCACTGCTGAAATGAATAAGGACAAGCTGAAAAGTTTTGTGTTGCAAAGTTCCAAAATAGCTGAAGTAGCAAACAAACTGTCACGATATAACAAGCAAACTGAACTGCTTTGTTGTACCAACATGGCTGAAGTAGTCTACGGACTTGTCGAGGATGTACAGTACAGTGTTTCCGGATATAATCCACTGTTTCATAAGAACTTCTTCAGCGCAGCAATAGAACATAGACGTATTTCATAAACACTTCTGCAATACCGATAAATACTTGGAGCACAAATACTACTGCTCTGGTAAAGAAGGCCCAGCAGAGAATTTATTTCCTCAGACTTTTAAAGAAGAACAATCTGAGTGAGAGACTGCTGGTGTCCTTCTACCGAGGCTCCATAGAGAGCATTCTTATATACTTGGACTACTGGACTACTGCAATGCGCTCTACGTGGGGCTACCTTTGAAGGTGACCCGGAAACTGCAATTAATCCAGAATGCGGCAGCTAGACTGGTGACTGGGAGTGGCCGCTGGGACCAACACCGGTCCTGAGAGAACTACATTGGCTCCCAGTACGTTTCCGAGCACAATTCAAATTGTTGGTGCTGACCTTTAAAGCCCTAAACGGCCTCGGTCCTGTATACCTGAAGGAGCGTCTCCACCCCCACCGTTCAGCCCGGACACTGAGGTCCAGTGCCGAGGGCCTTCTGGCGGTTCCCTCACTGCGAGAAGCAAAGCTACAGGGAACCAGGCAGAGGGCCTTCTCGGTAGTGGAGCCCGCCCTGTGGAACGCCCTCCCAGCAGAGGTTAAGGAGACGAACAACTATCTGACATTCAGAAGATACCTCAAGGCAGCCCTATTTAGGGAAGTTTTTAACCTGTGATATTTTAATGTATTTTTATATCTGTTGGAGGCCGCCCAGAGTGGTTGGGGAGACCCGGCCAGATGGGCAGGGTATAAATAATAAAATTATTATTATTATTATTACTGTATTTGTGCAAATGGTTCCCAATATATAAACTAGGCTATTGTCTCCAGGCAACTGAGAAGATGGGATGGTTGTGTGACGAAGGGAATGGAAGTGTGTGCATTCCACCAATATCCTCAAACACTTGTTTATCATTCTGCCTTCTACAAAATATTCTGGATGCTAAAAAAAGACACCAGGAAACTGAATCAAGCCCAACAGTGCAAGACGTTCTTTAGTGCACCTAAAGAGGAAAGTCCAAATGCATCTTGTGGCCAACACTGCAAAGGCATAAGCCTATCAATAAATTAAAGAGCTGACTATTTCTTGTCCATTACAAAGCACTTCCATAAGAGAAAGCAACATGTCTCAGGGTGGCAGTCTGTACACCTCAAAAAAGAAGGGAGAAATCAATTACTTGTCTGTGGGCATGGAGCGAATATTGCGTAGAGACTGGCAAGCACAGGGAAAGATTGTCAATATATTGATCGATAGCTGAACCTCAGAGAAAGCTAACATAAAACTAGTGGAATGGTCACTATTTAAGTGGTAACTTTTATTATCATGAGGGGGGGGAAACAACTTGTGTGGGCAAATTGATATTGAACTCATTGATCTGAAGGTCCCTCTTCTAAGAAGCGTAAAGGCATTAAAGTCAGGCAGGGAGCAAAAAAGGGTATTAGATACTGATTGAGAAAAGTACACCTTCGAAGTTTCTGTGTCAAGAAAGGAGAAAAGAAACAAAGGCCTAGCAATGGTAAGGTAGCACAGGTCCCAGGTCCCTCTCGCCTATGCTGAGAGCAGGTTCTACCTAGGGAACCGGTTAGCTGTGGCAGCTCTTCCTCTGGCTCACTCCTGGCATGCTTGGCATTGCCACCACCAAATTCCCTACCTGCCCACCCTGGTTTATTGTGCTGTAATTTGCTATAGGCAAACAGCTGCAGGGAAGGAAATTTGCCTGCATTTTTATTTGGGCTTCACACTAGGCTCGTCTGGATGCATAAGAGAGGCATATATGAGTGTGCAGAGAAGGAGGGTGAGAGTGTGTACAAAGGTAAAATTATTTTGTCCTGCCTACTTCTGCTCCTGTCCCTGCTCACCACTGTCACATGGTCCCCAGAATGTTGCTTAGAAGGCAATATGGCCCTCAGGCTGAAAAGGTTTCCTCATCCCTGCTGTGATTCATTATACACCTTTAGGTGCCAGGTGAGATCTTTCCTCTTCAAACAGGCCTTGCTGCTTCTCGAGGCCTTGGAGATGCTTTCTGAGGCCTTCCGAGACCTCGGAACCTGATGTCATGATGTCACATTATGACATGAATTCATGACATCATGCATGCTGGACACCCATAACCTGGGGCCCAATTTGGTTCCCCTGCCCCTGTCATCCGATGCCCTTTTAAATGTGCTGTGGGATGGGTGGTTATGGGTTTGTTTTCGTTCTTACTTTTATTATGTATTTTGTGTCTTTTATATTGTAATTTTATGCTTTGAACAACCCTGAGATCTATGGATGAAAGGCGGTATACAATTTTAATAAATAACGATAATTACTATCAGTGCTCTTTTTCTAGAAAAAGAGGTGCCAGAACTCACCATGAACACCTCCCTTGTTCTCTTATAATGGCAATGGCACCCACCTGAGAGGTTCCGGAACTGAGTTCTGGTGATTTCCGGCTGGAAAAAGTCCTGATTATTATAATAATTAATCACAACTTCTTGTGTGGACTAGAGGCATTGGGCTGCATTCACAGAGGGGTAAGTGGGGGAAGTCACCTCACTTCCCACTTGGGGGGGGGGTCTTTCAAGGCCTTGGCCACAGTTCAGAGGACTGGGATGACCATTATACTCCCAGGCTGCATAGTTGTTGTTGTTTAGTCGTGTCCGACTCTTCATGACCCCATGGACCAGAGCATGCCAGGCGCTCCTGTCTTCCACTGCCTCCCGCAGTTTGGTCAGACTCATGTTAGTAGCTTCGAGAACACTGTCCAACCATCTCGCCCTCTGTCGTCCCCTTCTCTTGGGCCCTCCATCTTTCCCAACATCAGGGTCTTTTCCAGGGAGTCTTCTCTTCTCATAAGGTGGCCAAAGTATTGAAGCCTCAGCTTCAGGATCTGTCCTTCCAGTGAGCACTCGGGGCTAATTTCCTTAAGAATGGATAGGTTTGATCTTCTTGCAGTCCATGGGACTCTCAAGCGTCTCCTCCAACACCATAATTCAAAAGCATCAATTCTTCAGCGATCAGCCTTCTTTATGGTCCAGCTCTCACTTCCATAAATCACTACAGGCTGCATAGTAGGACCATCCTATTGGTTTTCAGCGGCACTATAGTGGGCCTGAAATGAATGTTTCCCCAACATTCAGGCTGGCTTGGTGGCATGCCAAGCACCGTGAGCTGCACCCAATAGAAGTTTTGCTAATCTACATTATGTGTGTGGTTACTTGCTCCCCCTCCTTGGCACTGTAGACACAAGTCACACTGCTTTTTGCAGGAGAGTTTTCATTACCTTGTTTCTTGCTACTCGCCTTCCCACGAAATCCAGATTCTTGTTGAATTTGTTGGTGGTCCAGCTGCTGTTTCTGTAGCTCCACTTGTATGAACCACTTCATACAGAGAACTAAACATCCCTAAGGGGTAAGATTCATATAGGTTTCCTGCCAATATGAACCTAATCTAAATCTGCAACTCCGGCAAAAATCGAGTGGGGGGCACAAGATATGACAAACTCTCACACGATGACTGCAGCATCAAGTGGGGACTTGCATGTGTGAATAAATAAGCCATCACAAACAGAACTTTGATACTTTTCCACATCACTTTAAAGACAATGCTATATAATGGAGCCATTTCATGCATCCAAGAAATGGACACACATCCATGCACCATGTTTGAGTCTGCCCAATGGAAGGCTATGGGGAAAACCAATTGGATGTAGTTGTCTTATAGCGCACTCTGAAGCACTTTTCTTGACTTGAAATTTGAGAGAAGAAAAAAAAAATCCTTCCAGTAGTACCTTAGAGACCAACTAAGTTTGTTCTTGGTATGAGCTTTCGTGTGCATGCACACTTCTTCAGATACACTGAAACAGAAGTCACCAGACCCTTATATATAGTGAGAGGGTGGGGAGGGGTATTACTCAGAAGGGTGGTGGGAATGGGTGATTGGCTGATAGGTGTGGTTAACCTGTTGACGACTGTTAACAACTGCAATTGGTCTTACAGGAAAAAGCAAGGGGTGAGATGGCTAACAATAGCTTTATCATGTATAATGAGATAAGAATCCAATGTCTCTATTCAGACCAGGTCTCTCCATGGTTTTAAGTTTGGTAATAAGTTGCAATTCAGCAACTTCTCTTTCCAGTCTATTTCTGAAATTCTTTTGTAATAAGACAGCTACTTTGAGATCTTGTATAGAATGTCCTGGGAGACTGAAGTGTTCTCCTACTGGTTTCTCTGTCTTGTGATTCCTGATGTCAGATTTAAGTCCATTTATCCTTTGGCGTAGGGTTTGGCCTGTTTGAGAGAAGCGGTAAGAGCAGCCAAGCTTTTCACCACCCAAGAAAGGGGAATTAGCACAAAAAAGACCAAATGCAGACTCAAACAATGTCATAAACAAATCATGTATATTTACTTTAATGCATTCCAATCCCCTGGCATAATTGGGTAGGTTTTGTTTCTCCTGATTTCCATACGTTTTAACGGCCATTGTCTTTTGTGATTAAGGGCAAAGTGGCCTACAGAGAATGTGATAACGAACAACTTTAGAATCGGGTGCGGTAGGAGGAGAACAAGATTACAGTTTTAAGAGGTGTAAACAAAAAAGAGTGCATTATCTTCATTTCCCAGGACTCCTTGTAGCTTTTTCTGTTTGATGGGCTACTCAGGAGCTGCACTCCAGGACTACTGAATGACTATAATCTTCATCAACTGGTCTGTGTCAAAAATGATTACAGAGGCGTTTTGATGAAGCCCTTTTGCAGTTTGAATGTTACATATAGGAAGTGGTACTTTCAGCATGGCTTAAAATATACCCACTTGTCACCAGGAAACTTAACACTTCCTGGTGCTGATTATCTAGTTGTTTAAGTCATTTTCTTCAGTGTCAGTCACATGAGCGAAATGCATTCAGGGCAGAGCTGCCACAAATTTTCAAGGGCAAATTTGGAGGTTCAGGCTCAGAAGAAACATCTGAAGGATTTGGAGGGAAGGTTGATAAGATTACCAACATTTCTTAGGAAGGTTCTCCATACCCCTCTACCTGAGAACCACACACCCACACACCAATGAAGGTTGTTAGTTATGCTGTCTCTTGGCTTTGCTCTGCCTCTCAGCAGCTTAGGAAGTCTAGTCTAGTACGGAAAGTTCCCACACAGAAGGAAAAAATGGTAGGACACACAGAGATCCATGGATTTTCCCAGAAGTGCAGTTCAAGATTAAGTTAAAGGATCCTCCTTGAAAGAGACATATAAAGAATTTTGAAAGGAGCAGAAACAGAATGTTAGCAGAATTACTTAGGGCTGGTCCTACCATGAAGCATAGTGAGATAACATCTTGAAACTATTCAGGGGAGGGAACTTACTATTTTGGCAAGGCTTTCCTCCACTTTTTTCAAAAATCCTCTTGAAAGCCATCAGCTACAGGGGTGAAACAGCAGCATCAGAAGAACTCTGGCTCCTTCTACTACCATTCTTCCACGGTCAAAACACCACATTTTTTGAAAAGTAATTTAAAAAGAATAAAAGGGAGAAAGATAAGAACCGCCCTTTCCAACATTGAAGGCCCCTCCCCTCTTCCTCAAAATTGTTTTGGGGGCTTTTCAACCAGGGGTCAAACTGAAACCCCCATCCCAGTGTAAACAAAATTTGCCCCTGCAATCCTTCCCGACAACATTCCTGCTTCTCAACTTAAACGTTCCTGAAGTGGCAATGAACCTCTATTAAACACCAAATTTGCAGAAACATAAAGCCCACAGTAAAAGTGTCAGGTTTAGATAAAACATCTTAAAAGTCATTTTAAAAAAATCAAAAGGAGCCTACAAGAAGGTGTGAAGACAGCGGTAAGATGTTAAGGCAAATGGGCTCCTTAGCAGATGGGTTGATTTAGAAAGGATTCCCTGGGGGGAGGTAATTCAACAACCACTGCTTAACAATCAGGTTGACTGTAAGGGAGGAAAAAGCAGAAAGTGTAAATATGTAAATATGATACAAATTAGAGTCCTAAAAACTGGTGTTTTTTTTTTAAGCCACTCATAAATATCTTGTTTAGATGTCCTGAAAATGTTCTCCCCCTGCTAAATTTTGTATTCTTTACATTCCCCCGCCTTCCATACTGTTGGGTAAGTCTTCCTCGCTAAATCAATGAAACTTGATGGATAGATGTTTTCCAAGCTGTGACAGGTGTAGACTCTCAATCTCATCCAGCAGATTCCCACTTCTCCTCTCTGTCGAGATGCTTTGTCTTCTTTGCTTTCACGATAACTTGCAAATGCGGCAGGTAGGCACCCCTGGCTTTTCATTTGGCTGACAGCAGATTGATCTACGTCGCTTCAAAACCAGTCGCGGCAACCTAATTGGCATTATATGCTACAGTTTCACAAATCCTGGAAGAACCACAACCAAGCAAGGAAGAGAAGCTGTTCACCGAGAAACATTCAGCCATCAGAAATCTTCTTTTTTCTTGGCTGGCAAGATGAAGCCAACCTATACCATCTGTATTTGTGCTGTCACAGATTATTTATGATGGCAGACAGTTTAACATATACCTCTGTATACTTTTGACACCATCTAGTCCTTAATCTATGCAGCCCTCATTTTTCAGGAAGTGAGTCCCAGATCACTACAAACAGACACAGATGTGGTATCCAACAGAGCAGCATTTCCTCTGACAAAACCCCGTCCAACAGTTCTTTAACTAAAAGAGGGCCGAGGTGGTGGGACGCATTGATGTAAAGCAATGAGATGGTGCTGAGCCATGGGGAGCATGACCCAAATGTCCAAATTTTACAAATACATTGGATTTGATCTTTAAATCCTAAACCTTGACCTGCTTCTCTGCCAAGAGGGACTTCTCTGTACTTAACTCTTGTCCCAGACAGACTTCAGAGATGATGAAAGCTGTGTGGTATACATACCGTGATATTCCCGCAAGCCCCAGTCTGGTGCCCGTTATACTATATGACTCCTCTACATAATGAATAAGAGATCAGCCTAGCTGTGCATTATTATTATTATTGTTTTAAAAAATGGGGCTATTGAGTGAATGCACAGCGGGGTGACGCACAGCTGGCAAGAGGGTAAGAGACAGATAATGAAAGGGATGCTTCTTGAAATGATGGCGAAAGGCATGGAGGAAGGAAGTAGAATTGCTTGTGCAGCTTCAGGAATTTGTGGAGGCTTCAGTGAAACAGCTGCGTTGAAAGGAACAGTCATGCTTTAGAAGTCGAATGGAATCCATTCCAGAAGTCCCGTTTGACTTCCAAAACGTTCGGAAACCAAAGTGCGGCTTCTGATTGGCTGCAGGAAGCTCCTGCAGCCAATTGGAAGCTCCGTCGGACGTTCAGGTTCCAAAAGAACGTTTGCAAACCAGAACAATCACTTTGAGGCGTTCGGGAGTCAAAACGTTCGAGTCGCAAGGCGTTCGGGATCCAAGGTACGACTGTAAATGCATTGCACAAACACACACATTTTGTGAATTTTCAATAATAATAGGAATAATTTAATTATTTGTATGTCACCCATCTGACTGGGTTGCCCCAGCCACTCTTGGCAGCTCCCAACAGAATATTAAAAACACGATAAAACATCAAACATTAAAAACCTACCGATGATGATGATGATGATGATGATGAAATCAGGGGAAACAAAAGCAGCTACCCAATTATGATTTGTTTATGACATTGTTTGAGTCTGCATTTGGTCCTTTTTGTGCTAATTCCCCTTTTTTGGACGGTGAGAAGCTTCGTTGCTCTTACTACTACTTGAAAGAAAGCATCAATGAAAAACAATATGCAACTGTTTTGAGAGGGAAGTCATATATTTTGGTTCCAATGTTGTTGCAGGTAAGAACAAAGGGTGGTATTCAACTATGTTTTACTCAGAAGAGACCTTTTGAAATTAATGGCTGCAACTAAACTAAGTCCAATCATTTTAATGGGTCTACTCTGAGAAGGTGCTTGTGCCTTCTGACTGAGCAAGCAACCCCCCGAATTGAAGCCACAACCTCCCTCCACTTATTTGTGTAAACTGTTCAGAAACTAGTTACAGGTAGATAGCCGTGTTGGTCTGTCATAGTCAAAACAAAATAAAAAAATTCCTTCCAGTAGCACCTTAGAGACCAACTAAGTTTGTTCTTGGTATGAGCTTTCGTGTGCATGCACACGAAAGCTCATACCAAGAACAAACTTAGTTGGTCTCTAAGGTGCTACTGGAAGGAATTTTTTTATTTTGTTTTGTTCAGAAACTGGTTGCTTTCTCACATTTATTTGTACCTTCATTCTTTTGTGATTTCCATATGTGCAATTTTCACCCCCAGAGATGAAAGCGAAACATACCCGTTGCAACTCTTTCAAAAAATCCTTTCAGTAAGGCAAGCACAATTGCTCGTTTGTGTGTGTGTCGTTTCAAACATTCCCCGAAATGCACATCTTTCTAATTCTACTTCCAACTGTTCACTGGTGTCTAGCAACTCAGAGGTAACATTCTCCATTTTGCTTTCTTCTCTTCACTGGAGAAAAGTAATGCACAAGCCTATGATGCTCAGGTACAAAAATGATACACTTATGACCTCTGTATTGTCAGGAAGCTTTTGAGACTGAAGAAATGAATTATTTCCTTCTGCAAGAATGGATGCTTACATGGGATGAATAATTTATACTAGCCTATTGTGCCTGAATTATATATATCTTCCGAGAATGTGATTTTTGTATACACACATACATGACAGAGAAGAAAAATGCACATCTTAGTTCTCATTTGCTCTCACACAGGAAACGTACAAAAAACGCCAAGAGAGTCAAGAGATTGTAAGATTGGAACTATGAATGCTGTAAGGTAACTGTATTTTGATTAGTTTTGGCCACATGCTGATGGACTGAAAATAACAATTTACAAGTGGGATTTGCAACCAAAACATGCAATGTAGATTAAGTCAGCATTCCCTGGTTGCGGAGCATGCTTAGCCCTCGATATTTTCCAACTTTACTGTAAGAATCAATGGGCCAGCTTCAACTAAATTGGCACACCACCTCCAACTCTGCTTTGCATTCAGGAGAACACTCAGAACTGCATGCAGCAGGGAGGGAGGAAACCAGGGTCATTCCATTTTATGAGATTTATTAATTTCTTAAACCCCATTCTGATCACCCCCATCTCCACCCCCCATCGTTCAGCCCAGACACTGAGGTCCAGCTGCGAGGGCCTTCTAGCAGTTTCCTCACTGCGAGAATTGAGGTTACAGGGAACCAGGCAGGGGCCTTCTTGGTAGTGGCGCCCGCCCTGTGGAATGCCCTCCCATTAGATGTCAAGGGAATAAACAGCTATCTGACTTTTAGAAGACATCTGAAGGCAGCCCTTTTTTAGGGAAGTTTTTAATGTTTGATGTTTGCAAAGGTGGCATTTTTTCCATCTTCGACGTATCAAGCAGTTGGTCCCTTACCTTTCTCGCCCTGATCTGGCCACAGTGATCCATGCGACGGTCACCTCCAGGCTTGATTATTGTAACTCGCTCTACGCAGGGCTGCCCTTGAAGCTGACCCAGAAACTCCAGCGGGTGCAGAATGCCGCAGCGAGGCTCCTTACGGGGTCTTTGCCAAGGGACCACATTCATCCAGTGCTCTACCAGCTGCACTGGCTCCCGGTGGAGTACAGGGTCAGGTTTAAGGTGCTGGTTTTGACCTTTAAAGCCCTATGCGGCCTCGGACCCTCGGACCTACGGGACCGCCTCTCCTGGTATGCCCCGCGGAGGACCTTAAGGTCCACAAATAACAACATTTTGGAGGTCCCGAGCCACAAGGTTGTTAGACTGGTCTCAACTAGGGCCAGGGCCTTTTCAGTACTGGCCCCAACTTGGTGGAATGCTCTGTCACAAGAGACCAGGGCCCTGCGGGATTTGACATCTTTCCGCAGGGCCTGCAAGACAGAGCTGTTCCGCCTGGCCTTCGGGTTGGACTCAGTCTGATGTTTCCTCCCCTTTTGGTTTTGATTATGGGCAATAAATGAAGCGGCATTTTTAAATTTTAAATTGTATTTTAACCTGTATTTTAATTAACGGTTTTTTCTTTCTTTTATACTTTATTGTAATTTTACTGATGTTAGCCGCCCTGAGCCTGGTTTCGGCTGGGAAGGGCGGGTTATAAATAAAATTTATTATTATTATTATTATTATTATTATTATTATTATTATTATTATTTATCATGGTTTTAATATTCTGCCCAGAGTGGCTGGGGAAACTCAGCCAGATGGGTGGGTTATAAATAATAAATTATGATGATGATGATGAAGACGACAATGACCAGTTTGCACAGAGTTCCTAGCAATGTGCCACAAACAAGCTTAAAAAGCACAGATATGGTTCACGGGGGCAGGAGGGGAGCAGGAAGAAGTACACAAGGAAAAAGTTGTAGCCATATCCCTGATTTTAAAAATACAACCACAATTACAGAAAAGTCCAAGGTTTTCT
The DNA here is from genome assembly GCA_034641395.1 of Darevskia armeniaca. Classification (NCBI taxonomy): domain Eukaryota; kingdom Metazoa; phylum Chordata; class Lepidosauria; order Squamata; family Lacertidae; genus Darevskia; species Darevskia armeniaca. The sequence goes on along the minus strand of JAWWNF010000262.1, from coordinate 361,479 downwards.
TCATGTACCTTCCTTCACCATTATTCCACATCACGGCTGGCCTGTACATGAGGTGGAGGGAAGCAGCTGCCTTTGGTGGCAGAATCGCATGGGGCAGCACCTCGCAAGATGTTTCCGGAAGTTGCTGCTGCAGCAGCCACACAACCCCAGTAAGGGAGGCTTTGGGGAGCAAAGGCAGTGGGCATCTTCCCATTTCACCTCATGTACAGGATCACGTCACAAAAGGCAGCACTTATATGTATGAAATTGTGGATAGGGGCCCTTAAAGTGGCATAGATGGGGAAATTCTATGAGGTACAGTTAGGGTTGCCATAGTTCCAGAGGTAAAAATCCAGACAAAAAAAGTTGTTGAGGTTTTTTGGGGTGGTCACCTGCTCGCCATCTGGCTGTCTGGCACCGCCAAGCCCGAGCCACCTAGTCTGCGCCCGAAATGGAGCCCGAGCTGCCCACGCCAGAGCCCGAAACAGCACCCCAATCCAAGTTGCCCGAGCACACACACTGTGAAGTACGGGAGTTCCCCTCTCCCTTCTGGTGGCTCACCAAAAAGAATTAATGAGCATCTGGCAGATTTATAGTCCTTTTATTTCATCATTATGTTACAAGCACAAACAGGCAACCCTCCACAAGGATATCAGTTGCCTACTCTGACTCCTCCCCATTTCCGCAGCAAGAAGCACACCAATGAGAAGAGTGCCCCCCCCCGCGTCTCCTCTGACACGCTTGGATCTCCGAGTTTGGGGAAAGGGAGGGAGGAACTCTCATTTGATGTATCGCCCAGCTGCTCCCTCCCTTCTGGTTGCTTAGTTAGTATCTCATAGTTGGGTAGCTCCTTCCTCAACAGTGCAGCTTGTGTCTGCCTGTCTCTCTGCATCTGGAAATTCTGGAATGGGGGGAGGCAAATATTCCCCCTCCTCTTCTGTAAGGAGCTGATCTCCCTGTGATTGCATTTCCCAATCGTCTGATCCAGACCAGCCCCTGACACACACACACACACAATTTTGTTTTTTAAAAAATCCAAAAACCTGAACATTTGCTTAAAATCGTAAAAATCCCCCTGGATGGGCAAATAGGCCCCTCCAAAAGAGGACATGTCTGGGATTTCCTGGACATATGGCAACCCGAGTACAGTTTCTCCCACTACTGAAACACTATGGTGTTAAAAGTTCAGTAAAACTTGCTTCCACATAAGCAAGCCTTAAAGTTTAAACCATGTGGGTTTTTCTTTTGCACAAAAGAAAATCTCCATTATACTGACTCAAGTCTTGCAGGGAAAGAGAACACTGGCATGCTGCAATGGTGTAATTTAGCAAGACAAAGCTATAAACCATGGGAAGGAACCTCTGACCCTTAAATACAGTGCTACTGTGGTGCTTGGCTATAAATACATTCCTGAGCTGTGACAGGCTGCATTTTGGGAGAAAGCTGCACAGTCGATGCCATAAAATTTGAAACTTGGTAAATAAAATCTTTATATTTAGAAGTTAATATCCTCAAACTTTACTGGAGATGCTTCTGTGGAGCTACAGGTCAATTTAGTTCCAACCTCGCTGTGGAGATAATGTGCCCATTCCATCACCAAATGTTAGCGTAATGTGATGTTACAGATCTTTAGCAGCCAGGCAAATATTACTTCATTTAGAGCTGTATCAGAAGTGATGGATCACCTTGATAATGTGATTTTTTGTTACTTCATTACATTTATAGATAAGATAAGAAAGGTCACAAAAGCGCATTGCCACTGCTCATATCTTATGAAATTGAGAGAATAGTGTCTTTTGGACTGCATTATTCTTCAGTTCTCCAAGCACAACATGTTGTCGTGCATTATCAGTTTCTATAAATAAAAGAAGAATAAGCTGAAAGCACATTATAAGATAGATATGAATATGACAAATAAGTACAGGGTGATTGATTTATATTGGTATCACGACAATTAAATAACATGGAATTGTTGAGACTATGGGGGATATTGAATGGCACGGACATTATTTTTGGGTTTTGTTAGCAAGGAGGGGTGGGGAACAGGCTTTCTTATTTCTTATGGAAAGTTTCATTTGGTTAGAAATATTTATGTAAGGCCCTCAGTTTCCACTCCATGTAGAAGATATGCATTTCTTCATGTGAGCTCATTACATTTGCATCTGTTTAAGAATAAACAGGGCTTTTTTTTCCAGCCAGAACTCACCAGTACTGAGTTCCGGCACCTTTTTGGTGTGTTCCAGTATCTCTTTAGCATTGTGTTCCTTCTTATCTGTGCACTGAATGCTGCTGGTGGCATGGCGATTGGAGCAGTGAGGCGATTGTCACGCAGAGTTGGAGTCAATGGGTGGTCAACAACGCAACAACTTTGGTGCTCCCTGAAAAAAGGTGCTGAACAACTTAGGGTTGTCCATCCGAAAAAGGTGGGAGTTCCTACACCTCTATTCCTAGAAAAAAAGCACTGGGGATGAACATTGGCAAAATTGGATGGAAGACTGCCTGAGAGGCATATATAAACTACATGGAGCTCTTCGCGGGAAGAACAGGGTATTAAATGTAATATATAAAATGAATATTACGTGCTGCCTGCTTTTGCTAAGCTGGGACTATTGTTTCTAGATACGTTGACAAGACTCATAATTCCTACTTCAGAAATACAATTCTTGGAGCCCCATAAAACACACCTCAGGTGTGAAGTGAGCATTATTACCCCCAATTTCCCCCCACCCCGGCTCATATTTTGGGGTCACATCCACACTATATATTTAAAGCACATTGAAAGCACTTGTCTTCTCTTCAGGAATCCTGGGAAGTGTCATATGTTAAGGGTGCTGGTAACTCTGTATGGGGTAGACTACAGTTCCCTGGATTATCAGGGGGAAGCCATGTCCTTCAAATGTGTGTTAAATGTGTATTAAGTGTATGGTGTGGATGAAGGCACCTCTGAGGTGGCATAAGGCTCAGACCCCATCACATCCCCAGTCAGGTCTTCCACAGTGTCTGTATCAATTCAGGTTTGGCTTGCATTTAGCTATTCCCCGCCCCCCGCCCCCCGCTAGAACAACTCTAGGTCACTAGAAGAAGAAAAATGGCAACTGGTGATTATGAATTTATTTTTAGTGACATTATATCACTATAGTCAACAGGATTTCTATATGCTATGCTGCATGTTCCATCTAACATCGTGGATGCCATTTAAGCAATACTATTTTTCTAGAAAAAGAGGTGCCAGAACTCACCATGAACACCTCCCTCATTCTCTTAGAATGGCAATGAGGTGCTAGAACTGAGTTCCGGCAAATTCCAACTGAAAATGTAAAACAATGTGTTTGTAATGTGCCTAAATTGGTCCCCGAAAAGGAGATCTGCCCCCCGAAGCAAATAAATGCAAGGTTAAACAAATAGCTCCAACTTCTTGCATATTGGATGATTTGAAAAGATTAAATTGCCGTTGAATTATGTGACTTAGAGAGATGATGAGTCAAGACAAAACTAAAATTCTCTCCATTATATCATCTCTCTGTCGTGCACTTCTTGAATGTTGTCATTGCTTTTTTTTTTCTTTTTGGCTTGTTTTAGTTTGAATGAACTTGCTTTGTGAAATATGTCATTACGACTTCCATATCCAAGTAAAAGGCAAATCTACATGGACACCCTGGCTCACTGCACTTAGCGGATGTATTATTCATTGAGAAAAGCTTTGATGTCAAAATATTACTTCAAGGATCACATCAAATGGTTTAGTCAGGCAAATAGATAACACAAGCTCAAATGCAGGCTTTCAAAACAGGAATGCTACTTCCTATAAGTCTGGATGAACTGAATTTATGTGTTCATATAACATATGTGAATTCATCAAACGTTTCTGTAGTTTGTAAAGGAAGAAATCACTTGTCAACAGAACAACACTTAAACTTTCAGTGGGAAAGAATAGCAATAAAATTCCATAATAATTTGATTGGTTTGAAGGGCTTATGATTTTTGTAAACTATAGTTTAAAGGAGACTCAGAACAGGTCCATTTCAATCAAACTTTGTTGAGACATTTTCCAGAGCCTTTGTTCTAGAAAGATCTCTGAATGGCACCCTGGGCCTTTATGCAGGAGCCTAGAAAAGACTGCAGCAACTAGATAAAATCCCTACCGCATCATAGCAGAAAGATTGGATTCTATTTGTCAGACACTGACCAAAAGGTGACGGCGGGAATAGCCGAGTACTTGGCAGCTGTGTCCCATGGAACAGCTCAATAGGAAGAAATTTTAGACTTTATACATGCATGCATAAAAATTAGTGTATACAGTTTACTGATGCCCTCTTGTATGCATTTTAAAAAAAATATTTGTATGCGATTCTTTTTTACTGTGATTTTATCTCTAAATGCCTAATAAAGGTTTGGAAATTGATTGAGATAAAATCCCTATTATAATCCAACAATGAAAGAGTTAAATTGTCAAAAAAGAGATCCACCCTAAGGCTGTTCTTGGTTACTTTCATTTTCCCAGTCAGCGCTGTCTTCTTGTTATTCAGCAAAGTAGCCCGTTATTTGGGATTTACAGAAAAGTGAGTTATGCCTATGTATTCTTGGAGAGTAAGACATAAAAATGACATCGCCTCTTGCTTTCCAGCAATCATTACTTCCCTTTGAGACCTTGCATGCTCCCCTCCCTCCTCAATCTGTTTGCTCCTAGCCAGACCGATTTCTCTGCGGCAATTTGGTCGACTTCTTGTCCTGGACCCTTTAAAGCATTGCTTTAAAGGCCTACTGAGAGAACTGTATTTGAGCTATATGTTTCCCACAATCCCAGAGATCAGCTTTATTTTCCAGGCTGTGACTGTTAAGAGCAAGAATGATTCTGGGATGGAACCAGTGGGTAAAATTCTGTTGTGTTAATATATACATATGCACAATACCTTCAGTTTAATCTACAAAGTATGAGGTTATTTATGAACATCCCTCAACATCATTTGCAATGTATATTGAACAATCAATACAGTGGGCCTGCAACCACTTTGCTAACTTGATTGCAACCTTATGCAGGTGTCGGGTGGAGGAATAGTTGGTGCACTTGCACTAACCGCTTGGGCCATGTCTTCAGCAGCCCAACCTCCATGTCTGGATTCTGTTTAGAGAAAGACCCAGCTGCAAAGGGTGGTCAAAAGTGTTCCAAGACTAACCATTTCTACATAACGGTCCCTTAAGTTGCCATGCATATTTACCAAACAGCTTGTGTTACCCATAACATAAAGGTAAAGGTAAAGGTAAAGGACCCCTGACAGTTAAGTCCAGTCGCAGCTGACTCTGGAGTTGTGGCACTCATCTCGCTTTACAGGCCGAGGGAGCTGGCGTTTGTCCGCAGACAGTTTTTCCGAGTCATGTGGCCAGCATGACTAAGCCGCTTCTGGTGCAACGGAACACCGAAACCAGAGCAGCGCACAGAAACGCCGTTTACCTTCCCGCTGGTAAGAACTATTTATCTACTTGCAGTTTTTGGCGTGCTTTCGAACTGCTAGGTTGGCAGGAGCTGGAACTGAGCAACGGGAGCTCACCCCATCACGGGAATTCGAAAGTCTGACCTTCTGATCGGCAAGCCCAAGAGGCTCAGTGGTTTAGACCACAGCCCCACCCATAACATACACAATGCAAAAATGAGCACATTTCTGCCACTTGCATGTCGAGGTCCCCAAGCCACCCCCAGAATAAATTCACACTTCAGACATAATTTTTGTTTGGGTTTTTGGCATAATTTAGGCCACAACTTTATTAATATACAAATCATGTGAGTAGTTGCGTAAGCATTGGTTCAGACTACCTGTCCGATGGGACAGAGCTGACCACGTGTCAGCAAAGGGAAATCCCATCTGGGGAGAGATATGGAGGCTGGGAGCAGAGCCCTCCCTCTCCCCAGAGGTTCCCAGGGGCTCTTGCGTGGCCCTGTCCCCTGACCAGGGGTTCGGACAAAAGCATGTCGAGCCCCTGGATTCCTTTAATGGAATTCCCATCACCATCATCACTTTGGAGGGCGACCGCCCTTCCAGCAACCAACATAACCAATGCCTAACCGTCAACCTTACAAGTTGTGACTAGTTGCTACGTAGTAGGCGAAAACCAAATGGCACCTGCCAATCCGCCATATGGAAAAATTCCTACTAGGCCCCTGCCCAACAGCAGACGACCCCATGACAGGCAATAACAAGGTCAATGCAGAGGCCTAATAAAACAGGGAGGGAGGGTGGGTGATCCGAAGCACGCAGCCAAGAGGAAGGTCGCACCATGTGCTGACCAATATATAGGACGCTGGGCTGTCCATCACAAATTGCAACATATAAATCTCCCCAGTAACACCACCAGGTCCAATCCAAGCTGTGGCCATCTACCAACTCACCCCAGCTACAGGGGAGGTGGCTTGCTAGCCCCCACCGCAACACGTGCTCTCCAAGAGGAAGAACACGCTTTATGTGATCCTTAGCATACTGCCTGGCAATCATTCATATTCCACTTCTAAAAGTTTGAATATCCTCATGGCTTTTGCTCGAATGTTAAGCCTAATTAAACTGTAGTCATTACGACTTACAATGCATTTGTTCTACCTTTGGGTTGTATGCATTCAACTTCATTTAAAGCCTAATTTAAGAACAGCCACCCCTTGCTGCTTTCTGTGCTTTAGAACTTGTTGTTCCAAGAAGAAATCACTCAAGAGTGTCAAGATATTGCCTGTAGGAAATTTGTCGCACCATGCCACATGCCCAATTTATGCTGGTAGTTTAAACCCCACATTCATTTCCCCATTAGCCAGCTCTGGTACATTCTCTTTCTCCTTAGCTCCTGTGGTTGGCCCGACAACTGTAATGATAGGTCTACAATCCTTTGGGAGAGTTTTGAATTTCCATCCATTAGAACGAAGTTCTGACACCCTCCAGACTGACAAATTTATTCTACAGCAATGGTGAGGCATGGGTGTGATTCTCAAGGATCATCTGAGCATTTGCCAAGACATCTCTGCATCTTTGCCATTAAAGTAGTGCTGCACGCCACCCCAATCTCCGAGCGCTGCGAGATTCCAGGGGTTTCAGTCACTTAACCCAGGGTTGGTGTTTCCTTTTGGAAATGAGGGGCAGCGGAGACTGTGGTGTCTTTATGATACATGGTCTATTTCAGGCTTCCTCAACCTTGGCCCTCCAGATGTTGTAAGACTACAATTCCCATCATCCCTGACTGTAGCCTTTGCAGAACCAGGGTTCAACGTTGCTCCCAAGGAAGAAGGATGGAAGGAGTCAAAAATGACATCGAGTTTTGAATCAGAGAAAAAGCATTTGTTCTACATCCTAGAACTGTAGAAGTGACTTGCAGGATCATTCCTCAAGCAAGTCCACCAAATGTTGTTCACATCCAGCTTTTATACATTTCTACCCAGGAGTTCTGACCTTATTAGGAAATCCTTCCTTTACCCATATAAGGAATAGCCTTATAAGGGATTTCCTTCCTCCTGAACTTTAGCAGGGCCCTTTGTGCGTCATGGTGGTAAGGACATTTGCACCCCAACTCCCTGTACAGACTCCATGTCTGTACTGGCAAGGCCATGCTGATAAGGAAGTCATACTGACATCTCGTGTCTGGCTTGTGTTCTTTGCCTTGAGCTAATGGAAGTAAAAGTTCATGCTGGAGACTTGCCTTATGAATTTAGGGGATGTGAAGCCTCCTGCAAAGAGGTGTGTGAAATAGGACTTACAGGTTAGCCCTGTAACATAGGAATTTCAGGTTAGGTTAAGCTAACCTCCCCCTTCTGGTTCTGCTAGCTAGGGATCATGGGAGTTGTGGGCCAACAACATCTGGAGGGCCGAGATTGAGGAAGCCTGGTCTATTTACACATAGATACAACCTGAACCTACAGTGGAGGAGTTCACTGCATTGACACCGCAAGGGGGTCTTGTTTCTCCCATAGCTACAGCCTTGGATCCAAACAGAAATCAACCGCCATGCTCTGCCTGCTGCTTTGCCTCTTGGTCACATAACTCCTAACTCTAACCTCTCTAACATAAGCTCTGCCTGTTGTGGGAAATGGGCCCCAAGCGTTTGCTGTCTCACACCAAGTTCCTTTGATTCATTGTTTTCTTAGTGGCTCATCCCCGCTGCTATTTTCTTCCTGCTCCTCCTGGGGCTGACAAACCATGCCAGATTCTGAAAAAGGCAAGGATCCCATGGCAGCCGCCAATGAAATAAGGGCACCAAATGAGAGAATCTATTTTCAATATTAACACAAACTAAGCTTTTGCAGGGGATGTTGTTGGCACTCATTTTTCTCAGGAGACAATGGAAGAATGTGCCTTCAGGGGTAAAAACCAAACTGCTAGAGAGTTACAGTACCTGTTGTGGCTGCAGAGACCAATATGGGAGAGACAGGTTTTGTTGCAGCTGGGGCAGATGAAGATGACCGGTTTTGCTGCTACAGGCGCACCATGAAGCTTCTTCTCTCTGGGTTCCTCCCAGCAGTATTTCCTCCTCTAGTCACTGCTATGAATACACAACTTGATGGTCTGTCTCCAGGCACTGCAATCATCTGCAGGGGATTCCCACACAGGGTTGATGTTGCCAGCCTTCATGGTGCATTTAAACTTAGTGTATATTAAAACCACAATCAATTTAACTGTATATTCAAGCCCTTACAACCAAGCCATACATCACAACGCAGCTTGCAAATGGAACTGAATAGCCTTGCTGTGTGTTCTCAACATGATCTAGTCTGAGGAGCACACAGTCAGAAATTATTATTATTATTCTTGCAAACGAATACAGGGAAATCAAATTTTAAAATAAGCAGGAAGTCTTGAAACTAAGACCTATGGCAATTGGTTCAAATCAAACACCATTTGTACAATTTGTCTGAGGAGGGATTGGAGTCCCTTTCAACTCCCTTGGAGCTTATCAAAATTTGCTAAACACAAATAAGGACACAGGACTGTTGCCCTGGAGACAAGACAATTTGAGACTAAAACGTTTTCTGCAATTTTCAGTTAGTATTTTGTACACTAGCCTCATCTGTTTAGAAAGGGGAAACTTCTAAGAACCCCACTTAGGTATTTCAATTTGTCCAAACTAATACAGTACAGTCATACCTTGGATCCCAAATGCCTTGGTACTCGGACGTTTTGGCTCCCAAATGCTGCAAACCCAGAAGTGAGTATTCCGTTTCGTGAACGTACTTTGGAACCCAAACGTCCAATAGGGCTTCCATGGCTTTCGATTGGCTGCAGGAACTTCCTGCAGCCAATCAGAAGCTGCACTTTGGTTTCTGATTGTTTTGGAAGTCGGGTGGACTTCCAGAATGGATTCTGTTCGGCTTCCAAGGTATGACTTGGAAATACCCTAGTCTATTTTGTTTTTTACAAATATAAACCCACTTCACCAATGTCTTGGAAATAACTTTGCTCTGGGTAGGAATGGTTTTAACAACTCCCTCCCATACGCTTGCTTCACTTACTTAAATTGCCCACCAACAGCTCTACTTCTGACTAGACTCTTGCTTACACAGGGTCTATTGACATAGCCATGGCCGACTGATGTACATCACCACATACAGGTAGATAGTCGTGTTGGTCTGTCATAGTCAAAACAAAATAAAAAATAAAAAAATTCCTTCCAGTAGCACCTTAGAGACCAACTAAGTTTGTTCTTGGTATGAGCTTTCGTGTGCATGCACTCTTCTTCAGATACACTGAAACAGAAGTCACCAGACCCTTATATATAGTGAGAGGGTGGGGAGGGGTATTACTCAGAGGGGTGGTGGGATTGGGTGAAAGGCTGTCAACAGGTTTACCACAGCTATCAGTCTTTCACCCATTCCCACCACCCCTCTGAGTAATACCCCTCCCCACCCTCTCACTATATATAAGGGTCTGGTGACTTATGCTTCAGTGTATCTGAAGAAGTGTGCATGCACACGAAAGCTCATACCAAGAACAAACTTAGTTGGTCTCTAAGGTGCTACTGGAAGGATTTTTTTTATTTTTTATTTTGTATCACCACATACAATTCATAAAGGATAGCTCAAAAGAGAAAGATGTGACATAAGTCTTTGATCTCAAGGGACCAACGCCTTTCCATCGGGGGGGGGGGGGGAGAGAGAAATAGTGCCCTTGCTTTCCAGAGCTACTTCGATCCTTTTCTCTGTAGGATAGATTAAGAGACAAGTTTAGAAGTAGGAAAATGTTCCATGAACTAGTTTCATGACTTTGAGACACTTTTAATAAAATTTAAAATACAAGGAATGCCAGTGGTCCCATATGAGGGGAGAGAGAAACCACTAGCCTGAAATATTAAAAATAGGACTGTGGGCTCAATAGCGAAAATATTCATCAGGCTGGCTATTATATTCATTGGCTTACCAGATGCTCTCTCTCTCTCTCTCTTTTTTTGCTAAAACTATGCTTTACAAGTTGACTCAGTAGAAGAATAAAAGGTAAAGGGACCCCTGACCATTAGGTCCAGTCGTGACCGACTCTGGGGTTGCGGTGCTCATCTCGCTTTACTGGCCGAGGGAGCCGGCGTACAGCTTCTGGGTCATGTGGCCTGCATGACTAAGCCGCTTCTGGCGAACCAGAGCAGCACACGGAAACGCCGTTTACCTTCCCGCCAGAGCAGTACCTATTTATCTACTTGCACTTTCATGTGCTTTCGAATTGCTAGGTTGGCAGGAGCAGGGACTGAGCAACGGGAGCTCACCCTGTCACGGGGATTCGAACCGCTGACCTTCTGATCGGCAAGCCCTAGGCTCTGTGGTTTAACCCACAGTGCCACCCGCATCCAAATTCTTCTAATAAATGCAATAACTTGGCGCTTGGTGACATACAGGTGAAACTCGAAAAATTAGAATATTGTGGAAAGGTTCATTTCTTTCAGTAATTCAACTTAAAAGGTGAAACGAATATATGAGATAGACTCATGACATGCCAAGCGAGATATGCCAAGCCTTTATTTGTTATAATTGTGATGATTATGGTGTACAGCTGATGAGAACCCCAAAGTAACAATTTCAACTTTGGGGTTTTCATCAGCTGTACGCCAAAATCATCACAATTATAACAAACAAAGGCTTGACATATCTTGCTTTGCATGTCATGAGTCTATCTCATATATTAAACTCCAGTAGCTAATGAAAACAATTGCTTACATAAATGGACTTTGCCACAATATTCAAATTTTTCGAGTTTCACCTGTATAATCCTAGGCAGGGTATGCAGGATACTAAGTTGTGTCAGGATCTAGGGTAGCATTCTGAGTCCTGTACAAGGACAACTCAGAATTCTAATTCTTGACTTGCTGCTTTTTTTGTATGGAAAAAGTGGTGACCCGAAGATGGATGACTACATCAGAGCTGTGGCTCCACTGCGAGAGCCATAGATTAGAGAAGGCAAAGCAGAAACACCGTGTTTCAAAGGTTAATGCAGGAAAGCTTTTCCCCGGTCTAAGGAATTTAGAGAGTTATTTACAATGTTTTCTTCTGGGCTTGGGAGAAGGAACAGAAAGGGAGATTGACTTCAGCTTTGCAGTTCCCTTTGCTGGCGGGGTGGGGATACTAAATCAAAAGAAAGTTCCATGCATATAGTCCAGCTATATTTGCCCAGGACAATCCTTATTTTCCTAGAAACTCTCCCCAGTAAATCATTTCTCACGTTGGTCTTTGTGAAGCCATTAAATATTCTAGTGCACACTAGCATCCTTGCCACCTGTGTGCAAACATGTATACCACCCTCTTTGTTCGTAACTTATATTCCTGCTCCTCCTCTTCCTTCAGTTTTCCCATCAACTATATCTTGAACTAGTTAACCATTTCCTAATGTGCCCTGTTGCACCTGATTGTATTTTTTCACACTTATCCTTACTGCTTGTCCCTCTCCAGCACAATTCAGTATTTTTGTATCGATTCCCTCTCTATCCAAGTCACTTTACATGGTCTTCTCCAACAGCACATTTCAAAAGCTTCAAGTTTCATTTCTTCCACTTTAGCTATCAGCCATATTTCACATCCATATAGAGCAGGGATACAGGAAAGCCTCCGGAGGAATTTTCCTAGTCTTATCAAAACTCTTTTCACTTCCCTTGAAATGGAAGAAGTTCCAGCAATACAGACCTCCAAGTTTGCTCCAACGTTTCCTTTTGATGGTATTTGGTGGCAGCCTAGGAACATGTGACACTCCGTAAGAAATTATTCTAGTTTCAGCAAAACCTTTGACTTCCTTAGATGTTGGGTTTGACCAGGGACCTCGAAACTCACACTTCGGAATTCATCTGCACAGTACCGTGGCAACTTGGAGTCCAGAACAATCTATTGTGACAGCATCCACCACACTCTGCACTATAAACATATGCTAATACAAAATATATTATGTGGTGTCGCATCATGCTGAGATAGCTCAGCTGGAAGAGCATGAGACTCTGAATCACAGGGTCATGGGTTCAAGCCCCAGATTGGGCAAAAAATTCCTGCATTGAAGAAGGTTGGACTAGATTGTTTTTAACACTTGATTGGGAGCCGCCCAGAGTGGCTGGGGAAACTCAGCCAGATGGGCGGGGTATAAATAATAAACTACTACTACTACTATTATTATTATTATAGATGCCCCTTGTGGTGCCTCCCAACTCTACATAGGAGCCAACTCCTAGGGGTCAAGGTCCCTTCCCCCCCAATAAAATATTTGAGGGGGCTGCCCCTCAAAGTTGATAAAATAGGTGGGGTGGGTATTGCCTGCAACCCCCCCAATATTTTATTCAAGTTGGCACCCCTGCAACTCTTCAATTCTATGATCATTGAGAGTTTCCTCACCCATGCCCCAACTTTATTGGGTGACACCTGCAAAGCAGAGGAAGAGACATTTTCAGTATAACATCACCATGGCAGATGTATTATAAGTTTTTATGTTAGAGAAGGAGAGAGGGAAGGGGATATAGATTGCTACTTTTCGGTTCAACCACCAGTCTTCTATTACATCCAGCAGAGCTGGGTATGGAATAGGTTGGAGATATCCTCCCCCCCTTCTAACTACCAACCAGTTGAGAGAGGAGGACACCCATTTGCTGTCTCACAAATATCCATTTCCTTTGTTCCCCTCAATGGCTCAACACCCAGGCTATCACCTCAACCGGAAGATATGCTAACACTTCCTGGACCCAGGGATTAGAAAGGTCTCTGCATACAGTCTACTTCTTCGCCACCACAAACTCATAACGACAAGAAACTGAGAGAAATCAAAATTGGCAGATTCGCCCACCCCTAGGTTCAAAAGTGTCAGTTTGCATTTCTTAGTGTAGAAAGTATCGATCTGTTGTATAGAGATCTTTCCTATTCTAATTAATTCAAGAGGGTTCTGGAAGCTTCTCTGTGTGAAAGAAAGTTCACGATGTCTGGGTTATTCCTTCAGAGAAGCTTGAGTACAGCTGGCTTAAACTGGTTCTGCTATCTCTTTCTGTCAAGGTCATGCTGACTATAAAAGTAAGGCCAGAAGAAGTCTGGGTTTCCCTTTCTCTTTCTATCTCTTTTCCTTCTGGTGTGGTGTTCTGTACATCGTATGCTTAAGGTTGAGTCTTATTATAAGTTATTGTAAGTTTAAGTTAAGTCTGCTGCGACTGGATTTCTTATGGACTGTGCCAATCCTGCATGTATTGGATTTGTGACCATTATGCTCATTTGCCTTCAGTAGCAGTAAAGCTCTGCTGGAGGAAATATTAATTGCCTCTGGTCTATTTTGGGGGAATCCTGCAACATGTTTAAGTTTTTACTCTGCTAACTATATGTCGGAGTTCTGCTCTGGATCAATATTGAGGAGAATTTGAGTGACAAAAGAGGCATTGTGGGTTTTATGTGGCGTGAGTCTTACAGAGTGAGAGGTGAGGTGTCTCAAGTTTAACATGATAGTGAATACAACTAACGTTTTCATTCTCTCTACAAGACCATGGGCAACAAACCAACCATGAAGCAAATATGAATGATAGGCTATTTAAGCACCAGCCTGCACTGCACTCACTGACGGAAGGGTGAGGAAGACCGGCATCCAGTGAAATGTGGACATATTTCAGTCATGTTCAGTGTAGGAGAGACTGAGACAGTGTAAACAGGAACTGAGCAGGAAGAGCAAAAAGTCACTCATCCACTGAGCAGATATTTACTGAGACCTTTTGCAAGGCACAACACACACCCATGGGTGCCACATTAAAAGGTAAAGGTAAAGGACCCCTGGACAGTTAAGTCCAGTCAAAAGTGACTATAGGGTTGCTTCAGGCTGAGGGAGACGGTGTTTGTCCACAGACAGCTTTCTGGGTCATGTGGCCAGCAGGACTCAACCGCTTCTGGTACAATGGGACACCATGACGGAAACCAGAGCGCATGGAAACGCCATTTACCTTCCCGCCGCAGCGGTACCTATTTATCTACTTGCACTGGTGTGCTTTCGAACTGCTAGGTTGGCAGGAGCTGGGACAGAGCAACGGGAGTTCACCCCGTCGAGGGGATTCGAACCGCCAACCTTCCAATCAGCATGCCCAAGAGGCTCAGTGGTTCAAATTTTTGATAAATGAAATAAGGATTAATTGTTCCCACTTCAATCTCATGTATAGCTTTATTCTCACAGTGCACTGCTGGCAACATATAGCAGCAGGTGCAGCCATTTAAAACACAGCAAATACATTTGAAGTGCACATTCTTAGAACTGTCTTATTAAAATATCATTTGGAGAAGAAATCTTTTGTCTCAATGTGCCCTGATGCTGCTCTTGTGCAGGAGGCATTTTTAATTCCCCAAGTGTAAGAACACAAGACATTATATTTCATGACTTCGAGTCATTCCAAGACTTTGAGTCAAGAAAATAACATATGTTACAGCCGTTGGAGTGTTGTTTTCAGAAAATATGCACAAGATAGGTTTTTTTCTTCACTGGGATAACCTGGAGGAGGAAGGAAAAGTGGGGTCCCATAGATATTCTTGGGTCCATTGGCTCACCTAAGCCTGGAGCCAGATATAACCCATGACATCTTTTGACTAATCTTACCAAACTCTTTCTTCTCTCAAAATTCCTGTTATTTTCTCCACACAGGAACCTTGAAATTCACCTTCTGTTTTCACTTCATGTGAAAATGCAGCAGTGCCTCCACTTATTTGGGACTACATAAAATAAGTTACAGTTCAGAAAAGCAACGTTTGTCATTTGCTTGGTTTGTGACTTTGCTAAGCTTTTATCGGCTCAGAATTTTAATTCTTCTTTAAGCAGTTTTCCCACTTCTGCTAAAATTTATAAAAAAGGAGAAGCAGGGGAATGTTTTGCCAAGATAACTGTCTGCCAAATTATGCCAGAGACATTACATAATCAAGTAGCCCCATACAAGACCATGGGAACAGAAGGAAAGTATTTAGCAGTAAATTATGGAAGGATCATAGTAGGCTGTTTTGTGCAAGCAGAGGTGTATTTCAAAGTTTAAAACAGGAGTTTGAATGTCCTTTGTAACACTCTTCACAGCTTAGGCTTGCTTGCTCAATATGTGTGCATTTCACCAATAAGGAAACAATGCATAGTAATTTATTTATATCCACCAAAAGGTCAGTATCCAAAACACTTCTTCCCATATTTCTTAAATCAGAGGTTTGTAGACACCTTTGCAGTCTTTAGAAATATTATTTTTAAGTTCAATTATAGCCACAAAACTTCTACTTCCTCATAAGGACAACAGTTTATTTACTTATCAGCTATGGCAAAGGGCAAAATGCAGAGCCAAAATGAATTTGCTTTGCAGAATGGCCATCTAAGAAACTTGTCTAATATTTCCCAGATATTCTTAGAACACACAAATATTGGCTGAATAGTCGCTGAATATTTTGAATGT
Source organism: Darevskia armeniaca (assembly GCA_034641395.1). NCBI lineage: Eukaryota > Metazoa > Chordata > Lepidosauria > Squamata > Lacertidae > Darevskia > Darevskia armeniaca. Next base: position 345,636 of record JAWWNF010000262.1, on the reverse strand, counting down.
GTTTTGACATCTGATGATACTTGATTTTCCGCATTAATTTCTTTTCAGCTATTATTTGGCTACATTTGAACATTGATGTGCAATTTTGTACGACGCATGAGATTTGAGACCTGTCAAAAAATTTAAAGCCCTAGTGATGATATCTATAGCTCTTAAATCACAAACTTCACACTTAGGTTTGCTTTTTTTGCAGTTGAAAAGTTGATAGAAGGGTCAAACTAGAAATAATATGTCTCTTTTAATCTGCATGTTGTTGTTTTTTAACAGCAGCCACTGGGTAAATTAATAAATATCAGCATTGAAACAGGGAGGGGTGAGATTAATTGCCCCTCTGAAACTGTTATTTGCATCAAGAGGAAATCCCTATTCATCTCTGTGGAGGGGAAGTGGGGTATTTACATTCTTCCTCTTTCAAATAAAGCTGAACTCCCACTCCAACTGCTTTCCTAAGCTCATGCAACTGCCACCATTCAGTCTACTTTTTCATTCTTTATCAATAACCCAGTAAATGAGGGATAAAAGTGTGGAACAAGTCCAGACAGACACTGATATTATATTAAACAACACTACTGAAATTTATTTATTACAAGATTATTAAGTGCACAAGTTTAAGCAGTTACTTTAAAATAGTTCAGTGTTGTTCAATGAGCACATACTTTCCTGACATTGTTATTAGCATTAAGTATGAACAGCTTAAGTTCAACTATTAATGATATAGTAAGACGGTCACTTTTGTATTTAGTAACCCTATTAATGTCCTTTAGACAAATTGCCCTTTTATTGATTTCCTTTTCACCCCAGTTTAACCTTACCGACACTATATGTGAATTTCTGCCAGAAGCTTCTTTTTCCAACCCTTTACTGACTTGTTGAAGTGCCAGTTTGTATTGCTGTAGTTCCCTTGATGTGGATGGCACTGTGGTCTAAACCACTGAGTCTCTTCAGCTTGCCGATCAGAAGGTTGGCGGTTCAAATCTCCACAACAGGGTGAGCTCCCATTGCTCTGTCCTAGTTCCTGCCAACCTAGCAGTTCAAAAGCATGCCAGTCCAAGTAGATAAATAGGGACCACTGTGGCGGGCAGGTAAACGGTGTTTCTGCGTGCTCTGGTTTCCGTCACGATGTTCCATTGTGCCAGAAGCGGTTTAGTCATGCTGGCCACATGACCCGGAAAGCTGTCTCCGGAAAGCCAGCTCCCTTGGCCTGAAAGTGTGATGAGCGCAGCACCCTATGACTGGACTTAACTGTCCAGGGGTCCTTTACCTTTTACCTAGTTCCCTTGATATCTTCCCCTCTGGTACTCCTGCCAGATACAAGAGATCAGCATTCCTAGATGATTCCCAGTTCTGCAGCTAATCTTCACCTTATCTCTTCCATCTAAGCTAAGTGATTCAGCTAACCTCAAAGGAGGTGGGAGGGAGCTTCAGCCACCAACCTACTCCATCAGCTCTTCCTTCTCCTTCCTCTGTTGTTTTCTTCTTCCAGCTGACTCCACAATGGTCAAGCACCAAGCCAACTGCCATCTAACTCCCTACTGATCAGCACTGAGCCATATATACACTTGTTGTGGTCCCTCTACTGTAGTTCAGCCCCAGCCAATCACAGTCTAACTGAAAATTCTAAGCCTGCACCCACCACTCAAAATACGGCTGTCTCCTATCCTTCTTTTGCACCCTGAGACTTCTAACTGACAACTGCCAGTTAAAGGCCCCACACGACTGCTGAACTCCCTTTCACTGGACCAGACAAAAAGTGCCCCAAATACATTGCAACATACTGTACATTACAATGCAAATGTCACATTACAAAATTCACATTAAATCTTAATTCAGATAAATGGGATTTCTTCATAGCACTGATGGGGGACTTTCTCCCAAAGCAAATAGCAGCTTTGGAAGAGTGAATTCCACCAGGACTTTAGCCTTTTCATTTCTGATATTCCGACCAGTTTCTGCATTAAAAGAAAAAGAACATACATCTTAAATGCAAAGCTGCATTTAATGTCACATTTATTTGGCAAATACCAGAACTGTTTTCAGGCAAGCCTTTCCCTATAGCAACTTGGAGAAAACTGTGATTTTGTTAATACCGGTAGGTACAGTTGCATTACAGATTATTTTACAAACCTCAAACCCATAAAAGCGAGATAGTTCAAGATAAGCCAACTAGTACGAGATAATTATTGTGCATTACAGAAATCATAGCCTAATGCATTACAGAAACAATAGCCTAATGCAGAGCTTTTTTTCTGGAGGGGCGCAGGGGTATGCATACCCCTAAACATTTTGTGAAGTTTGGCCTCATTGAGGGGCAATATTTCAAATGAGAGTACCCCTAAACATTTTTTTTTCTCCAGAAGGAGAAGAAATTCTGCAATGGTTTATTTATTTGTTAAATCTCTATACCGCCCTTCATCTGAGGATCGCAGGGACATTGACAATATGGACAGTTTCTCAGGGATAAGGTCTCACTATTAGCCGGGGCACAACAATGCTTCTCTTTTCTTATCGATGGGCTGTTGTTGTTTTTGCCTGCTGCAGCATCACATTAAGGATGGAAAATTTTCCTTTACCACCAGAACTGTGCTCTCCTGCCCCTTTTCCTCACTACATCATTTACCTGTTCAGCTGCACACAAACATTTCTGTTCCTCAGCCCATATAAGTATTTTTCTTGGCCTCCCTTCCTTCAGTCCCTTGTATCTTATGCCTTCCCCAAACACTCCTCTCTCTCATATGCACTGTACCTTGTTGCCTCCTTTATCCCTTATTCTCACCTCTGTGCCTTCTGGGCCATGTGTCATGAAGTTATCCTATCAACTGCCCTTTGCCTTCCTTGTCAATATTTTGTGTCTATGACTGCCACTTGCATGTCCCAGCACAAGCACTCAGCTATAATGAGGGGCACCGTTCATATCACAGCAGCTCATTCATCCTTGTTCAGTGGGTTAAGGAATAACTATCGCTATTGAAAGTTAATTAACCTTGCGATCCAACCTGTTAGGTATGCATCTTCTCCAACTGCAAATCCCTAGAACATGTACCTGTCCAATTAAAATGTTCTGTCTTCTGCTGGCATGACAGGTAAGGGAAGCACTTTCCCCTACTATTAGGGATTACCTCTTATTGTAAAACCTATTTCTGCTTCAGTAATTTCCTAGAAATCGGATTGAGCAAGCCGTTTTGTAAGAAGTTGTGTCATGGCAACTTCCACTTTGAAGTACATACTTGGATGGTTCAATACGAAGAGCCTTGCAGAAGACACCAAAGAATGGTGACTAAGTATTAATAATAACGGAAATTATTGCTTTTGCAATTTCCAATACAAAATTCAGGCAAAGCAAGCAAATCCGGAAAAAATGATATAGGAAAGATTGATCAATTAATTAAATTTCTGTGCCATTTTTATTCAAATGAATCCCAAAGTGGCTTGCAAACAATAAATAATAACACAATATAACAGAACATCACAAATACCGCATAAACAATAGAGAATAATTAACAAATCATTAGTAAAACATTTACAATCTATAAAACACTATTAACAAGGCCACAACTAAAAAAAATAAGCTAAACGTCACAATTAAAGCAAAAGTCATATTACAGTGATCCCTTGACTTACGAAAGACCCGACTTACGAGTTTTTCGAGTTACGAGGGATCAAAGCGGCCGCCGCTTCCTAATTTTTTCAACTTCCGGTCGGAAGCCACGGCCGTTTTAGATAGGGTTTTTTCGAGTTCCGAAGGTTTTTTCGAGCTACGAATGCATTCTCCAATGCACTCCTATGGGGACTCGACTTACGATTTTTTCGAGTTCCGATGCTCCTGTCGGAACGGATTACCTTCGTAAGTGAAGGGTCCACTGTATATGATTAACAAATCAATACGGCATTTATAATCTATAAAATAACATTCATAACAGTATTAACAAAATAGCAGCCAAAACATAAACTAAGCACTGTTAAGATCATGCACTCTCTCTCCACACCCCATGACTCTTAATCTTTGACTATATTAAGCTAATTAAAATACATAAACATAATGCCTATGACAGCAACTCCATTCTTAAGGTTCCTCAGGTTGGAAGTAGGGCAGCGTAGGTAAAACCAACCATCCTCGATGACCAACAGAGTCTCTCTCCCCTCACAGCCTCCCCCGAAACAGGTCCCTATGAAGGCTCCTAGGGCTGGAGGGTGAACAAAAACCATGATGACAAACACAGAGTCTCTCTCCCATTCCACAGAAATATTCCTTAACTGAAGATTCCACCAAAATTCAATTTCAACCTGCCTTTGACACATACACAAACCCCAGCTATTTATAATACTGAATACTAGTCAAGTATTACATCTCCACAACTTGGGTGGCTAAGGTTTTTTGAGCCAGGAGCTGTCTTGCAACATTAGGCTGTGTGCAAACTATACATTTAAAGCACATTTGATGCACATTTTCCCTGTCAAAGAATTCTGGGCACTGTAATTTGTTCAGGTTTGCTGGGAATTGTAACTATGTGAGGGGTAAACTACAATGCTCAGAATTCTTTAAAGGAAAGCTTTGAATGGGCTTTAGTCTGGGACTTGTGGATCAGGTCAGTCCATTTCAGAATTGGCACAACTGAATTCTTCCACGCATCCTTAGTTAAAGACCAGCATTACCAGAGATCTTCTTGATCTTAGCTTCAATAAAGGGATGCCCAAAACTGCATCATTCAATAGCTAGGGGGTCAGAGCTGAATTTCGGATTGAAAAGAACAAGGAGCAATAGAAAGGCACGTACAAGATGATAATGAGCTAGATAGACAAAACCTAAACTAGCCTATTGCCCAGACAAATATCAAAGCTTGATCTAGAAGCCAGTTCAGGGGCATCAAATGGGCTGTCTAATGTGGAACAAGGCTGGAGATTTAAAGGGGAGAGACTCCTGAAATCAAGCCATTAAATTATTCTGTAGGACCCCTAGAAACAAGAATCTGGGCTCAGACCACACTGAGTCAACATACAGGTTTATTTTAGAGTTCCTTCCTTGCAGACCTTGTTCTTGATTTCAGTAAGGCTTCTGACAAAGTCCCCCATAATATTCTTCTCCATAAGAGAAAAGCTGGTAAAATGTGGGCTGGACGAGGTAGGTGTTAGGTGGATTTGTAGCTAGTTGACTAACCAAACTCAAAGAGTGCTCACAAACTGTAAGGGACTGGGCAGAGGAGGAATGGTGGAGACCGCCTCCCCAGCCTGACCCCTCCAGGGAGGAGACAGTATAGATTTACTACAGGGGGTTGAGTCACAGTTCAGAGGCAGATGAGGGGGAAAGCTGGGAAATCATGGGAGAGCCAGGACAACACCCAGCTGACATGTTGTCATTAGAAAGCATTCCAGACCCTCCATCTCCCAGAACCCGGCGTGTCTTAAAAGTAGGAGAGCAATGAGGTCAAAGACAGAGGGCACTTAGTCGCACCCATAGAGGAGAAAATGAGAATGATGAAGTGTGAGAGACGAGGGGTGGAGAATCACTCGGGATAATGCTATTATCCAAGAGGCTGGGTTCTATAGCCTCTCTTTGTAAAGACTGAAATAAAAAAAGGACGGTAATAAACTTTTCCTTGTCTTTATATTTTCCTGGGCAACCAGCCAGGAGCTGCTGACAGCATCCTGACATAAACATTCCACACCATCCTGGGGAAAAAAGTGACAAGTGGGGTGCAGCAAGGTTCTGTCCTGGGACCGTTGATGTTCAACGTCTTTACAAATGACTTGAATGAAGGAATTTGCAGATGACACCAAACTGGGAGGGGTAGCTAATGGCACAGGAGACAGAATCGGGATGCAAGATGAACTTAACAGAATGGAGAACTGGGCCCAAACTAACAAAATGAAATTCAATAGGAGCAAATGTTAGGTCCTGCACTTAAGCAGGAACGATCAGCGATGTTCATGTGAAAAGGATCTAGGAGTACGAAGGGGGCTGGTAGGTGCATCTGACTAAATATTCTTGCACACCTTCTGGGAATCGGGGACCCTTGAAGCATAAGTTATCAGTCATATTATGGGACCAGGATCGCACCCACTCCAAACCACTTGCTAAATCCACTGCAGCATTTTGTATGACCACTTGCTAAAACCACTGCAGCATTTTCTATGATACTCCTCTCTAATCACTTGGAGGCTTCTGCCTCTTAGCTGTTCAATGAATGATCCAGTGCTGGATCTATATAGCAAGGGAGCTTAGCTCCTGCAGTGTGCTAAAAAAAAGTATAACAGAAAAACGTTGGGCATAGGAAAAATACTTGTATTGCTGATAACCAATGATGCCAAATGTGCTATCTGATAGTTGTTGACCCTTGTGAAACTTTATTTCACTCATAATCTCTGTAGCAATGGCTGTGGGACATCTGAATGGGGTGGGGGGGAGAATCATTTGCCCTCCTCATTGGTTTGGTTTCCACTGAGCTGGGGGGAAATTGCTTTTTGAGCTTCTTGATTATTTGTTTGATGAATATTTAAATTCAATCAATATTTTATTGGAAAATTGTCCTTAGGCCTCAACTTGAAAGCAGGGGAAAACAAACAGAAAATAGCAACTAATAATGCATTCCACACTAAACAAGAAAAATGGCTGATAAAAAATACATAGATATAATACAGTATGCACAAAAGACAGCAAAAACATGCAGTATTGGATGGAAACATGCTTAACATTTCCCAGATCAAAACGTGTCAGTTTTAAAGGCATGTTGAGGATGCAGAGAAATTCCTACATCACACTAGGGATGGGCAAATCTTTCAATCGGTTTTTCTCTGTTTCTCATTTTCCAGTTCTAAGTTCATTTCTCCACACTTCTACACCAGTTTAAAATTTAAAAAAGGAAGTCCTTATGAAAATTTAGCAGCATTTCAGTGCATGTTTCTCCTAATATATACATTCTTGTACGAAATTATTGATTTGATTTGATTTGACTGAATATTTATATTCTGCTTTTACCTTATTTTGCTTTTGATCAAATATTTATATTTTAATAATTTTTCATTTTCAATTTCTGTATTTATATTGTTTTGTATTCTCTTTTTCCAACAACAATCCTGAGCTCAAAGTGGCTCTCAATCAGGGTTGGCTTCAGGTTTCTGGGGGCCCTCGGACACAGGGCATCAAGCTGAACCCTCTATTTTATTATTTAACAAGACTTCTCTTCCTTCACTGTCTATTGCAGGGGTCCTCAAACTTTTTAAACAGGGGGCCAGTTCACTGTCCCTCAGACACTGTTAGGGGCCGGACTATAGTTTGAAAAAAAAATATGAACGAATTCCTGTGCACACTGCACGTATTTTATTTGTAGTGCACAAAAAACAGGAAAAGCAATACAATATTTAAAATGAAGAACGATTTTAATCAACATAAACTTATAAGTATTTCAATGGGGGGGGGGTACGAGAGTGAGTGAGAGAGGAGGGCAACCGAGTAAGAGGGAGGAAAGGAAAGAGGTGCTGCTTCAGGCTGTGGGCAGCGGTGGAGGCAGCAGCATCCGGCTGCTCTTCCCTCAGTGCCCTCTGGCGAGAGACCTGGTGCCCCGGGCCTTTGCGCTACACCCTATACACTTTGCGCATTTCCACAGGCTTTCCTCAGCGGCGGTGGCAGCTCCTCCGGGCTCGGCTCCAGGCCCAGCTGGTCCCTGGGCCAGTCCCTCCCCCTTTGGACCCGCTTCGCCTGGCAACCAAGGAGGAGGATGTGCGTGTGTGAAGAAGCCGGGCAGGGAGGAGGGATTGCGGTTGCCACCACAGAGGTCCCCGCTGAACCGATGGTCCCTTCCCAGCGGTTTGAGGGAGCTGCCACTAACGTTGGCAGCGTCTCACTCTCAAACACATGCACACACACCCCATGTGCATGCGTGCCTGGGATCGCAATGGGATTGATGGGCAGCCGAGTGGGATGGGACTAGAGAGTGTGGTCTGAGGAGAAGCCGGAAGGGATTGGACCCAGCTGCTTGCAGTAGTAGCGGTTCAGAGGGAAGGAGGGAAGGAAGCTCGTGTTGGCTGTGGCCATCCGGGCAACGGGAAGGAGGAGCACCACGGGTTCTGCAATTGTCAGGCGGGCTGGGTTCAGGACCCTGGCTGGCTGGATCTATGAGACCGTAGTTTGAGGACCCTTCGTCTATTGGATCACTAACCAACCACCATACCCTGATCCATTTTGGTTTGGATTCAATGAAAATCGGGGACTTCCTGTTCCATGTGTGGTGATGTCATTTCCACACCCCAGACTTTCCTGGGAATCTATGTTCTTTTCCTATTAGATGCACTAACGACAACTTCCTTCCCATGCCAAATAGTGGCTATGGTGGTGGAGAGATTCCTTGGGATCATGGCACAGGGGGAAATGATTTCCTCAAAAACCTTCCCTTTGTTGATGTCTTGACAATGCCCTTATCTGTTTAGCCAAGTGCGTAGTTTAGTCCTTGGAAAACAACTCCTCTAGGGATGTGGGGAAGTGTGGGTGGTTAAATTATTGCTTGTGCTGCCATTGTGCTTTGAGGTCATGGTGGAGGAAGTCACAAAGAATCAATGGAAACAAGAGACACTTTGGAGTCAGCAAAATGACAGGGCCCAGGGATTTGTTTATTTCCTCCTCGGAAGTATGTGGAAGGTGCAATTAAAAGGGGAGGACAGAAAGCTTAATTAGGAAGTTGCTTTTCTTCTTGTGTCCCTAAATGTTCCCTGTGTTAATTAAAAGTGAAACCCTTAGAGGAAGTTTGCAAACAAAATGAAACAATGCCTATTTAGCCAGATAGCCTGTCTTCTCTTCCAAGCAATTGACTGCTTTGCAATATTGCTACAGTTTGGGTGAATTTGCCCAGAGATAACTAAGAATACAATTGTTCACGAAGGAAACATTAGATTTAACTGAGTGCCTTTTCCCTTCAGTGCTCCAAAGATTCAAATACAGAAAGAAATGTTGATGCAGCTGTTGCTCTATGAGTAAAGACACTTTTGTTATTGGCTTCCTCCCATGTGCCAACATAATTTATCCAGAACACGTAACACTTCCAGAGTTTAATAAATCCTGGTGCCAAAGGGTGAGTTTTCCTCTTATTAAGGGATGTTTCTATCGCCTCTGGGTCATTCCATTCCATTTTTACATGAATAACATCACTTTGAATACATTTTTTTGAACTTCTTCATGCTTAAAGCAGATTTATGAATCAATAATTGTGATATATTTGCTTGTTTAAATTCCTCTTTTTTGGGGGGGGGGGAGAAAGTACAGCATGGGGCAATCAGTTTTACAGACAAAGCACATTACCTGCAATGTGGCAGTATTACTATAGAGGTATCTACTGAGGAAAAAGTTTATTTAGTTAAAAAAAAGATTGTGGGATCTATATAGCAGTGCATTCCTGTATAGTCTACTCAGAAGGAAGCTCTATTGAGTCCAAGGGGGCTTACTCCCACATAAGTTATTGTAAGATTGAATCCAACAGAACTTACTTCTGAGTAGACATGTGACAAGCATGCACAGTAAGGGATTAAAACAATTTCCATCATCCCTGACCACTGGTCCTGTTAGCTAGAGATGATGGGAATTGTAGTCCCAAAACATCTGGAGGGCCGAGTTTGGGGATGCCTGGATTAAAACAATAACAATGTCTTTGTCATTCAGAATGGTTTGTTCTTCATGAGCTGTTTGCTTTAAGGTGCTGGAAACAGATGAACGCAAGATGCATACAGGTACATATGTCTATTTAGCAAATATTAACGTACCACAGCATTCATACAATCACTTTGGCGGATGTGCTCTGTGATCCGCAGTCCTGTAGTACAGCTCTTGTTGGACTGTACTACTTATATTGCAAATTGAGGTAAATTTTGGAGTAGATTTCTCCCCACGTGAGTTTTCTGTGGCCATTGAGTCTTACGGTAGGAACATATACAATCCCTCCAAACCATTTTCTCTGAACTATCACAGTTTTGTAAAAGGTAATGGTAAAGGTAAAGGACTCCGGGACAGTTAAGTCCAGTCTAAGGCGACTATAGGGTTGCAGTGCTCATCTCGCTTTCAGGCTGAGGGAGCCGGCGTTTGTCCACAGACAGCTTTCCAGGTCATGTGGCCAGCATGACTAAACCACTTCTGACACAACGGGACACCGTGACGGAAACCAGAGCACACGGAAATGCCATTTACCTTCCCGCCGCAGTGGTCCCTATTTATCTACTTGCACTGGTGTGCTTTCGAACTGCTAGGTTGGCAGGAGCTGGGACAGAGCAATCGGAGCTCACCCCATCGCAGGGATTCGAACCACCAACCTTCTGATCGGCAAGCCCAAGAGGCTCAGTGGTTTAAACCACAGCGCCACCCATGTCCTACAGGTCCTATAGTTTTGTAGGACCTGTACCATCCCATGATTGGCTCAGTGTATATAACATCCTTCCAAAAATGTTACCGGACGTTCACAAGAGTTCAGCAATGCAGGAAAGCAGAGGAATGTCGATTTCCTCCTCATCCCTCAGCAGATAGGAGCAGCAGAAAGGGATGGTGGATTAGATCATACAATCCACTGCTGTGCCATTCTTTATTGGTCCTGAGCTATTCAAAGAGGCACGAGGTTGCAGCTGTACAGGGCCTATGGACAATGTAACACCACTGAGGAGAGAATTTGAATCATATACTCTTAATGTTTATTTTATTTCAACTATCTATGCAGGCAACTCCCAATTGATGCAGGAGTTACATGGAGGAGACCCTCCGCAGAGCCCCTAGAGATCTAGTGCAACATCCAGGTAATCTCACAAGATTAAGGTGGCCATTTGCAAAAGAGGACAGAACTATTAGATCTGCAGGAGTTGGATTGTCAGGCAAAAACCTCCTCTCCTACTTAACTGTTAGACAAATGCAGACGCCCTGTCCCCTTTTTCACATGGCCATCCTATGTATGGTTCCCATATGTCTGGAATTTCCCAGACATATTCGGGATTCAGCCATCGGGTGGTAATCCCTTTAATGTCCTGGAAAATCCGAATGTATTTCAACCCTTATTGGAAGTGGTAATCTTGGTGATTTCTGGGAAAGAAAGCTCTAAAACCTCGTGTGTTTTTTGTGTGACTTTGTATGAAAAGCTCAACAACTTTGCCTTAGAAAGCTCAGCAACTTTTCTGTCTGTATTTTCACTCTCTGAAATGTGACCAAGTCACAGGACCTTGCCCCATCCAAAGGATAAGTCTGTTGGCTGATTTCAAGAAGATAGATAAACTGTTCAGTAGATCCCAGGCCTTCAGGTTTTCTAAGCGATTGGTCCTTTGCTGTAACCACTAGGAAACTATTTCCATACTCCTGGGCAACAATGGATTGCACGTCTATCAGAGTAACATTTCAGATTGATAAACACAACTTTGCCAAACAAGGGAGCTCCTCTTAAATACAAAACAAAACAAAAGGCTCTCGCCCATCAAAGCCAACGAAAGTGCACTTTGTAATTCCAAGCATGCTGCCAACCCCTGCAGAAAGAGAACCTTTTGCTTTTCATTCTCTACACTTGAGTATTGATTAGCTTAACAGCAGCTGTCTCCGGTTACTTTGAAGAGGCAAGTGGCTGTAACACTGACTGATGTCTTCATGTTCAACCACCTGGAAGAGATTAACCTAGGTCTTACCCCAGGTAGGCAGCCTGCCTCAGGAACCGACTTCAAATGTTTCAAATGAAGCTTTTGAGCGCAGAGTGCAGCTCAGCCCCTCACATGAGCTGTCTGATCTCAGCTCTGCCCCCCCCCCTCAAGTGACATTTACAGTCAGGCTGTATTACCCCAACTTAAGCTGAAGGAGGAAGCCACTGTAGCATGCATTTCGCTGTCCAGCTGCTCTGTGCAGAAATGAATGTTGTAAAGGTTTGGTTTTTTTAATCAAAGAGATCTTCCCTGTTTCCCCTATTTTAAGACGTAGTCATAAAATAAGCCATAGCAGGATTTTTTTCACATTTGCAAAATATAAGCCGTACCCCGAAAATAAGCTATAGTGATAGGCACAGTTCTGGAGGATGCCAAAAGCCCCCACAAAGCCCTCGGAGACCCCCCTCGCCGCACCAAGCAGCATCTGCCCTCCGGAGCCGGTGGGGATGGCGGAGGGGACGGGGGCTTTGAAAGCAAAGGAGAGTCTGCTGGCCCGCGTTCTCTCTTTCTCTCCCCGCACTCACCAGGCCCCTCCGGAGAATGCCCTCCTCCCCTCCTGCCAAGGGGAGAGCCGGAGGCAGGTCGGCTGCGAGGCGCAGAGCAGGCCACTCACCCGTTGTCACCTCAGCAGCCCTGCCACTGGCTCGGAGGAGAGAGATTGAGAGAGAGAGCAGCCCTTCAGAGGAGCTCCCTCCCTCGCCAACCGCCACTCCCTCCCCTCGGAACATCCCAGGGCCAGGGAGAGAGGGCTGGAAGTCAACGCCAGAGACGCACACACCTCCCTTCCCTCAGACTCTCTCACGGTGCTTGGCGGTGGCTGTTGACCGCCCTTTTCTTTCAGTCAAGAGTCCTGCCCTGCAGGGAGCCAGCAAGCCAGCGAGAGGCACGCACAAACAGACGCCTCTCGCCCGAGTCTTGGCCCGCCTGCTCCTCCCACGCAGGGAGCCAGTGAGCGAGAGGCGCGCTGCTCCTGACGTAAGAAAAATAAGACATCCCCTGAAAATAAGACATACTGTGTTTTTTTTGAGGGGGAATATAAGACGGTGTCTTAAAATAGGGGAAACACGGTTGGTACACCATTGCAATTTGAAATAAATCAGGGGTAGCTAAAGCAATGCCTCCCCCATGTTGTCAGACTACAACTACCATCATCCCAGGTTGCTCGCCATGCTGGCAAGGGCTGATGGGAGTTGTAGGCTACATTCATACCTTACGTTCAGTGCGTTATGATACCACTTTAAGATTCACTTACAAATCCTGTCTTAAGGGCATATTTTTGTATGAATAGGATGAGCCTGTGACCTGGATTCAGGAACTAAAGTGTTAACCATCACAAAAGAATGGCCAGGCTGCCCAGGTAATGCAACCAGAGACCATTCTCAGGTATCATGGCAGACAGGATTTCTGGTGTAGGCAACCTCGTATGATGATGATTTTGGGGTGGTCTTTGGTTAAGGGGGTTGGTCAATGTCAAAATGATTTCAAGCAGGGGTCAGCAACCTTTTTCAGCCGTGGGCCGGTCCACTGTCCCTCAGACCATGTGGTGGGCCGGACTATATTTTGAGGGGGGAAATGAATGAATTCCTATGCCCCACAAAGCGGGTTCTCCTTCATGGAGAGCACGTGTTGCTAACAAGTCACCTCTCTGTTGCTGGGCGGGTTAGGATAGATGACCAGAGCAAGCTGATTGGGCCCTGCGGGTTGCTGGGGAGAATGTTATGTTGCAATTTTTGATGGACAGCTCTGAGGTTATATATTCCCAATGCAGGCAGCACGTGGCCCTCTTTGCTGCGTGCATCGGATCACCCGTCCTCCCTCCCTTTATTTAGGCTTGCGCGTTGGCCTTGCTATGCCTGTCATGGGGTCGTCCTCTTTGGGGGCAGGGGCCTGGTAGGAATTTTTCCATCTGGCTGATTGGCTGTTGCCATTTGGTTTTCGCCTACTGCGTAGCAATTAGTCACAACTTGTAAGGTTGCGGTTAGGCATTGGTTATGAATTTGGTTGGTGGAGGGGATGTGGTTGGCTGTGCCTGCCCCTCCAATGCTGCTGCGCGGGGAATTCCGTTAAAGGAATCCAGGGGCTCATCATGCTTTTGTCTGTATCCCCCGGTAGGGGGCCAGGGCCATGCAAGAGTCCCTGGGAACATTTGGGGAGAGGCGAGGGCCTGGTGACCCTGACCCCCATTCTTTCCCCAAAGTGGTTTCCCCTGTACTGACTTTGCTAACCGGGCGAATGTCAGTCTGCCCCCAAGAAGGGGCAGCTAGTTGGAACCAATGCCTAAGCAACCACTCACATTTTGTATTTTAATAAAGTTGTGGCCAAAATCATGCCAAAAATCTTAAACTTAAATTATGGTGTGTAGTGTGAGTTATTTAGGGGGTGGCTTGGGGACCTCTACATGCAAATAACCCAGAGATGCATTTTAAATGAAAGAACATATTCTACTCATGTAAAAACATGCTGATTTCTGGACCGTCCGTGGGCCGGATTGAGAAGGTGATTGGGCCGCATCCGGCCCACGGGCCTTAGGTTGCCTACCCTTGATTTAAAGGTTCCAGCACACTTTTGTTCTGGGTCTCTGTCTCTCCTTGGGGAGGGAACTCTGTTGCAACAGAAAAATAAGTATCTCCCTTGCTTTCCACTGGATCCTGCCTCCATCCATTTTTCTCTGACCAGTCATGGACTTAGGGGACTCAGAGTCCCATGGGGAGTTGGGCAGCAAAAGCCAAACCCCAATTTTTACACCAATGGTAAATTGTATTCCTCCCTGGGACCTTCTGAATGAAAAGTGTGTGTTCTGCCATTGAACAATTGTTCCTGCTCTCCAGTAAAGGGAAAGACACTGCTTTTAGCAGGCAGATGGCTTCAGCACACAGGCTTGATGTTGTTAGTAGCATGGTCACAGCAAAGGAAGGCTGCAGGGCCACATAAGTAAGTGGCATGCCTTAGCAAGACTGGGGCAACAGGAGAGAAATCACTGCAAGCCCAGAAGTGCTTCATCAAACACCCGTACACTCGTACCAGGGATCATCAATCAACCCATGTTGAATGAGATAGTCATTCATGGTATACTAATTGGAAGGGCTATGTCATTACTCTGCTGATTCTCCAATGTTTCTTATTGTTAGCTGCAATTTTTTATTGCCCAGTTGCAATAGAGCATCTCAATGTTTTTTACCTTCTGTTATTTTACACAAGATTTTATTAAAAGATTGGAAGAAAGAAAGCATTATGGGGGGGGGTTCTAAATGGTACACTCTGGCTATATATTTTTACTCTTATCTTCCCTCTGACTAATTCCCCATTCATCTGTAATCTCTCTCTCTCTCTCTCTCTCTCTCTCTCTCTCTCTCTCTCTCTCTCTCTCTCTCTCTCTCACACACACACACACCAGAGTATCTGATGCCTTGCTATGATCCTGCCACCTTGCACACTTCCTCTCTTTGTTGCAATTAATAAAATCCCCGCAATTTCTAGTGCAATTTGGTGAGATGTATACACAAATGGTAAAGATTACGGTTATGCAGTATTCTGTAACCTCAAAATAGTCATTAATGTGGTGTTAATAAGAAAAGGCAAAGAGGGAGACTAGTGTGGTTTTTTATACGTGCAATATGCAGCAAAAATAGAAAAATCAATATGCTGTAATAGTTTCTCCCACTGTAATATTAAATGCTACACAGAAAAATGCAGTTGTCCCCGCCCTCCCAAAAAGATTAATCCAAAATTAACTACAGCTGCTTAATCCATACCAATCGTGATTTATCCTTAAACATTCCTATTCCTGCATTCATTAGGGTTTCAGAAAAGGGTCTCTCTTTGGAAATGCTGGCGGGGGGGGGGGGGTGGACCTGGGAATTTTTTGCACTCAAGGCAGGTGCTTAACAACCATTCCTAAATTCAGCTCCTTTAGCTTTAATTTATTCTTCATTTTGTCAAGTTCTCCAATGAATCACAAATATTCAGGCTATCCTTGTTTACTGTGTCACAATGATTCACAGTGAACAGTGAACTTTAGCCCTCATAATGCAGTCTAGATATTTCCCAGTGCAGGTCTATCATTTCCCCACAGAACATAATGCAGCTTAACTTCTTTAATTCAAGGCAATGTTTATGTCTGACAAGCATTTTAGTGCTATTGCATTTTTTTAAAAAAATTAATGACATTATTTCACCTTGATACTTCTAAATCACAATAATACTTCTAAATGAAGAAGAGACATGCTGGCATGGTATATTTTTTATGGCAGTGATTGATAGATTTCAATCAAGGAAGTGTAATTTTTATGGGAGCTACTCCTGGCAAAGCTACCGGCAGAGTTCATGCCAGCATTCCTGTTACAATTGACTCATTTGCAAGGGTTTAAACTTGGTCCATTAAGGTCTGCTCCAGGCTACTGGTAGATAAGCAATGTTGTTTTCAGGGAGGTTTAGGAGCGTCTTGTGAATTTTTTTTAAGGAAATGTGAATTAAATTGGCAATGTAACTCGAAATCTACAGCAGCAAAACAAACACTAGTTGGTTATAAGGAATGAAACGCACCAGTGGTCAGGTGGGTCAGGATTTCATTCTGCCAGAGTCTGAATTAGCAACTGTGTAAAGTGTGCTTCTGCCTTAAATATTGTTAATGAATCTGGAACAGTTTAGTTTATAGAAGAGTTCTAGCAGTGTTTGCGTGTAGAGGTCACCAAGCCACCCCCACCAATAAATTCACACATGAGACATAATTTTTGTTAGGGTTTTTGGCATAGTTTTGGCCACAACTTTATTAAAATACAAAACATGTGAGTGGCTGCGTAGGCATTGGTTCACCTGTCCAACGGGACAGAGCTGACCACTTGTCAGCGAAGACTAGCTGTCCGGCGGGACAGAGCTGACCACCTGTCAGCGGGGGGAAACCAGTCTGGGGAGAGTTGAATGGAGGCTGGGCTGCAGAGACCTCCCCCTTCCCCAGAGGTCCCAGGGACTCAAGCACAGCCCTGCAACCCTACCGGGTTCGGACAAGCATATATTGAGCCGCTGGATTCCTTTAACGGAATTCCCATGCACCATGATCACTTTTGGAGGGCTACCGCGCTCCATTAACCAACACAACCAATGCCTAACCGCCAACCTTACAAGTTGTGACTAGTTGCTACGTAGTAGGCGAAAACCAAATGGCACAGCCAATCAGCCAAATGGAAAAATTCCTACTAGGCCCCTGCCTCAAAAGCAGATGACCCCATGACAGGCAACAGCAAGGTCAACGCAAGCCTATACCAGGGAGGGGGGGCGGGAGATCCGAAGCTCGCAGCAAGAGGGAGGTCACACCACGTGCTGACTCTTTTTAAAGGACGCTGGGCTGTCCATCAAATTGGATACATGTGCTTTTGCCCAGCAACAGGCTGGACAAGCTAGCTGTGGCCAGCCAGCCAAACCCACAGGGGGGGGCTTATTCTGCCCCCACCGCAACACGAGCTCTCTTTGCATTGGAGAACTCGCTTTCCCAAACTTACAAGAGTGGTGCACCCCCGTTTACGGATTTAGTCTTACCACAGTACCCCTTCTCAGGTGAAGATAATTTTGGGGGTAGTTTTAATAATACTATTTTCTCTTTGATTTTTCCCCCTGAAGCTAAAAAAAAAAATGTTAAAGTAAAATATTTTTTTTTTAAATCAGCTGTGTACTCTTTGAAATCCTTTTGTATATCTCCAGGTGCCACACTTTGGGAATCCCTGCTCTATCATATAATGTCCTGGTTAGTAGTTATTAAGATATGACCAAGACTTTAAGGCATTCATTGAGACTTGAGCCATTGTTGCCTGTTCCATCTTATGTTTTCAGTCCTTTTCCAGGCTCTGTTCAGAAAGGTTTTAGGGATAGCACAGCACAACAGTTTTAAAGCATGCTACTTTGCAAGACTCCTTTCTATATGTTGTCTGATGAAGAAGCCCTGTATGTTATTAATTTCATTTATAGGTAAAAAAAGGTAAAGGACCCCTGGACAGTTAAGTCGAGTCAAAGATGACTATGGGGTTGTGGCGCTCATCTCGCTCTCAGCTCCACAGACAGCTTTCCGGGTCATGTGACCAGCATGACTTAACTGCTTCTGGCGCAACGGGACACTGTGATGGAAACCAGACCACTCGGAAAAGCCTTTTCCCTTCCCACCACCGTGGTACCTATTTATCTACTTGCACTGGTGTGCTTTCAAACTGCTAGGTTGGCAGGAGCTGAGACAGAGCAACGGGAGCTCACCACTGTCGTGCAGATTCAAACCACCGACCTTCCGATCAGCAAGCCCAAGAGGCTCAGGGGTTTAGACCACAGCGCCACCCACATTTATATCCCATTGTCTGTCAGGAATCCTGGAGGAGTGGCGTTAAAGAGGGGTTGGAAAGCCACAAGAGTTCCCAGCACTTCCTCTTATCCCACAGAGCCATAGAGAGTCACTGCCTTTTTTCATCAGAGTTCAGGCACCCTACTCATCGTCGGAGTCCTGCATAACTACAGAAAGGTGAATCTGTCAGTTTTGGTTCCTCTCAGTTTCTTTATTTCCTTGTTTCAATTTTTAAAAAAGTCCTTATGAAAATTCACCAGCATTTAGTGTAAATAGACACACTTTTATATGCAATTTTCCTTAATATAAACATTTTAGTCAAAATAGAGCCTCTTAACATAATAAATCTTAGGATGCGGTTGGAGGATGGATGGCGGCTAACAGATTGAGGTTGAATCCTGACAAGACAGAAGTACTGTTTTTGGGGGACAGGGGGCGGACGGGTGTGGGGGATTCCCTGGTCCTGAATGGGGTAATTGTGCCCCTGAAGGACCAGGTGCGCAGTCTGGGAGTCATTTTGGACTCACAGCTGTCCATGGAGGCGCAGGTTAATTCTGTGTCCAGGGCGGCTGTCTACCAGCTCCATCTGGTACGCAGGCTGAGACCCTACCTGCCCGCAGACTGTCTCGCCAGAGTGGTGCATGCTCTAGTTATCTCCCGCTTGGACTACTGCAATGCGCTCTATGTGGGGCTACCTTTGAAGGTGACCCGGAAACTGCAATTAATCCAGAATGCGGCAGCTAGACTGGTGACTGGGAGTGGTCGCCATGACCACATAACACCGGTCCTGAGAGATCTACATTGGCTCCCAGTACGTTTCCGAGCACAATTCAAAGTGTTGGTGCTGACCTTTAAAGCCCTAAACGGCCTCGGTCCAGTATATCTGAAGGGCCTTCTGGCGGTTCCCTCACTGTGAGAAGCGAAACTACAGGGAACCAGGCAGAGGGCCTTCTCGGTAGTGGCGCCCGCCCTGTGGAACGCCCTCCCATCAGAGGTTAAAAGGATCAACAACTACATGACATTTAGAAAACACCTGAAGGCAGCCCTGTTCAGGGAAGTTTTTAATCTGTGATGTGTTAATGTATTTTAATGTTTCCTGGAAGCCGCCCAGGGTGGCTGGGGAGACCCAGCCAGATGGGCGGGGTACAAATAATAAATTATTATTATTATTATTATTATTATTATTATTATTATTATTATTATGCTGTTTTCACTAATATACGCATTCTTATGCAAACTTTGCAATGTATTGTCCACCTTACTTGGCTGGAGAATTGCATTGCAAAATCTGGAGCAGCACTCATTTCAAAGGATGGCTGTTAGGTAGGTTCAGCTTTAAATTGGATGAGATTTCTCCCCCCACCCCTAGCAATAGCAGCAGTCACTATAAGGCTTGCTCCATGCCCAATACGTGTGGGACACCTTCACCCTGGGGCGCTGGGGCCCATAGATTGCACCAAAATATTGGGCAAGGTTATTTTGCCCATTATCTTTCCCATCTGATGTGCTCATGGGAAAGCTGGGTTTCCACTTTTTTCTATTCTCAAAACTATAAGAAGTACGGAATTGGCATTTTACTGTTTGACCTCTTATTTTGGCTCACCTCTTTGGTTTATTGCAACTGGGAGGTTTAATTCATTGTGCTTTAAAAAAAAGAAAGAATATTAAATATTTTCTGTTTTGGGTTACCAGGGATTAATGTTAAATGGATGTAAAGACACTCAGCTCAGAAAATATAATCTTGCCTCCAATTTTTAATTTATGACTTGCATATCAAATGAGAACGTTTCCATACGAACTTGTTCTTTATACTACACTCTAATTATCAGGCCACTTACAAAAACAAAACAAAACAAAACAACCAAGAAACTGGGATGTGCTTTAAATGTCAAGATTTTTGTACTCAAGCACAGCATTTGCATTTTATATCATAACAGACTCCAGTTGCTTTACTATCCCACCCTAATTATTCTTGGCCATACAACCGCTGTGGCTCCAGCTATTTTTCAGTGTCCCTGGTGTAGGAATGTTGGGAAATTCATCAGAAGAAAAAAGCGAGTTTGCATAACGTTAGGAACAGAAATCATGCAAGTAAATATGGTATTGTTTTTACAGGTAGAATTCAACAATGCACTCTTCTGATCGTTCCGTCAGTGCAATCATTTCAGCTTGTCAGGCAGAATAATCACTCCTCTCTCCCCACCACACACTGTTTTGAGGGTTCTCATAACAACCTTCGCCAGGCCAATTTAGGGTGGGCAGGGCAGTTCGAGGGAAAGCCCTGTTGTACAAGCAGAGGTCCTGGTAAAGCACTCATTAGGTGACTCCCACCCTTCGTCCACAAAATTACATACACATGTTATTGTCTGCATTGTTTTTGGTGTTTCCCTTTCATTGAAAAGCATTGAAGTTAATTATGTAGTTAACAATCATCATCATCATTGAAGTTAATTATGTAGTTAACAACCATCATCATCATTAATGCAATTATGTTAGTTTCAGGCACAGTAGAGAGAGCAAGACGAACAATGCAGTTTATAGCAGAATTCGAAACGTAGTGGAACGGAAACAGCGCTGGTTGTGATTAATGCAAAAAGATGGAAATTGCAGCCTCCTCGCATCTGTGTCCCAAGGACAGAAGAGAGAATGATGCTTAGACATGCCTAGACATCAATGTAGGAATTAAATAATTAAATGTAATAATTAAATGTAATTAGTAAACCTCGAATGGAGATCAAAACCAAAACAGCATGCTCAGTGTGCACGGTATGCAAAGTGACTTATTGGGGGTGGATAGGAAACCACAGGGAGGATGGAATGGTAGAAGCCCCCACCCCCCAATTGCAACATTTTGTTGCTGGGCCTCAGCTGTATATACTGCACTAATAGTGAATTCGGGCACTGAATTAGAACAATGATGTAGCCAGAACAGAGCTACTATTAAACAACAGGGAGATATCAGCATTCTCAGGGGAACCCCAATGTTTCCAGAAGTAGAAAGAAACAATATTTAGGTAAAAACCATAAGGGGCAACCCCTCCAAAATAGTTTACTGAGTAACCACAGAATACTGAGTTTCTGTTGGGGATGGGAAGAGAATGAAAAGTGAGGGGCTGTAGGATGAATGGAATGAGGGAAGGTATGGCATGGGAAGAAATGGAAGAGAAACAAAGGAAAAACACACAAAAATGAGGGGAGGGAGCTATAGAAGAGCATTGACTGAGTATTGACAGGAAGGATTGAGGCATGATGGAAACTGAAGTAAGGATGCTCTGTCTTATACAGGGCAGAGCCGTTGTCAGATTTGACTGGCTCTTCTGATGGGAGTGAGAGAAGCAATCTAGACAAGGGTATCTTCCTTTACCACGGGAAAATAAATGCATTTCACGCTGCAATATTTTGCTGTACGTTCTGCTTATTAAGATTAGAAAATGGCCACAGCTGGATCAAGGCACCTGGTTAAGGAATAGGCAGCTGCTCTTTAAATTAGGTTTATTCTGCATTGGAAATAACAAATGGAATAAACAAGCATAGACATATTGAGAATTATAATGCAGAAAATAAACTGAACAATTAACACGTGCAGCATTATATAGCCTTTTCTATTGCCAATATAAACTGAATAATCAACACAAATACACACACACACATATTTTTCCGGTGGCCATATAAGGACAGACATTTGAACTGATCTGGGTGCAGCGTTTTTCTTCAGGAGGTTGCACAAAAGAGGAAAAAAATGATTTTGCTCCTAGAATTGGCCACTAGAGCATACGTTGTTCTCAAACATATTTGAAAACCCAATATGGGTATCTATTTCAAACTGATAACAGGGTTGTACATTATGAGCAATTGTACATTATGAGCAACTCATATTACAAGCACTGAAGCCTAATTAGTAACGATTGCCACTATCTTCAGTGCACCACCACTATTCAATCCGATTGATTAATTGATAGGCACCCAGTGCAATTTGTTCTGAGTCCATATTGCAACTGCTCATAAAACACGGCGCATGCCAAATGATTCTTTTATAACCTCCTGCCGCGAAGAACAGCTGAATTTGTTTATTTATTTACAGGAAATATGTAAATTACATACGCAGCTTGAGCTACAACACTGTTAAAGCCAGAAACAAAAAGGGGTTCATCAAGAACTCACTGAAAATATACTAATAGTGTTACATGAATGAATGATGACTCTGCAGCTTGAGTATTGTGTGGATTTTATTTTTTTGTACAATTGTTTTATTATCTTTTTTTCCGTAAAATGCCTACAGAATATTATGAAGCATTCCATGAATACAAATAATAAATAAATACATTCAGTTAAATGGTTTTAATCACCCCATCCATTTAGCAAAGGCGAAAGAACCCCACTCACCTTGTGTTTTACATCTACATTATTAGGAGCAGCCAGGTCATTTCTAAGACAGAAATCTATGATGTTACTGCACTTGTAGGGTTATAACTTTCTGAATTTTTTTTTTAAAGAAAGATTGCCTGCATCATAAAGGGATGAGCTTTTGCTTAGAAACACTGGAAAAGGGACTAATTCTTATCAGTTGTGGGGAAAAAGGCCACCCTGAAATGAAAAGTTGCAATCACCGTATATGTAGCGTTACTACTCGATGAAAATGACTTCAAGAACTTGTCAGAAATATTGAATCCTTACAAAACGCGCAATCAAAGTGATAATGCAGATCTGTCTACCTATTTGTGAGGAGCAGGTATGTGTGCCAAAGGCACAAAACATGAGGAGGGAGGACTTTTTGACCTGTTGTAAGATTGCTCATAGGACGCTGGTGGTGCTGTAGTCTAAACCACAGAGTCTAGGGCTTGCTGATTGGAAGGTCGGCGGTTCGAATCCCTGTGATGGGGTGAGCTCCCGTTGATCAGTCCTTGCTCCTGCCCACCTAGCAGTTCGAAAGCACGTCAAAGTGCAAGTAGATACAGTGGTACCTCGGGTTAAGTACTTAATTCGTTCCGGAGGTCCGTTCTTAACCTGAAGCATACTTAACCTGAAGCACCACTTTAGCTAATGGGACCTCCTGCTATCGCTGTGCCACCAGAGCACGATTTCTGTTCTTAGCAGAGTTCTTAACCTGAAGCGTACTTAACCCGAGGTACCACTGTAAATAGGTACCGCTCTGGCAGGAAGGTAAACTGCGTTTCCGTGCGCTGCTCTGGTTCACCAGAAGCGGCTGTCATGCTGGCCACATGACCTGGAAGCTGTCTGCGGACAAACGCCGGCTCCCTCAGCCTATAGAGCAAGATGAGCGTGCAACCCCAGAGTCGTCTGCGACTGGACCTAACGGCCAGGGGTACCTTTACCTTTAAGATTGCTCACAGATCCTATACTTAAAGTGTTACCGTGGTTACTGCTCTTCAAACATGCCAGGTTTTTATGCAAGTTCATCAGTTCAAGAGCTGATCTTTCAAAGGGGTTAAACTAGAGGACAGCTGAACTTAAGGTGGGTGAGGAACCACACCTTAGAATTACCTCTTTCTATGGATCATCTCTGGATTAGACTATGTAGAATCTGTTGCTGGAAGAAGATCTTGAACTGAAGAGCTGCCACCAAGAATGTCTCTTTGTGTTGCCTGAACCTGATGCGTAAATGTGTTACCATCTGAATCTTCTCAGTGGATCTCAGAAATTGTAATTGTGGAGCTTCAGAAGAGCTATATTGGTCCAAGATAATTTTAGAATAGATTGATGATAGGTAAAAGTGTGTGTGTGCCTGTGTGTGTTATTGTACAAAACTAATGTTAAAATGAGTCATATTACAGCTGTTGCCATTACTGTGAATGACTGTAACACTATTACAATTCTCATAATTTGTAATATACCTCTTGGCAAAGTATTGAATAAATGGAATCCAATTTGATTTTTGTTTTGCTATCACTTCCCTCAGTTTAATGTATTGTGTGCTTTCTTAGCCAATACTATAATGCTCCATAGCTTTCTCAGCTATTTATAAACTGACAATTGATACCTAGATTTCTAGTGCTTGGTGATGATTATTATTAGGTCTGCCTCTCTCCTTTCTATTAAACCTATAGTTATCAACAGAATGAATAGCAAAGGTATAAATAGGCTATCAAGGCCCAAGATTATGGCTGTGATTACTTTGATCTCTGTAAATAATAACAATCTTGAGCTACATCCAATTGTGCTCCTCCACAAACAGAAGGTTCTTCAGGATAGAGAGGAAGAATGTGATTTTGGCAATTTCCCCCTTTCTCTTGCAGCCTCTCCCCGTGCCACCTAATGTGCTAATCTAATGGGACTTCCGACCTGTAGCACTTGGTCAGGCCAGTCAAATGACCACGCAGCAACAGAGAAAATAAAGCAAAAGATTTTTAATTGATTGCCAGCAGCAAGCAATGGCACGGAGGAATAAGTTCTGAAGTCCGGCCCCTCCCAACAGGGGAGGCTTCCCTTTATACATTCTTGAGTCAGGTCTTTAGCCAATCAAAAGTTACAGCATACACATACTTTGATACAATGGACTCTGCCTGGCAACAAGAACTGTTCTGCCTAGAGAGTGTGTTCTAATTGATACATTGGGTTCTGCCTAGAGACAGGATGGCTTCCCTTCTAAGCACTTTAACTGACAAAATGGCTTCCCTGAGCCCTTACAAAATGGCTTCCTTGAGCCCGATGCCACAGACCCTTGGGAAAGGTTTTTCCACTGACAAAAACCTCTGCTGGGTCAAAGAGTCCTCTGTTACTGGAGTTATTTATTCAAAATAACTTCAACAGAGTGTGGTATGTGAAACTGGAGTGTGTGGCCCAAAATACAATATCAACATACAGATTAGACCAGGCTTCCTCAACCTCGGCCCTCCAGATGTTTTCAGACTACAATTCCCACCATCCCTGACCACTGGTCCTGCTAGCTAGGGATCATGGGAGTTGTAGGCCAAAAACACCTGGAGGGCCGAGGAAGCCTGGATTAGGCTCTTAAACCATCAGAAACATGCTTAGTACCATCCCCATAAGTCAGATCATCCAGCTTCTTCCTCTATCTCTCCTTCAGAGGTCTACCCACCTCAAAGCCAACTGGCAAAGTCCAACTGCCAATGTGTCTGGGTTCTTTCCCTATCTTCTCCTCTTGTATTCTGTAAAGAAGAATGGCTTCCTTGACAGCCAGCTCCTGAGGCTAAACTCCCAAGCCAGCCTGGTCACTTCTTCTAATAGGTAATGGGAAATAGTGGCTGAATGTGGCTTCCTGGTTTGTTTTCTCACTTCCATGAAAGGAGGAGTAAAGGATCTGAATGCATTTACATCAAGCTAGCACATGTAAGTTAGGATTTGATGGTGTTTTTCATTTCCCAAGTTCAATGGTAAGTACTTCCAAGAAGAAGCTACTGCCAGATTGGTTTCCTTGTGAGGAGAGGTTTTTTAAGATTTATTGTGTTTTTCTGCTATTTATTTACAAACATATAAGCTGAAGTAGACACACACTGAAACAGAAAAAACACTAATCTCTACAGCAGCATTTCTTTCCCCAAGAATCCATAGCATATCCTTCCTGCTTCCCTCATAGCTCTTTCGTGCCGGAATGCTACATTTTTTTGTCTCCTGCGCTGCCTAACTTCCAACTGCCTCTATTTTTCATTCTCCATGCAGGAGGGGGTGACCACCAGCCATCAAAAACCACAAATGCTAATTAAATGAGGTGCCTTCTGGCCATGGATGCCCATTTAAGAGACATCTTTGGCAGTTAACTATAGAAAAGAGCAAAAGTGAATCACTTCATTTAAGAAGTAACTAGAACTGTGCTGAAAATGTCAGAAATGTATTTTTCAACCTTTCATTGGTGGCTGGGGCTGAAATGGAACCCTCTCAAAAGATTGTGGGAGGGGTGAAATTTCTACCAACACCCCCCCCTCCTAAATCAAGGAGTCGGTCGTCACCTTATTTAACCTTACAAGATAGCCAAGGAGTTATGTTTTGTTTTTGTTTGCTATTTTACTTGCTTTTAAAAAACAATACAACATACTAAACATGTAAGTGACATATAGCTGAATCTCTGCTATACAGTGGTACCTCTGGTTACGTACTTAATTCGTTCCGGAGGTCCGTTCTTAACCTGGAAACATTCTTAACCTGAAACACCACTTTAGCTAATGGGGCCTCCCCATGCCGCTGCGCCGCCGCTGCCCGATTTCTGTTCTCATCCTGAAGCAAAGTTCTTAACCCGAGGTAATATTTCTGGGTTAGCAGAGTCTGTAACCTGAAGCGTATGTAACCCGAGGTACCACTGTACTGTAAAACTTCTGTTCTTCTTTACTTATTCTATTGTTTTGTTTACATTGTCATCTTATACTGTCATTCCACAGAAGACCATATGTGGTTGGCGGTTGCCAGTTCATAGAATAATAGAATCGTAGAGTTGGAAGGGACCCCAAGAGTCATCTAGTCCAAACTTTTGCAATGCAGGAATCATAGCTAAATAACCCCTGACAGATGGCTGTCCAAACTCAGTTTAAAAAAACTTGCAATGAAAGAGGTTCCACTGATGGAATAACTCTCTAGTTATTCAACGCAGCCGCTGAGGTATAATGTATCCTAACGCTTATACCCACAGACTATTTACCAGCTGCGTCACAAGTTGTCCACACGCTTCCATGCGTGTTTTTGCTTTTAAAACCTTTTCCTTTCTTCTTCAAAGCAGAGATCTTCACAGCGGAAAAGTTCTCAGAGCAAGTTGCCTCTGTAGTTAGTTCTGACAATAAATCACAGCAACTCCAGCTTAATTAAGACGATTTATTGTTTAAGGGCTCTAAGCCAGGAGAAGTCACCCCCATCCTGGCTGGTAGCCGAAGACGAACTGCGCAGCAGTCGATACACAAGTATCACATTACAAAGAATACAAACATCACATTTACAGAGACTTCCGTACATAGATAGTCCCCGGATGTGTGATGTCATCCCTGTGGACAGGGCGACAGACTGAGCTTGTTAAACTCAAAACCTCACATCCACCACCTTCCAAGGCAGTCTGTTCGACTGTTGAACAGCTCTTAGCATCAGAAACTTATTCTTAGTGCTTAGTCAGAATCTCCTTTCTTGTAATTTGAATCCATTGATTTAGGTCCTACCGCCTGGAGCAGCAGAAAATAAGCATACCATTCTATTTTTTCTTTTTTTAAAAAAAATAATAAACTTTATTTATCTTTAAAAGTTACACAATTACACAACAAAAAAATCCAATATTCCATTTTCCAAAAAAAGAGGAAAGAAGAAAAAAGAAAAGAAAATAAGCATACCATTCAGATAACAAGTTGTCTCCTAAATCTTCCCACCTTCTAGCTATTGTCAGGTGTGCTGCTGATAGGAATACTTTCCTTTTTATCACTTATTTTTATTAAAAAAAGGAAGCTCTGTCCTACTCTGTAGGCTACTACTGCCCTTCTCCGCAGCACCCCACCAGCCACGCTTCCTGGGATAACTTCTCGACACATTATGCCACATCACATTGCTCCCAAAGGCATTCCAGGAAGTTGTGGCCAGCACAAAGCAACATGAAACTCTCCACAGTTTTCTTCCATCTGCACTTCCTGCTGAGTTGCATTAAGGTAAGCAGCAACCACCTCCTGAAAATTTCAGATAATTTTTAGCCCCCCCCCAAAAAAAAGCACCAGAAATGCCCCCTGCAATTTTCTCAAAGGGATAATTTGTCATGGGAAACTGGAATGGGAAACCTAGTTCAGCAATCCCCTTAACAATACTGTATGTATTGATAAACACATACCTGTCTATATTACATATTACATTAGAATGTCATGTAGGTATGTTGGTGGCGCTGTGGTCTAAACCACTGAACCTCTCTTCGGCTTGCTGATCAGAAGGTCAGCGGTTCGAATTTCCATGAGGGGGTGAGCTCCCATTGCTCTGCCCCAGCTCCTGCCAACCTAGCAGTTCGAAAGCATGCCAGTGCAAGTAGATAAATAGGTACTGCTGCAACGGGAAGGTAAATGGCATTTCTGTGTGCTCTAGTTTCCGGCACGGTGTTCTATTGCGCCATAAGTGGTTTAGTTATGCTGGCCACATGACTCGGAAAGCTGTCTGTGGACAAACGCTGGTTCCCTCAGTCTGAAAGCGAGATGAGGGTCACAACCCCATAGTCACCTTTGACTGGACTTAACTGTCCAGGGGTCCTTTACCTTTAACCTTTTAGAATGTCATGTGTTCCAGAGTAAAAATCTGGCGAATTCTGATTCAGATTCATTATCATTTTATCTTTTAGACAACCCTATAAAATAAACAGTTCCACATGCATACTATTTTTGAGCAGGGTCACTCTGCAGCAATGTTATGCACACCTCCTACCAAGCTACCAGGCTCTTGCTTGCATCTTTGTACACAAACATTAATAATAATAATAATAATAATAATAATAATAATAATAATAATTTATTTATACCCCGCCCATCTGGATGGGTTTCCCCAGCCACTCTGGGCGGATTCCAACAAAATATTAAAATACAATAGTCCGTCAAACATTAAAAGCTTCCCTAAACAGGGCTGCCTTCAGATGTCTTTTAAAAGTCTGGTAGTTGTTTTTCTCTTTGACATCTGGTGGGAGATTCCCATTGTGGCTTCTAGCTGAAGATTCCTGCAGATTGGCTAACTGATTTTAAGGCCTATCCATAGACAATCTGTCCTCCCTCATTACATGTTTTCCTGTTAATTTCCTTAAATTTTTAATTTGCTTACAGGCATTTTGCATTCTGAAAGTCATCTCCATGATCTCCACACTATGTTTCTTCTTCATCTCCTATTTTGCTGTTTATGTTTTCCAGTTGGAATGATTCATTTTGGCTCATCAAGTTTTGAGAGATACCAAATGAGAAACAAAACAACAGAAGCACAAATTTGTGCTAAGCTATACAGAAACTTGGAAACAGAACATCCAGAATATCACATTGTGTATGTAGCCTGTTGTGCGGAAGGGACTAATCAGGGATTTAATTCAGCCATGTTTTGGCAAGCTTAGCTCTGGAACTTGTGCTTAATGCTCAGTATTAGTTGGAATCAGACTGAACAATGTGTGCCTGTATATGTCCACAGGGTTTTTCATTCCCCGCGAAGAGTTTATGAAAATAACGTAGTAAAATCTTTGAGGGACCTGGTATGCGTGTGCAGCAGAATGATGGGAATCAGGTGGTAGAATGAAGACAGAATGACAGTAGACTTCAGGAAACAACACAAGAGAAAGAATATTGTCACCATGTTAACGTATGTTATGCAGGCCTCTTTTTTAAAACCATGGAGGAGCATTTAAAAGCATCCCCGCACCCCTGCACTCCGAAGTAGTAAATTCCATTTTATCACTTCGAGATTCTACCCACCTTCATGTGTAGACCACACCTCAGACTGTACCACTTCAGAATGCAGGTGGGGAACGCCGCAATGAGAGATTGAAAGAGCCCACTCTCTGTC
Organism: Darevskia armeniaca; assembly: GCA_034641395.1. NCBI lineage: Eukaryota > Metazoa > Chordata > Lepidosauria > Squamata > Lacertidae > Darevskia > Darevskia armeniaca. The sequence continues at coordinate 316,220 of JAWWNF010000262.1, read as the reverse complement.
TTTATATAAGGCTGGATCGACAGTGATCTTCTAAATGTTATTAAATAAAATATTCTATAACACTTAATAGCAGATTTCCACTGCTGGTAGCTTGCTGCTTGGCAGTGCCCTCTCGTTCACATTTTAATAACACATTTTTAATGTTATAAATGACAAGTGTAGATCTACCCTAAATAATTGCCCTCCTCTGATTCACTATTCAGTCAACCCAACTGTAGTCCTAGCATACCTGCCTGATTCTTGATTATGACATTGAGCATCAAATATCATGTTACAAAGCAGGAATGTTTCCAGAACTTGAAAGAATACTATTACTCTTTCTTCTCAGTCTTCCTTTGAACACAGAGCCAGCAACATTGAGCTCCATGCCATTGAAATCCCTATTTGTATAATGGAAAATTTACCATTGCTGCAAACAAAGCACAACTGTGAGATTAGTAACTAGCAGGATATAGTGGACCATGTAACTCAACGTTTTCAACACTGACTGGCAGCAACACTGATGCAATACTAATTATCTAATGCCAAGGGACCAAGGAAAGATCACTCACCACTAAAGTAAATGCCAGGTGTAAAGATTTTGAGAATATTGAGCAGAGTTAACATATGAAGATATTGTTTCAAAAAATAAAAAATTAAAAGGACCAGGCTTTATGCTTTCTACTTTCATGGTAGCTGCTATATTTTAAAGGACTTTAGTCCTGCTATACTAAGGAATTGCTTGGCACACAAATAATTACCAGTAGATCACTACTTTGTCATCGTGCCAAGTCCCAGAAGACAACCATAGGTCAAGTACCTAAAACAACTTAAAATGGCAGTGAGAACATTGGGGGGGAGGGGAGAGTCTAGCAGGCGATACACAAAACTATTTCAGCTAACCAGACAGCTTTCGGTGAGCTTAAACCCAGATGAATGTAAAGTCCAAAAGTAATTTACATTTGATGCTGATGAATGTACATCTGAAGAATAATTCATACCCTACTGCTGAGTAATAAAACTACTTGAGAGTGTTTTTTAAAAAAGGTGTCACAGTAGGAAGACTTGAGGGGAGGAAACACTGCTAATTTGCATATATCGGTGCAGTTTTATTGAATAACAAAATGAAAATGAACAAAACAACTGTGGTTGGGAAGCAAATAGTGACTATTTTGACCAGAGCTTGGGTTAAGGAAATGCCTACTGACTCCATTGTCAGACAACAACACAGTGAAATCATCATCTTAGACAGCGGGTGGGGGAGGGGGGGAGAGAGAGGGACTATAATTTGTGATAATTTTGTTTGAATTACCAACATGGTGAATTTTGAAGTAGTAGCATCCAGTGCTTCCTGCCAACCTAGCAGTTCGAAAGCACGTCAAAGTGCAAGTAGATAAATAGGTACCGCTCCGGTGGTTCGCCAGAAGCGGCTTTGTCATGCTGGCCACATGACCCGGAAGCTGTACGCCAGCTCCCTCGGCCAGTAAAGTGAGATGAGCGCCGCAACCCCAGAGTCGTCCGCGACTGGACCTAATGGTCAGGGATCCCTTTACCTTTACCCTTTAGCATCCAGTGCTAGATTTCTCAGCTAAATCGCCCGGTCGGCTAACTTGGTCTAAGCCACACATATCTCACACATATCTCTAATGGTAGGGCAATTTTGAGCCCATACAGTCACAGTAGGGGTGATAATTCCAATGGGTAGGGATTGGGGGGGGATAGGTTCAGTCTTCTAGAAACAATTCCAGAAAAAACAGAGTTTCAGACTTAAGAAGCACCAGGAACCATAGTTCCCATGTTTCCCAGCCACAACCGATGTTGTTCTTCCAATATTCCCCATGGTTCCCAGGGAAACAGAATGGGGGCGGAGCTTCAGTAAGTGTTAGCAGAGTGACTGAAATAAAGCAGATGGAGTCCAGAGAGTAAATAAAGAGATAATATTTAGTGAGATAAACGGAACATAAACAGTATATATATGGAGAACCTTATTTTCAGGCCTAGCTGAGGGCAGGGAGGCATATTCAGTCACACATACAGAGATAAAACTCCTTCAGAAGTACTTTTCCCTCCAACTCCTCCAACTGTCAAAGGTCAGCCATCTTCCTCATTGACAGCTAACTCCTAACGGACTAGAACTTCCAGCCAATCAACACCTGCTGTCATCCAAGCCAACAACAGAATTAAACTCTTAGGTCATGCACTGAGTAACCCCTGCTGTTGTACTTCCAACAGCAAGAAGAATGCTTCAAAATGCTTGTCCAGAAGGAATAATTAATAGGCCATTGGGGGGCGGGGAGTGTTTAGAAAATGTTGTTTCCAGACACTCTCCACTGGCAGCCCTACAAAGAGTGCATTGCAGTAGTCCAGATATGATGTAACTGAGATATACATTTTGCATTATGAATAGCCTACTCCTTCACCCATTTAGAAGAGAAGATGCTTGCCATCGCCTGGATGACAGGAAGCCTTGCATCCGATCATCTAATGAGGGCAGTCTCCTGTAATTGCAATGCATGCAAAATGTCAAGAAAGGAAGTGCTCTTGTCACATCTCTGGAGCTGGAACTATGTTGCACTGATCGATGCTCGTGTCAGATAGTGAGACGAATGAGAAAAAGTTCCTAATCACACAATTAAAATTGATGATGGATCTGATTAGTGTGATTTGGAAGAGGGTAGTGTGATTTTTTTGAAACTGAGCAATCAAAAAAGCTTTTAGAAAATACTTACTAAAACATAAGCTAACATGTAAATGGTTGTAGACAATTCAAGGATAGCATTTCCCTGAATATTTTATCCTCGGTGAAAACGTTGATACCAACCCTGTTGGACATGTTAATTTATTTTTCATTATATTTGTGTATTCAAATTCCCTATACATGCTGCCAGATGAGGAAACTATTATTATTTCCCCATGGAAGAATGTGCAGTTGTCATAATTCTTAAAGAAATTATTCTGAGCTGTCCATGCATTGACTTCTAAGCTACTTTACATGGAATGAAAATTGAACACACATATAGTAGCGTTGTGGTGTGTACCAATATGATTCCCCCACCCCATGGTGTGAAGTTAGCATAACTTGATATAAAATGCATCTCTCAATGGACTGCCTTGATCCTGTTTCTAGCTCTTATTGTAAACTTGTTCTAGAAGGGATGAGTAAATATTCTGACCTCCTAATACCTAATACTTAATGTAAAGATCGCACACTAATCCTCTGTTACTAGCAAGGATTAATGATCACCTTCTGTAGGAAAGATTGGGTTCCGCATAACCAAAGAATCTTACTCCAAAGGTAAACTCAAGATTTGGGAAGTATACAAGATAACCAGTTAGTCATTTCTCTCTAGGGCCATGTCCTTTCAGCTACAAACTGGGCATGCTAAACAAAATCGCAAACAGACGGGAACTTGTAGGAATTAAAGTTACAAAGGAATAAAAATGTTATTATACCCACTCATCCAAAAAGCCCCCCACTTTCCATAAGGATACAATGGCTCAAAATAGTATTTAATCCCCAGATTTTCTATGGTTGGGTAGCTCAGAGCTCCACCAGGACCCCCTCTTTGCTCCTAAACAATCTCAAGGATCAGCCCTATGCCTCACTGGACCATGGAATGAATGAGAGAGACATAGTCTTGCTGGTACATATTATTGATGGGGAGAACATAAACCCTCAAACAAAAGGCACAGCCCTCTGATTCATGACTTGAGTTCCCCTTACTTCAGGACAGGTCTAACCTTCACCTCAGTTTCTTACTTTACTTATAGCATGGGTCTGTGGCACATTACTGAGCTCACTCTCTCTAGACTTTGTGAAATAATCAGGGGTCCTTTTTACTCTTTAGGTCAATGTTTCTATGCCGTGTGATTTGCTGTCTGCTTTTATTGTAGCTTTGTTTTCTGCATAGGAGCCAACTCCTAGGGGCTGAGGTCCCTTGGCCCCCCAATAAAATATTTGAGGAGATTGCCCCCCCCCCCCCGTTGAAAGGCATTGCCATTCAAATGGCATGTATGCACCATGTCTCATGATCAATTAGGTAGGGTGGGGTTGCCTGGGTCCACCGATATTTTATTCAAGTTGGCACCCCTGTTTGTCTGAATGCAGCATCTATCTACTCTGTCACTTTCATTTCACGTAATAAAGCATTCCCACATTCAGATTACAGAGCTTGTGATTCACTGTCTATCACCATTTCTCCATACTTGGGAGCAGAGGTGAGTGAAGTTGCCTATGGGAACACAACCATGAGTTACTATTGCAGCAAAGGCCCAGTAGAGATGGGAAGGTTTGTCCTGTTCATTACCTAGATCCCAGTGCACAACTAGTTCTTCTCTGGGGCCTCCCTACTGCCTAGTCGGCACCTAGTGGTGAAGTCCTCTGGCTGCTAGGTGTATACTCCTCCACCAGCTCTGGACATTGACAGGTCCAACACCACCTCAGTTCCTGGAAGTCTGGGCTGAAGAAGAAGAGTCTTGGGTCATGGTCCAGATGTAGTGAGTGAGGTCATGTGTTTGGGTCTGCTTGACTGTGACAGTGTATTCAGGGACCACAGAGTCCCATTCCACTTACTTGGATCCGGTCCCCCTGAGTCATGATTGTGCTGGACACCCAGAGCAGCTGAATGTAGCTCCCTAGCCATGTATTATGATTTTCCAGGTGCTTTCCAGGTGATCAAAAAGCATCAAAACCAGAACATTTACCCTGTTCCTACTGGAATACCACCATGTGGCTAGCTGGGTGGCGCTGTGGTCTAAACCACTGAGCCACTTGGGCTGGCTGATTAGAAGGTCAGCGGTTCAAAACCCTGCGATGGGGTGAGCTCTCATTGCTTGGTCCCAGCTCCTGCCAACCTAGCAGTTTGAAAGCACACCAGTGCAAGTAGATAAATAGGTACCACTGTGGTTGGAAGGTAAACAGTGTTTCTGTGAGCTCTGGCTTCTGTCACGGTGTTCCGTTGTGCCAGAAGCAGTTTAGTCATGATGGCCACATGACTTGGAAAGCTGTCTGTGGACAAATGCCAGCCCCCTCAGCCTGAAAGCAAGATGAGCACCACAACTCCATAGTTGCCTTTGACTGGACTTAACTGTCCAGGGGTCCTTTACCTTTTACATTCAGATAAATATGTGACAAGTTGTACAGGCCTCAATTAGCAATACTATTCATCTCAAGTACAGTAATGTTGCATTCACTGTGAGGCGTATAATTTAATATTCTTTTATATACTATTAAAAACAACAACAACCCTAAAGAAATTCCATTTGGCATCTATTAGCAACTCAGTATTTCCTGAACTTTTCTATCTAATCTCACTAGCCTGTGCGTATATTTCTGGTAAAAGCCACTTGCATATTCCACTTACCGGTATATATAATCATGCTGTTCACATATATTTTTTGCTCAGAAACTGCAAAGTAGACAAACAGACACTGTGGTACATTGGATAGTGTGTTTGATTTGCATGAGGACGATGGGTGAGGTGGACCACTCAGTCATTAAACTCTGGGTAGCTGTGGGAAAAATCACTATATTTCTGTCTCCTCAATTCTCTCAGGTTGTTGTGAGGATAACATGGCAAAGGTGGGGGGGGGGAAACTGGAGAATGAGCTAAACTACAGGACAACCAATCAGTTAACAGTCATTGTCCCCTGACAAGAGTCCACATAAGAATGCTGTTACTGTGAATGGCGAAATGGAAAAACAAGGTATACGTGACATCCCAAACTATCTTTCATGGCATTCTTTGACCCACATGAACAGAAAACAAAGTGCAAAGTCCCTGTATTAGGCCTGGCCTCCAGTTTTCCCAGCTTCCTTGGAAATGTCAGTCGTAATTAAAGTTACTCAATTTCTGATAAAAGCTGATGACCTAGAAAACAAAGCCAAAGACCTAAGGCTAGCTGGGATGCCAGCAAAAATGAAACCCTTAGGATTAGCCCTTCTTCAAATCCCTCTTGTTCTGCGACAAGTTTCATTAGCTGCTGACTTAGTTTATACTGTCTCGCATTGATAGGCACTTAATAAAGGTGCAGCCTCACAAAGCATATTTTCAATATTCACTCTCAACGTAAGTAAATGCCCTTGAGAAATCTCTGCTGGAGGAAAAGAAAACACCTTCCTGAAACCATTTTTGGGATAGCTCACTCTTTTGCATTTCAGTCCAAATGGTTAAAAAATATTTGTATATTCATTTTAGGACACACAGACCCCAAGCAAAGAGGTAGAATACAATACTTTTCATGAGTATATTCTGTTGTGTAAAATTCCCTTCTGTACACAACTAATTAAATATGCATCAATATCAACCAACCAATTCACAATACCAATATTATAAATATGTCAGCATTAATAATGAAAGACATGTTTGTTTTAAAATATACTACAAATATATTAACATTGTTCAATAAATACTCATATCAATATCAATAATACTATCTTCTTCTTCTTTGGCTATCAATCATAGCCGAGTAAGATTGTCTTCCATAAACACGGTTTTAACAATGAGTCCGTAAGTGACTGTGGAGGCCAATCCTGGAACCACACGTCCTTCCACAGTGGGGACATAGGTTTCCAGGCGGGAGTTGATCACTGGAAGAAGCAAAGATCACCAGTGTTGAAGCAATGATTCTTCAATATCCACTTTGTTGGACTGGTTATGTTGTGCGGATGCCTGATGATCATCTTCCGAAGCAACTACTCTATTCCGAACTTAAAAATGGAAAGCGTAATGCTGGTGGTCAACAAAAGAGGTTTAAAGACTGTCTCAAGGTAAATCTTAAAAAATGTAGTATAAACATTGGCAACTGGGAAACACTGGCCTACGAGCGCTCCAGTTGGAGAACAGCCTTTACCAAAGGTGTCATGGGCTTTGAAGACACTCGAACTCAGGACGCAAGGGAGAAACATGCTAAGAGGAAGGCACACTTGGCAAATCTACACCATGATCAACTCCTGCCCGGAAACCAATGTCCCCACTGTGGAAGGATGTGTGGATAGAGAATTGGCCTCCACAGTCACTTATGGACTCATTGTATAAATGTATTCACACCCACATTTAACTCGAATAAATCCAAGGGCTAAATCTTGAGCAACTTTTAACACATGACTGCTGTGTTTAAAAGGCATCCCCAAACAAAAGGGAGAATAGGGGGGAAATAGTAGTGTTAAAACTATGGTTTTCCCAGTAGTGATGTATAGAAGTGAGAGCTGGACCATAAAGAAGGCTGAACATCGAAGAATTGATGCTTTTGAATTATGGTCCTGGAGGAGACTCTTGAGAGTCCCATGGACTGCAAGAAGATCAAACCTATCCATTCTTAAGGAGTGAGTGCTCACTGGAAGGACAGATCCTGAAGCTGAGGCTCCAATACTTTGGCCACCTCATGAGAAGACAAGACTCCCTGGAAAAGACCTTGATGTTGGGAAAGATGGAGGGCACTAGGAGAAGGGGAGGACAGAGGACGAGGTGGTTGGACAGTGTTCTCAAATCTACTAACTTGAGTTTGACCAAACTGTGGGAGTCAGTGGAAGACAGGAGTGCCTGGAGTGCTCTGGTCCATGGGGTCATGAAGAGTCGGACACGACTAAACGACTAAACAACAACAGTAGTGTTTCACCTAGAGAACAATGATTGACCCTGTTTTATTTTTTATTTTTAAGGAACAGCTTACTGTGGCTTCTCTTGAAAAAGACTTGCATTCTCCTCCATTGAGAATACAACTCAATACACCTTGCAGCATGCTAATTTTAAATGCTGTTTGTAATATCTTATGAAATAGATTTTCTAGGGTGTTTTTTCCTCTCCATACACCATACCGACTATGCCAAAGCCTCAGTGCTAAATCCCTTAACAATTTCATTGGCATATCTAATCGAGTTACATAAAGATTTAAGTCATTTGGGGAGCCGCGGTGCCTCATCCGCAGCTTTACAGCAGACGGTAATTCCATTTATTGAAGGCTTGAAAGTATTTAGGTTTAAAATGCAGAAGACAAGAAATGACTCAAGCTTCCAAGGCAACACATCTTAAACTAGTCCAGTGAACGTCCAGGCCTCGGGGCAATAGGGGTGGCAGTGGGTGAGCGGCTGCACAGAGCCAACAGATGTCCAACAGCAGGGGGGAAACTAATGGCGAAGAAATGCCCCACAGCTTGGAGGGAAGGTTGCTGAGGAGCTTTAAGGTGTGCAGGAAAGGGAATGGCAATGGAGAAGGCAGAAGTGTGTGTGTGTGTGTGTGTGTGTGTGTGTGTGTGTGTGTGTGTGTGTCAGAGACATGGCCAGCAGAGAGGAATCTGCAGAGGGGGAGGAAGAGGCAGAGGAAAATAGAAACTTGATTCTTTCACGCATTGTAAGTGAGATACCGGTAAGCCCTTTTCGCTCTGGAATGCTGCCTGTAAGTTTTTGCAGCAGCACAGAGATGAAGGAGAAGGAGGCAGGTGGTGGGAGGGAGTTGGATTCAACTCCCGAGGAGGAGGAATTGGCTGCACCTGAGTCTCCAAGTTGTAGGAGGCGGGGCAAGTGATTAGAACAAAGGAGGACTAGCAGGAAGCAGGGGCTGGCCTGGGGTATATCTGGCCTTGGGAAGGTCAGGAAGCCAGTCGAGTCAACTGACTCCGACAGTGAGGAATGAGTTGTGGGAAGCTCGAATTGCTGGAAGCCTGTTATTGCTAATAAACCTCAACTAGTTAAACTGCCAGCGTGTTGTGTCTTGTGTGAGAGAAGTGCTAAACCTGACTGTGTGTGTACTTCACTTTCTCTTTAAAGGTAGACTTTATGTTATTGGGATTTTTATTGGCTAAATCAAGCAAACAATGAGAGATGGAGCAACAGAGAAGGACAAAAGTGGCACCTCGGTTTTCAAACGTAATCCATTCCAGAAGACCGTTCGAGTTCTGAAACATTCAAAAACTGAAAACTCAATAGCCAACAGCTAGGTCTCAGGATCTTGTACTCAGTGGAAGCCGCATGGCATGTTTGACTTCTGAGTTGTGTTTGAAAACCACAACTTCCGGGTTTACGGCGTTCAAAAACCGAAATGTTTGTCAATGGCGATGTTCAAAAACCAAAGTGCCACTGTACTAAGTCTCGGCTCTATGTGTACCCTAAATTATAAGATGATTCAGGGAAGCTTCCCATGTTCCTGAGCCCTTCCTGACTCGACTCTGCCCCCTATTTGCTCTGGTATGAGTGACCTTCTTCATATTTTATTTTTTCCTGTCATCACTTGATATCACTATTACTTGTTAACACTATACTTCGCAGTCATCATCATCATCATTTGTTGTAATTCCAAGTTGGAAAATGGTACAGCTACAATTCAACATTTCCCCCTCCCATTTGCAAGCTTGTGCTGTATGGCTTTGGTGTGAACTTTAGGCAGCATCGAGAAATCCTTCTCACTGAGCCTCAATATTTTCCCAATATTATCAGTGTTCTTTACATTTCCTCTACTGTTAACTTCTGCGAGTTAAAAAGATGCACTATCTCTCTCTCTCTCTCAATGTTCTTTCCTTGCTGCTGGGTCTGACTTTCTGATGTTTCAGCTACAGAGGTTCAATAGGTTCTCTTTGCCATGACTCAATAATTTCCCATCATTTTGATGGCAAACAGGATTGGGAGGGAGTGACTATTCGCATTCCACGTCAGATTGTGTTTCCTTTTGTTAAAACATAAATAAATCTGCATGAAAATTCGTAGGGAATTTCCATGTGCATTTCTCCTAAAAGACACATTTCCTTTCATATAATGCATTTTGTTCATTGTTTTCATGAATATCAGCACTTGTATCTGTATATGTTCTTTTCTCTAACATACACTTTTTTGTACACGTATCTAGGTTGCAGATTGCATCGCAAAATTCAGCCAAAGACATAATGACTTTAAAAAAGATGTTTAAATTGGTGATTCCCACAAAACCCGGAGCTTTTTGGTTAGGGATAATTGCGACATCGGTTCCAAAGAAGTTGTCTAACCTTTTAATGTATGCAACAACCACACCCATAATCTTATACATGCAGAAATGGAAAGACGAAGAGACTCCAACAAAAGAATGGCTTATAAAATTAATGGATTATGCTGAAATAGCAAAAGGGACTGTAAAACTAAGAGATCAAAATGATGAACTATTTATGGAAAATTGGAGGCCTCTTTGGACTGTCAAGATATTTTAGCGATATGAAATCGTGTGCAGGATTTGAGATATGAGCAGCGGGGTGGGGGTGGGGATGAAATGATGTTAAGATGGACTTAAGGGGGTTGGTAACAAGTATAAAGCAACAACTAAGGATAAGAATAAAAACACCAGTGCGGGAGTGGTGGGAAGTCAAAAAAAATATAATGAATGATACATTGTCTATGTAGTAAATTTGTTTAAAAGTTTTGAGAAACCTAATGAAAATTAATAATAAAAAAATTCGGCCAAGGGTGAATTTTGTGGTTCACTTCCTGCATTGGTTCAGAAAGTGCAAATTAGGTTGGTTCACATAAAAATATATACTGACCAGAGTTTACTCCCATCCATCGAGTGAGCAATCTGCTCCTACTTTCAGAGCTCTTGAACTTGGCTGAAACACCAAGGGTTGCTTCAGCTCAGCAATAGCTTTCACCTCAGCCTGTCTTGAAGAATGCATTTCCCTATGCATACACACACACACACACACACACACACACACACACACACACACACTTTGCATTCCTGACTGAACACTGCTGTCTTGTTTTATAAAACGTCTCTGGGGAGAAGAGAAGTGCCAGACTTGTCTCAAGGCCTGCCAATGAATGTCACCTGAAGGTGTGTCGTCCTCACTGCTGTCTTTTTTTGTTCTGTTTCAATGCGGCTGCCTTCATGCTTTTGAACCCTTTCGCATTACATTTTCCAATAAATTAATAAGCAAGAATGAGAGAAAACATGATACGCAAGCCGTGTGCATCTCACACGGAGAGCTCTTGTTTGGTTACCTCTGCCTTGTTGTATGAAAAACAAGGAGAGTGTGAAGCCAAACCAGAGAGAATAGCGTAATGAATGTTTCTATGGCTACAAGGGGAGTTGCTGTGCACGGAGCCTTTTCGATGAAGACATTAAGACAGTTTGACAAAGTACCAGTAAAGAGGGGAGAAAGGAAAGCTCCAGAACTGAGAAAGCTCAAACGTGGACTAGACACTTGCACAAAGCATGTCACCTTTATTTGATTACGAAGAGGCCTGCAAATTAATATGCCATTGTGGCAAGAGTAACATTTCCAGTTTTAATACTATTCCTTCTCTGAGTTCATGGGAGTCATGGTTAAGGAAAATATGCAAATCTGTGCTTTTTGTTTCTTTCTTTATTTGATATCATACATGATGTCACTTAACAATATTTTTTACTGACAGTGGCAGATCTTCAGCAAACTGGAAACCCAGAGCTGTGAATCCTATAGGCAAAGAGGAATGGTTGAGAGATCTTTTACCAAGCAAAAGGAGATTTGTGAGTTGAATTAAAGTATGTTCTTACTGCTATAAGTGGGGTGGGCTTGGACAAAGGAGGATATGACAGGCAGCACATTCCCCCCCCCCGATGCTTCTTCCACAAGTGGCCAAATTTCTTAACCTTCTTTGTTGCAAAGCCTTCATAAGGCCAAGAGTCATGACACACGACGTTCCTTAGCATCTCTGTATAGTGCCTTCTAACCCTCCTTTTCCCCTTCCAGCACACTTCTTTCCAACCAGTGGCATGGGGTACGGGGCGGTTTCCCCGGGCACAAAATTTCAACCCCTGGTGCTGCCTCAATACAGCCGTGTGCTTCCATCGCTGGGCTCCATTGAAAATGGTTTCTCCATGTGAACTAGGAAGTGACCTCTCTAGACAATGAAACAACTCTTTTAAAAAATGTATCTGTGGCTGCGATCTCCTGGGTGATGCGGATGCCATTGGGCAGTTCAATGTGCATTCATATTCTTGGTTTCCCTCCCTCCCAATACCCCTCTCCGCATGGACCCAGGCGCTAGCAAACCATGTTACACCACTGTTTCCAACTCCAGACTTGCTTTCTTCTCTCTCACAAGTCCCAGTTAGACTGAGAGCCAGTGTGGTATAGTGGTTAAGAGCGGTAGACTCGTAATCTGGGGAACCGGGTTCGCGTCTCCGTTCCTCCACATGCAGCTGCTGGGTGACCTTGGGCTAGTCACACTTCTTTGAAGTCTCTCAGCCCCACTCACCTCACAGAGTGTTTGTTGTGGGGGAGGAAGGGAAAGGAGAATGTTAGCCGCTTTGAGACTCCTTCGGGTAGTGATAAAGCGGGATATCAAATCCAAACTCTTCTCTTCTTCTTCTTCTACTGTTACTTCCTTTCCCCACTCTCCCAGCTTTGGCATCCAGAGATAATATGTTGCTGTTTCTAACCTGTTCTCTCCTATGCTTCCTCTGCCCAATGACTGGCTGATAGCTGTGGGCCATTGTGACCTCAGAGTAGCTGGAGGCGCCATGACTTCCAAGCCAACTACTGATGTTGCAGAACTCTCTGTTGCCTGGTTCAGAATGTAAGTCTGGCCAGCTTGCCATTCTTACATATACGACTAATTGAATGTCTTCCCTCAGAATTTCTTCTGCGGCTTAGAAGGATTCCACACAGAGACTTTTCTCTTCATTTTCCTTTTTCTCCAAGACATAGGCAATAATTGTATCTCAGTCAAAGCCCCACATAAAGCTCCAAGTGAGGAGAGGAGATTAAACCTAAAGGAACTGTGAACAAAACCCAAGAAGAAACAGAACCTTGCGAGGGAAGTAGCTCTACTACTCATGTGTCTCTCTAATCAAGCTCCATGAAGCTTTCCCAGTGGGTGTGATACAGATAAAAAGAAACATGACTTTAGAAACCTTCACTGGTGGCCTGATGGATTGACCAAATAATGAAAAGACAGAAACTGCAGAGTTGAAAACACTGTTAAGCAAGGCAAACAGCACCAAACATTGCAAAACCTAAGGGATTATTTACAATGCAAGAGTAAACAGCTGTGGGCAGTGCAGAAAAACATTCATCCACAACAAGCAGCAATTTCCTGTTGTGTCAACCCCAGGGCCAGGTTCAGTATCTGCCGCTTATTTTCCTTTGCGAATATCCAGTTTTAGCTCAAACCCCCACCTTCAAAAATCTGGGACTCCAGTTTGGATGTCTGAGTACATATTTATTTATACCCCACCATTTTTCCTGACCGGACTCAAGATGACCTACAGCTAAAAATAAGAAATGTTTAAGACATACCAAAAAATATTTAAAAACAATTGAACATTGATAGAATTAAATCTCTCTCACTCTCCCTCTCTCCCTCTGCAATGTATTAGACACAACCACAGAATTAGACAAAACCACAGAATTTTGTATTAGACAAAACCACAGAAATATACAAAACCTCAGAGCTTCCTGCCTCCTCCCGGGATCTAGACATGCCAATCAAAGTCTGTCTTTTGGTCTTATTCATTTTTATTCAAAGGCAAGATGGTTTGTACCCCTTTCCCATGTACCAAAGCAAACTGTTAGCTGAATTTGTTGTTGTTGTTGTTGTTGTTGTGAAGATTGGTTTCAGGACAGAATTATCAACTGCACCTGAGGAGAGAAACCTGGCTCTAAAATGAAAAGACTCTTACAGTCAGTGGAGTAGCTGAAGTTTTGATGTGCTACCTGAGAATGAGGACAGAAACTGCAAGTTGCTAGTCAACCGGGAGCTGTGAATTTGGTGCATGGTGCTCTGATCTTAGGGGACAGAAGGGCAGGCAGCACAAGAGGGTGAAGTACTTTGCAAGAAAAATAAAGTTGCTGTGAGTTACTCAGTTTAGAACCAGGCGGCCATTCTAATAACATAAGAGCCAGTGTGGTGTAGTGGTTAAGAGCGGTAGTCTCCTAATCTGGTGAACCGGGTTTGTGTCTCCGCTCCTCCCCATGCAGCTGCTGGGTGACCTTGGGCTAGTCACACTTCTTTGAAGTCTCTCAGCCCCACTCACCTCACAGAGTGTTTGTTGTGGGGAGGAAGGGAAAGGAGAATGTGAGCCGCTTTGAGACTCCTTCGGGGAGTGATAAAGAGGGATATCAAATCCAAACTCTTCTTCTCCTTCTCCTCCTCCACCACCACCTCCTCCTCCTCCTCCTCCTTCTTCTTCTTCTTCTTCCATCATCCTGTTCTCACAGTGGCCAACCAGATGCCTGTGCGAAACCAGCAATCAGGATTTGAGCATAAGAGCTCTCTCTCTCCCTGTGGTTTCTAGCAACTGGTACTCAGAAGCATTGCTGCTTCCAACTGTGGTGGCAGTGCTTCAATAGCGCTCTCTTCCATGAATGTGTCCGGTCCTCTTTTAAAGCCTTTCAGGTTGGGGGCCATCACTGCCTCTTGTGGGAAGTGAGTTCCTTAGTTTCATTTTGAGTTTGTGGAGAGTAATGGCCAGCGATGATTTTTATTTCATTTAAGAAACCAAAACAAAAATCGAGTGCAATTTCATATAACTTTCTAATGTGAGATGCTGGAAACTGGGGCAGATGGGCTACATTTTACTAAGAATAATAGCACATCCATCATCTGCAAGTTAGATGTTTAAGGCTTAATGAAATATTCCAGCCAAGGCAAGCAGATTTGTTCATATGTCAATAACTGGAAAATTGATTATTTTGCACGGAAAATAAAGCAAAGAAATAAAATGACTCAGCCATTAAGACAATCTACAGAAAATTTATGAGTCTGCAAAAACAACAACAACAAACAAACAAACCAGGCTTGCTGAGCATTGGAACAAATTGGAAAAATCGAAGAGAAAACTGGATGTGAACCTTTAAATGTGCTTCTGACCTATGCAAAGTGACTTTGCAAACAAAAGAAATAAATGGCACCATATAGTTAATTATTAAATCAGTATACATATGAAAAAAAATCTGTTTGCAAACTCACCAGGAACCCCTCCACGCAGTCTGATTTTTCCCATGTTAATCTTTCAGTCCCAATTTCATTCCTTTATTCATAAGTCTGAAAGCCCATTACCTTAAAGGGTTTTTTAATGCTCTCAAATTTGTCTTAAGTAACACGGTGCAAGTTAAAGCCAGTCAAGTCAGGTGTGAAAGTCTAGCTGAACGCCATACTAAACGTTTCCTGAGAATATTTTGTCTTCGGAAGACAGGTCAAAATTTCATCAAGCGCTGTTTCAACGGGAAACACACTACCTGTGGGGAGGAGGGATAATAAGCAACAACAGTTGACTGAAAATATAGCACAAGGCAGTAAGACAACATGTACACCAAACATGGAGAAGACGAGATAGAGACAAAGAACTGAAGAAGCAATAGTAGCAATAGAAAGTGGGACTGGGAATATATGGAAGGGGCTGTGCCTTATTGGGATACAAGAAGCAGACAGGCTAAGGACGAGGCAGAAATTGTAGGGTGCATTTTCCCTGTTGATGTTCAGTCCCCCCCCCCACAAAACATTTCCCTCCCATTGAAACAAACAACAGTGGTTCCGGACTTGTCATAGAGACCATCTTATCCTGGAAAACCTGCTCCCTGCCTTGCAGTCCTTTTCCCACCTGGCCTGGGAGGACTGACTCCATCTACAAAACCTGAGGCTGCTGAATAGACTCTTCGGCTGGGGTGTTGTTTGGGGCTTTTTGCTGTAGGGGTGGTGGTGGTTGCTGTGGTTGGTTGGTTGCTGTTGTTTTTTGTATCTTTATTTTAGTTCTTATGATGTATGTGGAAATTGTTTAGTTTGGTTGTGTATTTTTCTTGATGTTTTCCTTAATGTTTATGACTACTATTGAAATGATCTACAGTACATTGATCTACCACTGTGATCTACCCTCCCATCAGATGTCAAAGAGATAAATAATTATATGACCATCCATAAACATCTGAAGGTGGCCCTGTATTGTGAAGCTTTTAATGTGTGGTGTTATGTTGTGCTTTTGTATATTCTGTTAGAAGCTACCCAGAGTGACTGGGGCAACCCAGTCAGATGGGTGGGGTATGAAAATTTATTATTAATTTATTTATTTTGCAGTTATGTATCTTTTTTATGTTGTAAGCTGCCTTGAGCATGGTTTGAACTCTGGAAAGGCAGCATGCAATCAAATTACATATGTATATTCATGCCTCTCCTGACATGCCCCCAGAATGCCTCTTGTTTGCCCTCTCCAAGTTGGAAGTCCAACATGGTAGAGGACTTTACCACCACCTCAGAGAGGAGACACCTCTCTCTCTCTCTCTCTCTCTCTCTCTCTCTCTCTCTCTCTCTCTCTCTCTCTCTGGTGGACCTCTTTCTATGCACTGAGAGAGGGAGATCCCATGCACCCTTTGATGCCCTCCAGGGACCACAAAACTGCACCCTGATACATTTTTGGACAGAATTCTTCTTCTTCTTCTTCTTCTTTTTTTGAAAAGAAGTGATGTTTAATTAAAGTGTTTCATATCCATGGTACTATATTAATTGTGAACAAGTATCTTAATTACAGGGTTGTTGTTTTTTTAACCCCTCTAATAATGGCAACCAGAAGCCATCTTTTAAGAAAAGATCAGGTTGTATGCAGATGGACAAGGTATGCAATCTTATTAGAGAACGATTGCTTGTGAAAGGCAAAAAATACGAACAAAAACAAATTAGCTCTATTAAAATAATTTCACAAATCCTTTTCTGCCCCCCGCCCCAAAGGCAAATCATGGTATTATTCTTGTCAATCCTTATGGGAATTTTACTACCTCATACCACAATTGTTATGGGATATCTTGCTTGATAGTGTTTAAACTGCCTTATTCTAAGGATGTGTAATAGAGACCCACAACCCACACATACATATATATTGGATTCCTCCCCCCAGTCACTGATTCACTTAGTTCTTCTTCCCTAGGCATTCAGAGCTGCTTAGGAATCTAATTGCCCACATAACACCCTGATGAGCTGCTTTTCAAAGTGGCAACAAAGTCTGAAAATCAGAACCCAAACTTACAAGATTTCAGGCTGTTCCTGTTGCAGATAGAATTCATATTTCAGACCTTAGTTCATCTAATTTAAGAATTTCAGCCACAATACCCACATACATCTCACAAGGAAGTCTGTTTTCCTTTTCCTTTTTACAGGTTTCCTTTTGATTTGGGATCTTATTATTTTGAGCTATTGGTCAAAGAAGAACGGTCTGCCTTTCATTCTGAAACATAGCATTTTGAAAGCCACTATAGTATGAAAGACGGTCCTTTTTATTATTGCAATAGAAATAATAGGTCTGGAAACTCTTCTTCTTAAGACTGTAAGATGGTTTCATTTGACATCAAATCAGACTCATTTGGATTCAATAGTATGAGTTCAAGAGTGAGCTCAACTGCCTATTATGGAAATTAAGACTCCTCCTTCCATGAAGACTAAAGAGTTTTATCATATTATAGCATAAAAGCCATAACACTTATGGACTGGTGCAAGCGAACTCTCATGGTAGTCTACTACAGGCGCATGATTAGGAAACACTGAGGATTATATCACTTACCATGAATTTGATAAGAGAAGCAAGGAGAAATGATGAGCATAGCTGCATAAGAGACTGTATTTCTCAGACTTTTTCAAAAATATACAGGATACATATAGATTGTATACTAGGCTTCAGATATTAGTAGTGCGAGCATATTGGAGCCAGCGCAAATGGTAATGTGCACTGAGGCCTGAACATGCACTGTTGCCGGGGTAATTAGTTGGCATGATGTCACAACTGATAAAAGAGTTCTGCAGTTGCCATGGACTCTGTACTTAGTGCATCTTAGTAACTGAACCTGTCATGTTCACTCAGAACTAGGAGCATAGGCACATAGAAAACTGCCATATGAACATCTAGCTCACTAATTGTTCACATGCAGCTGCTCCACAGGATCTCAGATAAGTTTCTCCAAGACCTACCTAGAGATGCTGGGGATTGAAGCTTGGACCTTCACAATGCAAAGCAGTTGTTGTTGTTGTTGTTGTTGTTGTTGTTGAAGAAGAAGAAGACGACGACTTTGGATTTGCTATCCTGCTTTATCACTACCCGAAGGAGTCTCAAAGCGGCTAACATTCTCCTCCCCCTTCCTCCCCCACAACAAACACTACGTGAGGTGAGTGGGGCTGAGAGACTTCAAAGAAGTGTGACTAGCCCAAGGTCACCCAGCAGCTGCATGTGGAGGAGCGGAGACACAAACCCGGTTCACCAGATTAGGAGACTACCGCTCTTAACCACTACACCACACTGGCTCTCAACTGACAACTAAGTTGGTCCTTCCTCAACTAAGTCCCACTTGCTCACTGGAGGTTACTGTCAAGTAAGTGGGCACATGATTATAGCATTAGTGTTCTCTGAATTTTATTATTGTGTTGTGTGCTGCTTCTGCCTGCTGAGGACAGGACACTAGACCTAGCTTCTGCAAAGAAAGGCACAGCCAGCAGCCATTTTATTCCTAAAACCAGAACGCCATTTTTCATAGCAATCTGGTAAAAAGTGTTAGGTTTTCTTAATATTAATGTGGTCAATGGTGCTACTCAGAGAGGTGTGTGTGTGTTTGTAATCTTAGCCTGCATGGCGGCACACCTGTGGTATGTTAGCAATTTGCCTAACTAGCAGGGGGAGTTTACCTGCTGCAATGAATGCAGTGATGTGATAGGATAATTGATTATTTTGAATACTGTATTTAAGTTGACCAAATGCTTTTTATCATATCTTGCTATCTTACTCTCTTATTTTGTACTCTCTGTTTGACTTACTAATTGACTAGTGTAGTGTTAAAGAATTTGGTTAATGA
Organism: Darevskia armeniaca; assembly: GCA_034641395.1. Classification (NCBI taxonomy): domain Eukaryota; kingdom Metazoa; phylum Chordata; class Lepidosauria; order Squamata; family Lacertidae; genus Darevskia; species Darevskia armeniaca. The sequence goes on along the minus strand of JAWWNF010000262.1, from coordinate 297,476 downwards.
CTGGGGGAGTGTGTAGTGGTGAGAAGGGGTGTTTTGAAGCTGTTTGATTATTACTTAAAATAAAGCTAAGCAAAGATATTGCAGGCAAGTTTTTATTCCATCATCCCAGCCGCTGCGCAAACTTGGTTGGCAAAGAAAAGTCCAGTGTAGGAGGACAGATTGTTGGATTAAATCACTAGAGAGAGCTGGGTCAAAATCCTTCCTCAACTATGATGTTTATTGGATGACCTTTGCCCAGTAACTAACTCTCACCCCAACCTACTCCATAGGATTTCTTGTATGGACATTTCAGGGCCGGCCTGCTCATAAGGTGGGCTGAAGCAGCTGCCTCGGGTGGCAGAAGCCCAAGAGGTTGTACCCACCCTGCTCAGCCACCCTGCTGCCTCCACCACCAGTGGAGAAGCAGCGCTTGCTTCTGGCAATATCTTGCCCAAAACTCTAAAGATCTTGCTGAATTCTTGCAAGATCTAGTGGAGCGCATGAGATCATGCTATATCTCACCGGAGCTTGCCACCGCTTCATGTGTGCTGCCACGCAACCCAGGTAAGGGAGGTGTGACGCAGAAGTGGCAGGGCAGGATGGCACCTTCCCGTTTGCCTTAGGTGGCAAAATGGGACACTCCACCCCCATCCATTTATAACAAATGTGATGGAAACTTGAATATATGATTTGGACGCATTATAAACAAGTGTCTCAGAAATGTGCTGTAATACATGAGCTTTAATTGCTCCAGAGTAATAATAGGACAACATTTCAGAGGGAACAGGTCGGGCACGGTTTACTTTGGTGGTTTTTTTTGGGGGGGGGGGTTTTTGAAAAAGCACTGCACTATGCCTTCATGTCCTTTGGGATTCTTCAAACATTTGACAGAAACTTAGGGGAGTAATCGTTCTAGGTTTTGAAACGGTCTCTTTTCACTTTGCCTGAAGATGCCTTCAAGAAGCTGAAATGTAAGATATTCATCTTGGCTCACATTACCAACTTTTCAGAGCAGATTATATCCCCAACCAAAAAAACCTCCATTATTAGGCTTCTTTTTGTTTGAAGGCTTCTTTTCTTTGGCCCCAAGCTGGTTGAAAATACTAGCCATTCATTTCCTAGTGACATGCTGTAGCATAAGAATTGTTCTTCCCTTCAAGTAGAAAAAAATTGATTACCAGTATTTATCACAAAAAGAAATGGAAGAAAGAAATATGTCTTCTGTTTTTCAAGAGAAGACCAGTGCTGTCACCTTTAAAAAATAATAATAAAAGGAATACACTGGATGGCCATTAGATTTTAATAATTTGGCTATTAATCTTAAAACGAGGTCTTGTTCCCTGTTTAAAAATTCTCTTCTTGGCTACCTGAAATAACAAGACTAGCAATGAAAGGGAACTTTAGACTAGTCAGATCATTGTAATCATTTAGAGAAACCTTCCTAAATGTTCCACAGTTTATTTTCTACCCAAACCATAGCTTTTAGCATAGTGTCACCAGTAGGGAACCAGACAGAGGGCCTTTTCAGTAGTGGCACCCATCCCAGCAGATGTCAAACAGATAAACAGCTATGTGATTTTTAAAAGACATCTGAAGGCAACTTTGTTTAGGGAAGTTTTGATGTTGTATTGTGTTTTTACTATTATTATGTTTTGTTGGGGGCAACCCAGTCAGATGGGCAGCATATAAATATTGAATTATTACTATTACTACTATTAATAGTTTGGAATGCTGCTCCTGCTGAAATAAGACAGTTCTGATATTTCATCATCTGCTGAAAATTTTCTGTTTAGAGAATTATTTTGAATCAGTTTTGGTCTGTTGTGTATTTTAAGTTTTTATACATTTTATACATTTACAAAGTGTTAATAATCTTATTGAACACTGCCATGGTATTGTTCATGAGTCGGTGATTCATAAATACTGTTATAAATCAATAAAAACAGGAGATTAGACAAATTCATGGGGGATAATGCAATTACTCAGAATGAGGCAATCACCTCAAGTAGCATATGCTGGTGGGCAGTCTTAATGACTGTGCCTTGGGACGGAAGGGATAAACTTCTCCTTCTAGCATGCTGTGGTCCTGACAATTAGGCCACCCATGCCTGTGATTAATTAGCAAACCCACCCCCAAAATATAGCTGTATGCTACACATTTAGCATAACACAAGGCCAATTTATCCCTGAGCTATATGGCTCAGCCCTGCAAAGCATTGCTCATGCAATGTGCAATCCAACTCCTCACAAGACATAAGTCCTCCTCCTGTTCTTATGCACACATTGCCTGTCATAGAGAACATTAAGAAAGTTACTGGTATGGACTCTGTTTCTACACTGCTAAACCCATTGCCTGTCAGCTCCATCTTAACTCTCAAAACACTGATTATTTTATTTATTTATTTATTTATTGAATTTATATACCGCCCTATACCCGGTTCACAGAAAAGATCACAATATATAAAATTAAAATAAGAACAACAACCCAATAGCACACCTCCCCAAAGAAAAAAGCCACATTTTAAAAGGTTATAGGATGTCAATCAGGTCAACCAAAAGCCTGGTTAAAAAGGAACGTTTTTTGCCTGGTGCCTAAAGGTGTATAATGAAGGCACCAGGCAAACTTCCCTGGGGGAGAACATTTCACAGATGGGGAGTTATTGCAGAGAAGGCCTGTTCTCATGTTGCCACCCTCTGGACCTCTGGAGGAGGTGGCACACGAAGGAGGGCCTCAGAAGATGATCTCAGGGTCCGGGTAGGTTCATATGGAAAGAGGCGGTCCTTGAGGTATTGCGGTCCTGAGCCATTTAAGGCTTTATAGGTCAAAACCAGCACTTTGAATTGGGAGCCAGTGCAGTCAGACCAGGATCGCTATATTATATGCTCAAACCATCCTGCTCCAGTGAGCAACCTGGCGGCTGATTTCTGCACTAGCTGAAATTTCTGAACTGTCTTCAGAGGCAGCCCTACGTATAACGCATTGCAGTAATCAATTAAATCCCAGCACCCAGGAATCAAGGGTAAGGAAGGACACCCAGAAATCCAAGGGAGTCAGGGCACCCACAGATCCATTAAACTTATATTTCCAATATTTAGGCATGAGGGCCAATGCTTGTGTAAGCAAAACACAATAAGGAGCTTCGGACAACCTCATTTTTTTCAGAAGTATGAATATATTGTCCATGGAATGCTGATGGACTGTTGTAGATGAGTGAGTCAGGAAAACCAGGTGGAGAAGGGGAATAGTATCTTGAAGGAAGCCAAGACTATCTGGCTGGGTGACTGGAACACTATACAAAAGAACCCTACATTGCAGCATTTAGTTGCTGGTTCCACATGTGTTGTCCAAAGCTGGCAGACCTGGAAGCTTCTATTGAGGAGCGTCATTCAAGAACTTTTAAGAAAAATGAAAGGATTTTGGAAAAGACTAATGACATGACTCAGAAAGTGTCCTACACCATTTTCCATTTTCCATTTTCCATTTTGGAAAATGGAAAGAAGCAGAAGTCCCAGCAAAGGAAGAATGGATACAAAAACTTATGGAATATGCAGAAATGAAATCAAGACAACAAACTTTTTATAAAAGAATGGAAATGGTTTGTTGAATATTTACAGATAAATAGTAAACAGATAAGAACATTGGCAGGATTTTTGAAATAACATGCAGTTTGATAAGAGTATGTATTTAAAGTAGATGAATAAATGAGCAAATTAAGTAAATTTGGATATGCAGAAGATCTTAAAAACAAATTTAAGGAACCTAAGAAAGAGGGGGAAGGAAGTCAAGTTTTGAAATGTTAACATGGTTGTAAAATTAGTGAAATGTATAAATCTGAAAAGCATGAATAAAATTTTAAAAAGAAAGAAAGAAAGAAAGAAAGAAAGAAAGGGTCCTACACATTGCTCCCTAAGAGATCCAAACCACGGCGGGATAACTGAAGGACGTTTTCATTCCATTTGAATATACGCTTTACATCTCCTTTGTTTCATTTTTTAATTTGCAAGACTGAATGTATCAAGTAATCAAGTGATTTAAGTTTTTTCTTTCTTTTATATTTAAGCAATCCAAGCCAGCCCAAAATATAAAATGAGAGATTCATTTTCCGCAAGGGAAAAAAGGGCAATTCAATGAAATTGACCTAAATATTTAGCCATGCTCCACTTAAGGATTAGAAGGAAGGATTCAACCACTTCTTATGTTATGAAAGAGCAGTCTTCCATCCCCACTTTTAAGTCCCCTTTAAGCTCCTCTCAGAGATCAAATGAAGTTTGTTTGCCAAATCTCTATGTAAGGAAACCTGTTCTGTATTAGACTTTTAAAAGAGAGAGTGAGAGAGCAAAAAAAGTGTACTAAGCTCAGTAAATCCGGTTAGCAGGATAAACCTGCCTAAATCATTTTGCCCCCTCCTCGGATATTCTGGAAGCAGCATCAGCAGCAGTTTTTTTTTTTTTTTTTTTTTTTTGTAACTTGATCCTATTTTCTTTGTGGTCCAGCTTGCAAGCCCTCAATTGAACAAGGTAATTCGGAGTAATTGAACAAGGTAATTGGGTTGGGGTTGGGAGTTGTGGCCGCACGCTTCTAGATGTAGATAGATAGATAGATAGATAGATAGATAGATAGATAGATAGATAGATATATTTATTACGGCCATTGGCCCAACACCTAAAAATCACATAAAAGATCACATCACATAAAATCACATACCCAAAACAGCATATAAGTATTTGTGACTTCCGACAGAAGCTAACATAAAACGTCACACTCTGGTCATTTACTGGGTAAATTGTCCAAAATGTCAGCAGGTCCACTATCACGCCATGATTCATGGTTTAAAAGGGTTCTCTGGGCCATACAGAAGTCCTTTTTTCTTCTTTATAGACAAGACGCTGATCAGATATCTAGCAACGGTGAGTGATCTGGAAGGGTCTTCATCATTTAATAGAAATCTCAGTTTGACTTCGTTGGGCTCAACAGCAATCCCCATTAAATGTGGAGCAAGAAACTTACTCCTAAGCGATGAGTAAAGAGCACAACTAAAGAATATGTGATGCAACGATTCAGGTGATCCACAGTTACAATCACATAAAAGAGATATCTGTCCGTTGGAAAGTCTATTTCCTATCACGTTGGATGGGAAGGCGTTGAATCTTGCCTTAATAAAGGCATATCTATGTGCTGAGACAGTTAGAGAGTCCAAGTAATGAGGGAGTTTTAGAGGGGGTAATAGACCAAGGTTTAAGCTTCTAGATGTAACAATTTTAGGAATGGGGAAGGAGGGCTGAGCATTTAATACAGCCTTTTGGGTCCACAATCTACAATAGCTGAAACCCTATAGACGGTTAGGCTGTTGAAATCCCAGTGGCTTCCGCGGAATTTAAACAATCCAGCTGTTCAGAGGATTGTTGCAGCCAATATGGATAAGCTGAACACACAATGCGAAAACGCCTTTGGAAATTGTTAGAGTTCTCCCAGGCTCCTGATTGCCGAGGCAAACTTTCCCTCCCGCTCTCTCACTCGGCATTAAAACTGGAGGCGCGCTTTGCTCTTACATTTGAAAATTGCTTTTTATTTTTACCCTTATTCATGTGTAAGAGTGAATTGCGCTGGCACTCGCTGCACAAGCTGTGTGCAGATGCCTCGAACAGACAGAGGCAACCCCAGCAGAAGGAAAAAGCTTGCTCAAGGCTTGTGAACTGAGCAAAATCCATATGTTTACATACTTGGCTCCGGCGGATGTTCTTTGAAACCGTCCTGTTTTTAAAATGAGTAATGGCCAAACTAGGGCGCGGGTGGCGCTGTGGTTCAAACCACTGTGCCACTTGGACTTGCCGATCGGAAGGTCGGCGGTTCGAGGCCCCGCGACAGGGTGAGCTCCCGTTGTTCGGTCCCAGCTCCTGCCAACCTAGCAGTTCGAAAGCACGTCAAGTGCAAGTAGATAAATAGGTACCGCTCCGGTGGGAAGGTAAACGGCATTTCCGTGCACTGCTCTGGCTTTGCCAGAAGCGGCTTAGTCATGCTGGCCACATGACCCGGAAAAACTGTCTGCGGAAGTGGAGAAATGCTGGCTCCCTCGGCCTGCAGAGCGAGATGAGCGCCGCAACCCCAGAGTCGTTAGCGACTGGACTTAACTTGTCAGGGGTACCTTTACCTTTAATGGCCAAACTGCATGTGTCCTTAAAGGAACAATGCAATAGACAAGAAGCTGGTGTGAAGCAAGGGTGGAATAAGTTAAGCTAGTGCAAAGTTACACCGGATCTAAACTCCATTCAGCAGAGGAATTGCTGCTGGCTGAGGTACTACCTCAGTGAGGTAGCCTAAACCTGAAGAGGTGAAACAAGCCTTTGAAATAGCCTTTGAGTTATGCCATCCATTTTTCCAGCCTAATTTGCAGTGTGCTGTCAGGTCACATGACTGAGAATGGGCTTAATATCCAGAATACGTCCACCACCCTCTGATCACACCCCTGCTATGCCTCTCCCTGTCGTCTTACAACCAGTCCAATGGGTAGCACTGCTGTCAGCTTCTTCCTCTTTGGTCTCATTTTGCCCCTGAAGCTCAGCAGGGAAGAGGGTGTCCTTTGTTCTGGCTCCCTTGGTCTCCTTGCCTTCTGCCCACCAGTCCTAATGGGCACCAACCACCACTAGTTTGGGGGTGCTCTATTTCTGAATTTCTGCACTAAGCAGAAGGGATGGCTTAAGCAACCAACAAGACCTCCCCCGACTCTATGATTCTTTGATTTCATGAATTGTGCAAAGCCACAGCAGGCAGACCCTGGATGGGTAGATAATTTGGACTCATAGATGTCTTAGCACACAGTTTGGGGATTGCTGATATATGCTTTATACTGCCAAGAACTGCATCAGCTTCCCCATAACGTTTCTACGGCAGGAGTCTTCAGGTTATAAAATTGGCCACTGAAGAAGATTTATTCCCCTAATTGTTCATGAAAATGCAGATAATGAACATAAAGTAGGCAATAACACAGGACCAGGTGTGTTTCTTGGCCAATATATGCCCTCACTTGTCTGAGCCAAGAAGCAAGTTGCAGATGGATGGAGGCTTTAAGGTGCCCAAAGTGGGTATACAGTGATGGACAAACATACAGCTATTGTCCATATGTAAGCCTACTAAAATAGCCATTTAAAAAGAGGAAATATCATGCAAATTGTGATTTGCCAAGCCTGATAGCTCCTCGGGTGTAGTTATTCCATGCCATTATGGAAGACGTGCTTGGGCATTTTCTGGATCGTGCAATCATCATTAAAGCAACGTTTGAGGATTCTGCAATCATTCTGATCTCTAGAGCACATGAGGCAACACTAACTGCAAAATTAAAAATCTGCCCAATGTGTCTCTTATTCTGCCTGCTGCATGTTCTAGGTTTCCTCCTTAACTACCGTAGTCCCTCCTTCTACACCCCCCCATTCTCTATTGATGCTAACTGTCAGTATTGCAAATGGTTTCCCAAGATGAGTACCCAATTACTGTTCTACTATGCACATAGATTTTCCTGTGACAAAGATAAAGAAATTGATGCTTCATTCTCTCCCATAGCCATGATGAAGTGGGCTAGTTTTCATTACAACCACAGCCTGACATCTCTCTCCCCCCTGTATGTATGGTGGTTCCTTCACTTCTGGATATCAATAAGACAAGAAAAGTTTGTGTGTCTGCTTGTGTGTAGGGTGGGACTGCAGTTTCTGTAAGCAAGGTCAAAGCCTCCCAGTCTCAGTGGAGGTGGGCAGGCTGTTCCTTCACTAGAAGTGTCCCTAAGCATTGTCCCTCCCTATCAGTAAGGTAATCTACAGTCATTAACACTACAAAAGTTCAAGAACTCCCACCCAGGATTTACACACAAAACCACAGTAATAGTTCAGGAAGAAGCTCCGCTGACCTTTCTCCCCTGTTTAATTCTACCTACAGAACCCACCTCCAACTTTTTACCCCGCACCAAAAGCCAGGGAACTTGTGTCCACCAGCTTCCACGGTGGGATAATGACTCCAGATCACTTTCCTGCTAAATCACTCTCCCTTTGTCAAGGGTACATCTCTTGGCCAAGGAAGCAGGAGAGTCCTCTCCCCATGAACCCCACAATTCAGTCTTCATGAGATCTCTCCTGGGACAGATATTTCCAGCCCAAGTTAGTTTGGCTCCCCTTTCTGCCCTCACCAGCATTTCCTATTGTCCTTCCATGTTTGTTACTCTGTGTTTGGTCTAGTTAGGAACCTATGGAAAGGCACCTTGTGTTCTCCCCTTGAGCCACTTTCACCAGTTAGGAGAGTTCTGGTTGCCTTGTTTTGGACAGTGCACTAGGTGGAGTTCAAGGGAAACATTGCCTGGATGGGAATAAAACAATCCACAATGGCCCTTCTTCTTGCATTCTTTGAATGTTTTTTTGTCTGGCAGAGATGTGTCCTCAGACTCTGCTAATAGCTCTTACTTGCCTGGGTAGAGGACAGAGAGGGGTGTCTGAGTATACAGAAACTATCCTACCGTACAATGATAATATTTACATTCATGGATCTGTCCACTTTGCCTCTAGCCCATTCTTGACACAAGCCCCCACCCTCCCCAGAAGGCTGTTCAGAAGTGAATGCGTCCCTCAGGCTGAAAACATTTCCCTACCGCAGACTTAAATTGGGGAGATATGGCACATGGAATATTTTCTTGAGCTAGTGCTTTTGCAGACATATTTACAAGTCTGCGGTAAGTCACCATGCTCAAAAAGTACAGTGGTACCTCGTGTTACATATGCTTCAGGTTACAAACGCTTCAGGTTACAGACTCTTCTAACCCAGAAATATTACCTCGGGTTAAGAACTTTGCTTCAGGATGAGAACAGAAATCGGGCAGCGGCAGCGGGAGGCCCCATTAACTAAAGTGGTGCTTCAGGTTAAGAACGTTTTCAGGTTAAGAACAGACCTCCGGAACGAATTAAGTACGTAACCAGAGGTACCACTGTACTCTTGTGCGGGTGGTTTTTGAAAAAGAAAAACTTTTAAAGTTGCTGCTGAAAATTGAATTGAAAATACTACAGTCAGGTAAATATCATCTATATTTGGAATATATGGAGGTTTCAATGTAGCAAAATACCAAGAAGGATCTGATTGTCTACTAAGATCAGCCAGTTATTTCACTAGTCTTCTTTCTTTTGGGGGGAAGGGGGCTTTTAATTTTAAAAAAGACATTTTTAAGGCAGATGAGTTACATAAGCATACAGAGTAGGGCGGGCGGGGGACGACGACAATCCTAACCATATCTTCTTTATTTTCTTCCCTAGTCATTCTGTGACACAAAGGTGTAAGAAAACCATGGGAGAAGAAAGAAGATGAAATCAAATTTGCAATAGAAGTTATAAAGAAAGAACTCTATGGAAATCCTTTCCCCCTCCAACCCTTGCCCATACCTGCATAAGGCAGATAGTGAAGGGGGGGGAGCACTATGCCGTCTTTAGAAGCCAGGCTCCACTCACTCACTCGTCCATTCTTATCTATATTCATGGGTTTTTCAGGGGCCCAGCAGTTACATGTCAGAATGATGAGTCTCAACCTTGTTTCAGGATAAAGCATCAATCTGCCGGTGCATACTGAGTCTGACCTGATAGAATTTAAGAGGTACTGTAGGCTCTGTGATTCCTCTACAGAATGTAATTTTTGAACTCAGTCCTCAGTGATAGACAAGATATTCTATCAAAGCTGCCTCACCGAATTGAGGAAAGAGCTGTCCCAGGAGTATATCTCGAAGGTTTTGCCAATCTGTGTTCACGTGGAGACTAACAGCAGTCTTACAAGTGACTTTTCTCCCTTCTGTTTAGCATGGACCTAGTACGCTCTGTCCTCCCACCTTTCACTTTACTTCCAGACAGATGCAATATATTATTTGTCTGCTATGTGCACTTATTTCCCTGCTGATCTAGGAGCAGCTGTGGAAAAGGGGAATTTCATGTTGGGGGGGGGGGTGTCATTCGATAGCAGGGGCTGAAGCGCTTCCTCTGAAGTGTGAGATCGGAAATAAAGTTAACGATAATGACTGTTAAATCTTATGTAAGCACAGCAGATTTAATGCTTGTTGGGGAGGGTGGGGATGAGTAAGTGTTAATCAAATATCTCTGGGCACTGCCACAGGAAAATCCTAATCTCTAAATATCTAAATCTAAATCTCTGGTGGCTACCTATTTACTAAAGCAGGGATGCTTGGAGAAAGGTCTCTAATGACCAATAGCACCATCTCTAAGGGGCTGTGGGTGTCTCGGCCTCCTCAATATTTGTAGGCAGGGGGCCAAGCCCCCCAAAGTAGTAGTAGTATTCTTTATTTCGGTCACCGACCAGTACAGTAAATTGCATTACATCATCAATATTTAATTTTTTTGAAAAAAAACTAAAATAACTTATCACATATAATAAAGTGCAAGTGTCTCTGCGTCCAGTCCCTGTGTCCCTGGGATTGCGCTACTGCGCATGTGCCCCACGGACAGCCGTTGGGACTTGGAGTGCAGAGACTTCGGGCGGCCAGGCTCAGCTCTGCGCGTGTCCCCGATGTTGCTAGGGCAACAGGGACGCTATGCGCAGAGCTGGCTACGTCATGCGGCTCTCGCGTTGTTAGGGAAAAAAATGAGATAAGCGAGAGCCGCTCAGTCAGCTCTGCGCATAGCGTCCCTGTTGCCCTAGCGCCCGTTCTAGCGCCCGTTAATTTAACGGGCATAAGTTACTAGTCTAAAATAAACTAAAATGATTTATCTATAAGGGATCAGTCATCCTTTGATCCTTAGATCAGTGTTTCTCAACCTTTTCTGGGCAACGGCACACTTGTTTTATGAAAAAAATCTCGCGGCACACCACCCACAAAATGGCGGTGGCAACGTCACTATGGTAACGGAAATCACGGAGTTACGCGCCCAAAGCAGCCCCACTGGTATGAAAAGCCCGCCCCTGGGACTGTGAAAGAAAACCCGAAAGGAAAGACTTAGCTGATCCCAGGCAGCGAGTGAGGACGGCGAGTGGAGCCGGGGAGGCTTCTCAGCTGGCTGGCTGGCGGTTGGAGCGCTCGCAGAGCACTCCTCCTTAGGGTGGTGGCCATTTTGACCAGGTGGCTACCGGCAGCCCTCGCGTCTCCTTCCTATTGGTCCCTGGCAACCAATCAGAATCGGCAGGGAGCTCCAAGCTGGCGCATGCGCGGTAGGTCGGCGGTGGGTTTCTGCGCTCCCTTTCCCCCACTGCAGCCGCTGCTACACGTTTGCGGCTGCGGCATGGGGTCCCGAACCACGGTTTTCCCGCGGCACAGCAGCTGGTGTCTCGCGGCACACTAGTGTGCCGCGGCACACCGGTTGAGAAACGCTGCCTTAGATTATATTAATTGTTTACTATACGCTATAAATTAAAACAAAGTCTGTCTGGCTCTGATCAGGAGTTGATTTGAGTATCTCCTGTGTAGGCGCACCAAATTCTGATAGCGTTGGCACAAAATCTTGCCACCATAGCAGTGACCTTTGGGTTAGAGTCTGACAGGAGCCATTTAGTTTGCAGTTCTTCAGATTGTCCGGGTAACTCATCAAATATCTTTAGGGTAGCTTCTTTCCGGAGGTCTCTGCAAAGGGAGCAACAAAAGAATAGATGGGCGATGGTCTCTATTTCTCCAGAGTTGCATGGACAGAATCTGTCTTCTAAGGGCAAGCCCCCAAAATTTTGAGGGGGTAGAGGAGGCCTCCTCTCAAAGATGTGCGCTTGGCTGGTTGCACCACCCCCACCGCTGCCGCAGTGACCAGGCCAGGGCCTCTACCACCCGCACCTCCACTGCCTCTTCGGCAACAATGCCAAGACCTCCAGTGCGAGGCCTCCGAGTCCCACCACTGCCACAGCCACACCCCAGGAAGCCAGGCTGCACTTCCAGGAGCGCAACCACATCCACAGTGGGCCCCAACAGAGGCCACATGGCAGAGGTGGAGGCCTTGGCTCAGTCGCCACCACAGCAGCAAGCCAACAGAGGCAAGGCAGTGGGCAGCAGCCGAGCATGGAGCCCAGCGTCATGAGCACATGATGCACGAGTGATGTTTCAACGCCATGTTGCATGTGCGCCGCTGGGCACCCACAATCTGGGGCACAAGTCGGTGCCTCTGCTAATGGCTATTACAGCAAATGGCTGAGTTCATACAGGAGAAGCATAAGCCATGTACCACCTCAATGAGAACTAATCCCGAGTCCATTGAATTTGTGAAATTGATTCCATAAGTTGGACCTGCATCAAAGTTTACGGTTCAGGGTTCTAGAAATTATCCTTTTGAGGATAATCCATTGTATTTCCCTCTTTGCTTAGTTTTTCTATTCTCTGCATAACAGTCAGTATACTGGGACCACTCACCATGTTCAGCCCCCTCTAGACTGAACATTTGGGCAGAACACTTTGTTTGTAAAACCGTTATCCTGATACCACCCCCTTTTATGCATGGATGGTACCACTTTGATGACATAAGGATCCAGTTCTATTGGTATATATATCATATCAGCCTTTGCCAACCAGATGTCCTGCAGATGGTTTGGATTACAACTCCCATCAGCACCAGCCAGTTGTGCTGGCAATCTAGAATTGGACTGGTAAGCAATTTCTGGCCCAGTGAGTTTGTTCATTTAATTAATTCCATTTAAGAATCACTTCCCATAAAATGAGAGGAAATTTATGATGGGAAAGTGGGGGGCGAATATTTTATTGAACGGCAGTATATTGTTGAAATGGGTATATTTATACTATTCCATTGCCCCCGCCTTAAAAAAAAATAGTATATAAGTGAATATGTGGACACCCACCCACCCACCCACCCACCATTTTACATAACTAAAAAACAAACAACTTCCAAAATTATTCGGCGCATGCAAACTTTAGGCAATAGTGCTAGTTACAGCTCCTTATGTTCCAAACAAATAACAAGGACTCATCAGTAAGGATAGGGTTAGCTGTTCATCTTTTGACTGAGTGATCGTTACTCAAACTAGGAAGCTTAACGGAATGGGAATCGCAACACACCACGATTGGTGGTTTGCAAAAATAACATTATTGGATTTGATCCTTCTTACAGTGTCGCATCATTTATGCAATAGGTGTAGTTCTTCACAGTACTGCTGCTGTTATTCATTGCTCATCCTCAAGCAGTCATTTGCATACCTCCAGGGGTGTTGTGATCTGTCTGTCTTGTGGTGTCACATTAAATTTGATGTGACCCATTCTTCTGTCCTTATTTTCTTTGGGAGTTTAATGTGGCTTGCAAATACAGGTACAGCTGAACAAAGTACTTCATTTTACTATTTTGCTATTTTTCAAGTTGACTCCATCGATCCTCAGTTGTGCCATTGACCCTAACTGGGTTGTTTGTTTTGCGGGAGGGATCTGTATAGTTTATTTTAAGCCTTGTTTGTAAAAATCATTTTCTTTAGAAATAAAAGCCTTTTTTTTGACAAATATGCATTTGGTTGATCAATATAAGTAAGCAACATTAATATTTATTATTTGTGATACTTTAAATAGGGTTGCCACTGAGCTAGTTTTAAGGAAACTCGGCAAAATCTAGACATCCGACATGGGTTGACGTTTGTCCCAGACGTTTTAGCGATTTCTGCCCAGACACTGGTACCGACAAAAGTATTCCAGTATGACAACCCTAACTTTAAATATAAGCATTCAAACATTTCACACATTTAAACATTCTGTTGGGTTTGCCGTGGTACAGGTGGAATTATAATGGAATTATATAGTGGAATTATAACTTTCTCTTTGGAGAAGGTTTTGTGTATTGTTTCCTCATCAGTACGAGAAATAAATGAAAAACATGGTCTTAATATATGATGAACTGAGGATGAAAGCTGAGGAGATGTAATAAAATTTATGCAATTCAGAATGACCTCACTTTTGTGTGGCAGCGTATGAGACTATGTGACTCTGAGAGAAACTCAAAAAATCATTATTTCTTTTAAAGAAAGCTACTGGTACCATTAGGCATTATTATGTCTACACACATGTAACAGAAAGCTATATAAGTAGGGAGACAGGATAAGAAACATTAACAGTGAATGTTAAGCTACCTTCATTTCAGACCCCTCAACTGCCCCGATTAAATTGGGCATCCCGTTTATGGGTGCTGTTTTCTCGAGAGCAGGATGCCCAAAACCACACATTTAGGGGCACAACGATCTCAGGCGGTTCATGTGATTCATGTAGCAGTGTGTCCTGGTTTTCCATAGCAATGTGTTTGTCAGGGGCTTGACAGGAGGAATGGTGGGAGCCACCCCACTCCCTTCTCCTGAACCTTCCCAAGGGCAGGAGGACAGTATTGATTTAGAACAGTGGTTTGCAGAAGGGCATAGTCCAGAGGGGGAAAGCTGGGAAATACTGGGTGAGGAACAGCTAGAAGAGGGCACACCAGGAGAGAGGAGGCTGGCAGATTCAGTGTCCTTGGACAGCATTCCTGACCCCCCCCCCTCGCCTAGGACTAGATGGGCTCTGAGAGTGATAGAACAGAAAGCGCAGAGGCAACAAGCTCAGATTACCAGTCGTAGGAGTTACGTAGATTAATGGGGATGGAGGGGTTAACCTTAACTGGGAGCAATGCCATTCCTTTGTCTCTCGCTGTGATTATTAATGAAACTATCTGGTAAGAATGTTCCTTTCATTTGATCTTCTTAATTACTGCCTTTGGGGGAGGGATTCAATTCCGCAAAGCCTGACAGTGTTGGAGGGTATATCATTGCCTCACTACACATTTTAGCACATTGGATCCGATGTAAATTCCAAAACAATGACAACAAACAGAGTATTGTTTGTATAATGGCCTGAGTTCGAAAATATTGTTGTTAAGTTGGTGCTATTTTTTTTTTTAATCAGTATCGTTCAATAAAGCTAGTGGTCATATGGAAACTAATTGGCTCACATGGTTGGCAAATGAATGAACAGCACAGAGCCCACATTAAAGTTCCATTACCGTTCCACATAAGAGTCAAGCACATAGCAGACAACACAAGCTCCTCTTTATTCTGTTTGTACTGACTGTCACAACTGTGATAACCACACCCAGGGCTTTTTTCCCAGTCGGAACTCACCGGAACTCAGTTCCGGCGCCTCTCAGGTGGGCGCCATTGCCATTATAAGAGAACAAGGGAGGTGTTCAGGGTGAGTTCAGGCATCTCTTTTTTCTAGAAAAATAGCACTGATCACACCAGACATTGTATTAAAAAAAAAAACCCTCCTAGATTACCAAAACTTGTATAATCTCTTAAATCTATGGTACCTGTCTAGTATATTACAATTTCAAACCAGAACCCCAAAGATATGTGCCTGATGAACTGAAAGATTCAAAAGCACCCTGAAGAAAACAGGGAAGGTTTTTGAGAAGTGTTTCACTTAAACACTTCATCTGATCTTCATAAAGTATTCATGCTGCACATCATTAACTCCAGACCCAAGTCCATCAGCTGTGAAATTCAATGTTTGCATGCAGAAAACCAAGGCTCTGGGCTGGCTTTTATTCATAATATAAGTCTGCAGATGCACCATCCTTCTTAAGATGACATAGTGATTCAGAAAATAAAGGATTGTAAAGATTAAGGGAACTTTGAAGAGAAGAATGTCATTCTTTACAGAGTGCACAGCTCCATTGTCCCCAATTATGCTTCTGAAGGAATGTGTTGGGTTTTGGTCCGTCCCCCCCCCACCCCCCGTCCATCTCTGAGGACAAAAGCTGAAGGACAGTTTTAAATGAAAGTCTCCTTTAGGAATACAAAATCATGAGCTAGACAGATTCAGCACTGACTGTGCCATGCGAGTGGTGACAAAGAGAGATGGAACACATGCCAATAAAGGATTGAAAAACATGAAGAGGCCATGAAAACAACCCAAAATTGTAGCAGCAGAAGAAAAGGAGGTAGAATACAGGGAGGAGAAAGAGGTTTGTTTCATGTATTCAGAAATGGACAATAAAATTCTCAACAGAGAACACATTATTCCTACCATTACAAATACATCTGTAGGCATTGCCATCGCATTTTGCGTAAGGCAACTTTTTGATGAATGCTTAGGGCCCCAGACTATATGCCACGTTACTCACACTTTGAAAGGGGGGGAGGGTGTGTTTAAAGCAGCCACTTTTATTTTTAAAGAAAAAGCCACGGGGAACAATGTTTCCAATCCGGATTGAGGCCCACACCTACCGGTAATTCCTACCCAAAATCACCATATCCAGGTGTGATTGGTCAGTCAGTAGAGACTGAGCAGGAGAATCTAAATCTCAGGGTCATGGGTTCAAGCCCCATGTTGGGCAAAATATTCCTGTATGGCACGGGGTTGGACTAGATGGCACATGTGGTTCCTCCCAACTCTACAATTCTCTGATTCTCTTTGATTCTACTTGCCCCTAAATGGCACTTCTGGAGCTAACACCTAGGAAGGAGGCAATTTTTGATAGAAGACTGCTCTGGGCCAGGATCAGGACCGTATTTCAGATCAGGGCTATATTTCTCAATCTGGATCAGGACCATATTTCAGATCAGTGCCCCAATGCTGCTTTTCCTTAAAGCAGACCTCCTGAAATCAACTGCACTTAAGTCAGTCCCATTGATTTGTAGGGTTCTACTTGAAGTATGACTAAGCCTCGATCTAATGTAGTGAGTTTGACCTAATGTGAAATGTCAAGATGAGCTTCCTACTTGGGCAAAACAGCCAACGGATTTCAGTAGACCCAAAAGAGCTCTGAGAAGGCTTGGCACATTCCTCCATGGGACTCGAGATATCCCTGCTCAGAATACCACTTAATGGCATCTGTGATGTTACATGGAACTGATTGAGAATAGTGACTCTTGAGTGTGAACTCGAGAGTCCTTCATTCAAATCTTACTGTGTGGCTTTGGGCAAACCAAAAATTTCAGCTTCAGACCCTCTATATGCAACCCTAGAAAAGTAATACACTGGCTTACCAGCATGTATTACCAGCATGAGAGCCAGCATGGTGTAGTGGTTAAGAGCGGTAGACGGGTTCGCGACTCCGCTCCTCCACATGCAGCTGCTGGGTGACCTTGGGCTAGTCACTCTTCTTTGAAGTCTCTCAGCCTCACTCACCTCACAGAGTGTTTGTTATAGGGGAGGAAGGGAAAGGAGATTGTTAGCCACTTTGAAACTCCTTAGAGTAGTGATAAAGTGAGATATCAAATCCAAACTCCTCTTCTTCTTCTTCTTCTTCTTCTTCTTCTTCTTCTTCTTCTTCTTCTTCTTCTTCTTACCTTTCAGGGCTATTAAAAGGATTTGCGAGATAATGTACATGAACTGATTTTAAGACACAAAATAAATGCTAAACATCACTGCCATTTGAGTGTTAGAATTAAAAACATTTTATGTGAATACTTTGTAGCTAAATTTAAGAAAAATAAAGCTGGAAAGACACCAATGGATAACCTAGTTTCCCCCCGCCATAATGTTTCCATTATATTATATATTTAGCCAGTTCCAATCCATCTTTATTCAGCTTTCAGTGTGTACATTTGTCCTACAGTTCATTTAAATCATCATCATCATCATCATACCCCACCCATCTGGCTAGATTTGCCTAGCAGTTAAATAAATAAAAAGGAGGTATATATTGGGCGTAATCTCCAGATTATGATGGAAAACAAGGTGGGACCCAGTTCTCAGTTATAGTTTAGCTTCGTCTTATGTTCCCTACACATAAATCTGCAGTGCTTTTCTTCTAGAAAAAAATATGCCAATACTGTGTACACTTGAGTACCCCCAGAAAAAAGCACTATTAAGTAGTCCATTTTAAAGACCATTGGCAGTGTAATGCTATACATAGGATAGAAGTCTACTCAGAAGCAAGTCCCTCCAAGTTCAAGAGCCTTACTCCCGGGTAAGTGAGTATAGGATTTTAGCCTTACTGTGGTTTAGCTTTCTCTTAGCCTCTTTTATGCTGTACTTCCGATTCTCAGCAATCAGAACTGCTGGTTTGCACGGCACACCAAGCATAGAAAATAGAAAATGTCTATGTAAGGTCATCATGGGCTGAACAAGTTCTGGTAGTTCAGCCCCACTCCTTTGCCTCCGCGGTTCTCAGTGAGAATTGTTGCCAGGCAACAGCCAATTGCCAGCAAGGGAAGACTTGCCTCCATTATGAGCTGAGTGAATTCAAGCTGCTCAGTTCCCACTCCTTTGTCCGCCAAGATTCTCAGTGGGCTTTGCTGCCTCTACGGTTTGAGGGTGAAGGTCAAAATTAGGGCAGACCCAAGAATGAGGGCCGGAAATGTCACCTGAGTTCCTCTGCTTGAAACCAGACTTGCCGTTTTTCACCTGGGAATCTTTTATAAGTCGCTCTGAGAACTTCTCATAAGGCTACAAAGCGAGCTTCCTAGGGTTGATGGGAGTTGTTGAGTTGCGAGAGTTGGCATCCATCTGTCTTGGGGGATGATGGAAGAAAGTGCCTTCAGGGGTAAAGTCAAACCATTGGAGGGTTATTGTCAGGATGCTGTCAGCGGCTCCCAGCTGGTTGCCCAGGTAAGTATAAAGACAAGGGAAAGTTTCTTACCGTCCTTTTTTATTTCAATCTTTACAGAGAGAGGCTATAGAATCCAGCCTCTTGGATAATGGCGTTGTCCTGAGTGAATCTCCACCCCCCATCTCTCCCACTTCCTCATTCGCCATTCTCACCATCTCCTCCATGGGTGCTGCTACATGCCCTCTGTCTTTGAGCTCTTTGCTCTCCTACTTTTAAGGCTCGCCGGGTTCTGGGAGATGGAGGGTCTGGCTTGCTTTCTAATGACAACATGTCAGCTGGGTGTTGTTCCAGCCCTCCCATGATTTCCCAGCTTTCCCCCTCATCTGCCTCTGAGCTGCTTCCTCCCTCAAACCCCTGTTGTAAATCTCTTCCTCTTCCTCCTCCCTGGAAAAGTCAGGATGGTGAGGCGGTCTCCACCATTCCTCCTCTGCCCAGTCCCTGACAGTTACAGAGCCTGCTGTGGCTGTAGAGACCGATATGGGAGGGACATGTTTTGTTGCAGAGGGTAGATGAAGGTACCCAGTTCTGCTGCTACAGGTGCACCATGGTGTTTCATCTCTCCAAGCTCCTCCCAGGAGTCACTCCTCCTCTGGTCACTGCTCTGGATGCATAAACTGACTATCTGTCTCCAGTGATGGGTATTGAAGTTCAGCAACACCTAGGGAGCCAATGTTTCCTCACTCCTTCTCTAAATAAAAAAAAAAAATTAAAACTGCTGCCTGTTCCAGCTTCTCTAGGGACCTACCATGCAGAATATGTAGTTTGATAGTTAATAGTTAATCTCTATCTCTGACTCTCTGTCTATAATGCTTTACAGCCTCTGGACAGACTGTTTACCCATTGTGCCTCTTTCTTTCTTTCTTTCTTTCTTTCTTTCTTTCTTTCTTTCTTTCTTTCTTTCTTTCTTTCTTTCTTTCTTTCTCTCATTCCTTTACTTACATGGACCTTACTTACATCACATTCAGACATTATCCAACAAAATAAACTCATCTCCCAGTTCCAGTCTCAATTCCTGACAGGGTGTTTCAAGCTGCCATTCCTGTTTGCCCTTTTAGCTCACTCCCTGGTAGATGGAGATATTCTCTTTCGGTTGACACACAGCCACTGCTAGCCTTGTCTGACTGACTGCGTTCTTATCCTGCCTTAGCTCTGCCTAATTTCTATTCATGCTCCCATATGAATACTGCAAACAGTTATTTGGGCCTGCAGAAGCTTCCTGTGACCAGTGGCTGAAAAGGTGCTGAATAAAATTCAAAACATGAAGTCAGTAATAATGAGGTTTTGACAGTGCTACTGATAGTAGCCGGGCTTGAGAAATGATTTTAAACAGATTGCTCCTTGGGGGAAATAAAACATTTTATTTCAACCTGAGTTGCATAGGAGCAGTGCTAAAAATAACTTCTATTAACTGTTCCATTCAAAGGAAAATGAATCAAGGAGTAATTACAATGCCTTAAGAAAAAAGTCAAGGATCTCCATCAGTTGGATGCATGGGGATTGTATTTCATTTATATTGTGCTAAAGAGAAGTTGAGCTCCTTATGAGGAGTCCAAAATTCATCGGGTGGTTATTGGTCTGTGTTAAATTTAAAATCACGAAATACTCTAGCAGTCAAAGATTTGCAAAGATGGAAAGATCCGAAAGTCACAATGCCTAGTGCAAGTAAAAAGTAATAGGAACAGATTGTCTAACAATGTTATTCTCTGGCACTTCCAAGTATAGTTTCTTTTGCAAATGTGGTTTACCACTGACAAGAACAATTTTCTTTGTTTCTTCAGCTTCTAAGGACATTCCTTACAGCCCACTCCTGGTCATAGGCTTTAGCTGCTGCAGTGCAAGCACAAAGGCATAATATGTAAGACAACAAACAGCCTTGGGATACCTTAGATGACCAAATTTTGGATGGCAAACACTTTCGTGGAGCACAGTCCATTTCATCATCCGATTCATATTCCTGAAAAAGCAGCCAATCAAGGAGCAGCCAGTTGGCTTACAAACAAGGCGAGGAAAGGGTTTTTTTCCTGGTATGTTTGGGAGGTTCTGAAAGCATTGCATTCATTCATTCTTTTTCTATAGCACCACCAGTGTCCTTCACACACTACGAGTAGTCAGGTCCCAGCTCTATGTTTGCACTGAAAATATACCTCAGTACATATATTGTGCAACTCTAAATAAAATCAGGAGGGCAGATGCTACCAGCCAGCTTCATTTGACAACAATTTCACTGAAGGCAATTTAATGAATAAACATTTTGCCCTTGAATAAGGCAAAAACATCTATTACTCAGAGGCTTCTCGATATCGAACTGCAAAAAGAAGATGCCTTACTTCCTGAGAATTACAGGTGTCTAAAATCTTGGCCCAACTTTTCAGCTGCCCCTTATTTGTCTAATATTACTTATGAATCTTACAGATGGGCTTTTTCCAGAGCCCAATTTGAGGCACTGCCTACAGCTGTACCACACGGCAAATTCCTGCGGGTACCTATCCACGAACGCCTATGCCCATGCATGACCAGTAAGGTGGAATCTGTTACTCACATTCTTCTATTCTGTGAATTTTATAGTGAAGAACGGTCTCGTCTTATATTACCCCTTTTATCAAAATTTAAACCCTTGCAATATTATCTGGAATTTATTCCTGAAATCCTATGCAAATTCCTTTTGGAAGACTCTTTGAGCTCAGTATCCTATGCTGTGGCCAAGTTTTGCACCTTAGCCATCAAAAAAAAACGTAAATCGCTTCTACTGGAAAATATACTATGAATTTCTTTTGCGCCATTGTTTTTTTCCCCCTAATCCTTAGGATTTTGATGCCTTGTAGCGATATTCTGATCGCTGGTTTGGAATTATACTGTACTGTATTATATTGCTGGCTTTTGCTGTAATAAACTGAGTTGAGAAACTGAGTTGAGAATAAACATTTTTTTGCAGAGGCAGGACAGAGTGGAAATGCTATCCTAGCTTTGGGTCACTGTTGCTTAACAGGAGAAAGAGGGCAGGCAGGTCAGCATGGTGCAAACCCACTGGCAGGATCACCAAGTTGGTCAGCATGGTGCAAACCATTGGCAGGATCACCAAATTGATTCCATTATTGCATTTGCACTGACTTCACCACCTCACCCCTCTCTCTCCTTGCATAGCTGCTCCACCCCATCTGGTAAGCTGCTTTTCCATTTTTGCAAGCGGAAACCTACAGTCACCACAAACAGGCTTTTTATCATTTCTGGCATTGTTTGCAAAAAAAAAAAAAGAAAAAGAAAAGAAAAGGCGATTCTGCTCTTGCAATAGGTTTGAATAGGACACAACAAAGTTTTAAGAAAAATTGAGAATGGATCTCTTTAATCCATAGTAGATGCTGCTATGACGGTTGCAATGAAAAGGCTAATATGAAGTGCACATCCCTGTATGTCCTTGCCTTTGGTCAGCAGTACGCAAAAGTGAAGGAGAAATTTATTAAAAGCTTGCTTTTATGATATCTCTTTGTCTCAGTCTTTGAATGGAAAAGAAATGTCACCAATAGGATTGTTCAGGATATAGATTGTCTTGTTCCACGCTTCTGACCTACACTGCAATGTTAACATAGATTAACAACTCACGACCTAAGAGGATTATTACAGTTTCTCAGATAAAGCAGGTAATTAATTCCCCGAGGGGACTAATGAAGCCATGTTTTGCTATAATCATGTTTAGTTTTCTGACTGTTTGAAAGGCAGCGCTAAAAACTGGACAAGCGGGGCAACAGCAAAGCATCAGGATGGTATTTTACAGCAGGCTCATACCGTTAATCATCTGGTGAATTTCACACTCGACACCGCTGCGTATGAAGTAATCACATTATTGTGTCGCTTCTGGACTATATTTCATGCAGTTTTGTGAGGCAGGCGCCAGCACCCACATAGCACAAAGCCCACGAGAGAGGCTATTGCTCTTTCAAAGTGGGCTGG
Source organism: Darevskia armeniaca (assembly GCA_034641395.1). Taxonomy (NCBI): domain Eukaryota; kingdom Metazoa; phylum Chordata; class Lepidosauria; order Squamata; family Lacertidae; genus Darevskia; species Darevskia armeniaca. The sequence continues at coordinate 275,033 of JAWWNF010000262.1, read as the reverse complement.
CCATTGAAAACACAAGGCACTGATCACTTTACAGAGACGGAAATAAGCATTTTCTCCCTTCTCCAGATGCCAGAGCATTCAGGAGGCTGGAAGAGGGTATTTGTCCTCACTGTAAACAGTTTTAGGAGTCCCTGAAGGAAATTCTAAGGGGCTTGAAATGTATTGGATTATTTTTTTCTTTAACGGCTTTTTAACTGGTTGTTTCACAATAAAGGACTATTTTTATCTATGTTGGTGAAAACTGGCCAATGTGGTTCATGGCAGATTTTTACAGCCATAAAGACTAGGAATTGCCACTGAAGCTCATGATATGGAGTCCAGGGGCTCAAAGAAGAGAAAAATCGGGTCCTCCATAAAAGAGGGCACGCGTTGCGGTGTGACCGGCTACCTGACCCTGTGCTGTGGGGGTAATTGGATCTACAGGCCACAACCCCTGATAGGTGGTCACGTGTTGCTGGGGAGGAATCCGACCAATGGGGCGTCGTAAATTGCAGCAACGCATGCGAGGCTGCTGAGAGTCCTCTTTGGGGCCTTTCACATTGGAACACCCACCCGCAGCTCCCTATATTTAGGGCTTGAGTTGACCTTGCTATGCCATCGTGTGTCGTCTGTCGTTGGGACAGGGGCATGGTAGGAATTTTCCCCATCTGGATGATTGGCTGTTGCCATTTGGGTTTTGCCTGCCGCGTAGCAATTAGTCACAACTTGTAAGTTGCGGATAGGTTCTGGTTCAGGTTCTGGTTCAGGTGATAGGCGTGGCACGGTGCGTGGCCACGCCTATGCAAATGCAGGATATTCCGGTACAGGAATCCAGGGACTCATTGGTTTGTCGTTCCCGAATGGGTACGGCCTATGGCCGAGTCCCGGGGGGCATCAGGATGGCTGGATGGTAATCCTAACAGCAGCCGTCCCTGGTGTTCACCCTTGTCTGTCCTACGAATGTGGCTCTGGGACAGTTCTGCCTGCAGGGGTGCAGGGAGATAGTTGAACCAGAGCCTATGCAACCACTCACTTGGTTGTAATCAATAAAGTTGTGGCCTAAATTCTGCCCAAAACCAAACCAAATATCTGTCTCTTGTGTGAGTTTATTTCAGGGAGGGTAAAAGGTCTAAACATGCAAGTGTAAACAATTTGAATTGCTCTCTGGCTCAGATTAAAATCTGAGCTGGAGTCAAATTCCTAGATGACCGGGGGGCCCTCACAACTAGTCAGCACCAAAACAGACCCCAACCACCAACCCTGCCCCACTTCCCTTAAATTCAACTGGGCCAGCCATCGCAGGCAGCTGGACTAAGAGGCTACAGTTTTGAAAACCACTGGAAAGGAGACGAGGAATGTCCTCCATCAGTAAATACCCATTAGAACAAGGGGGTCCCTGGAGGGAGCTGGGACTTTCTCTTCCACAATACACACAGCTGGTTTGGAGGAGACTTTTCCGTCTCTGTGCAACCTCCAAAACTCAATGATGTGTCTGTGCATAGTAGATTTGTCCCTCCATAGGGGTGATAAGGGCGTTTGATGTGCATCCTCTCTGTCTCTTTCCCTTACCTGTGTTTGCTTGTCATCGTTAGCCACAGCAACCAAGTTTATGAGGTTTGGGGATCAGACATTAGTGGGATGGAAAAAGGCTGGCTGGGGTGAAAGGGGCTTGGAGCCTCATGGTGGGAAACATCAGGCCGACCTTGAAATAGTTCAGAAAAAGACCCCAGGCAATTTCCTGAATTTTGAAATAATTTGGCTTATTTCTGAGCAACTGAATGGAAAGCACAGGTAGCTCACTTCCTTCTTCATTGGGGCCAGAAACTTAGTTTCTTTAAATAAATTAAAGCTGAGATCCTCAGAGATCTCAATTCTGCATCCAGGACCACATTCTATACTTTCCCCATGCTCTCAGGCCCCAGTGTTGCTCCAGAAATCAGGGGTACACTACATCTAAACATGGAGGGTCAATTTAACCTTTTAATAACTAAACAAAAACCTAACAATACAGGGAATATGATGAAAGTGTTCGGGTGGAGAACAAATTGGTTCATGGAAGAGTATTATTATGCATTAGTTTTGCATGCTGAAGAACTTTAATAAATAATGACTAGGGGGTAATAGTAACCAGAGGCAATGGCGGAGCAACATGCTGCCGCCCCCGGAGTGGAGAACATGCAGGGGGGGGGAAGCAAGATCAAGACCCAGCTGGGCCTGAGAACTTTTGGATCTGGACTGCTGAGAGGTTGGGTGTGGGATAAATAAGAACATTGTATATTTAAATGGATTGATTTTACTGGTTAAACACAATGTTTATGAATATGGTTATAGGCCTGAGCAATGAAATAAGGTTATTTGAACTGCGAAAATGATAAGTACAGGATGATACAAAGGCTAAATATTCTGAGACTAAGGGAAAGGAGGGGAATAAAGTGGGTTAGAACATAGGGGAACAGAAGTTACCAAATGCCAAGGCAGGAATTTAGGATTGATAAGTAAAACGATCTATGTTTCTGACAATACATTTAAAGATGATGTTTGAACAACATGTTTTTGATAATATATTTAAGGATGATATAGAAACCTGATAAGGAGGAACTACTAGGAAACCAACAGTGGGGACGTGAGGAAGTCAAGTGGAACAAGAAATTGAGAAATTAGCAACACCTGGCCTGCAAATGGGGCCAGTACAAGCGATGTTATGAAATGGTTAATGTAAGGTTAAATGTATAAGATACGAGATACCTCTGTGAGAGGGGGGAATGAATAGGTCTTCTCTTGGTGAGAGGGGAGAAGAATGAAGTTTAACCGATATGTTATGTGCTTAAAAAAATGTAAAACCTAATAAAAATTATTATAAAAAAAAGAACATGCGGGGGCGTGACTGGCTCGCGTCCTGGGGCGTGGCACGGTGCCCATGGGGGCGTGGTGTGCATCCAGGGTTGTGTGGCATGCGTACCGGGGGGGGCGGCGCGTGGTGCATGTCCTGGGGGAGGCGGCCGTGATGGCACCCTTTCCAAATGGTGCCCAGGGTGACCCACCCCCCGTACCCCCTCCGTACACCAGTGACCAGAGGTTCAAAGAATATGTGGCCTTTCTGATCGGAGCATTGATTGTAAGAAAAGAAGCTCTCAATTTCAGAATTTCTGGCAGCATGCCTGCCACCACCCTCAAAGTAGGAGTGCGAGGGTTTGTCCATTTCTTCTGTCTTCCCATTCACTGTCCAAGCAAAACATTCTGGGAACAAAAGAGAGAGGACAATGAGAATGGATATGCACAAATGAGCCTCTCTCTTTTTTTGACATATACAATGGAATTGGCATCAGGGCAGCTACGAAATCAGTTTTGACACCTGCTCCTATGTCAACACATTAATTACCTGCTTCTGTTCCTTTGCTGCCTGCAGGCACGTCAGCTGAGGCTTACCCATTCCAACATTTATTTATTTATTTCCTTTCATTTGCCAGCCTTAGTTTTGTAGGAGATCTGCGACAGAAATGGACCAAGTACAAGCAACAGAGGCTGGGGGTGTAGAGAAAGACGCTATTCAGACCTCATTATGTTTACTTGCCTTCCTTGTAAAAAAAATGGAGTGTGTTCTGGAATTTCTAAAGCAATTTTCTCACTCTGTTTTTTTTCTTTTCTTTTTAGGCAGTTGATTCAAACTTCTTTAAATTTCTGATACTATTAGCCAGCAGAAGTGGCTCCTCCAGTACGGCGCAGTCACAGCGCGAGCCTCGCAGCAGGATAGTTGCTGTCAATTACTGGGAGGATGTGGGGTGAGGAAGTGAGGGGGCAGGCTCCGGCCTCCCCACTATTTCTCCCCTCTCCCTATCAGTAAGTGGTGATGACATCACTAACGGAAAGTTAGCTTTGTGTCTTCCCCACCTCACTGTCAGGGACTGGGCAGAGGAGGAATGATGGAGACTGCCTCCCCAGCCTGACCCTTCCAGAGAAGAAGGAGACAGTTCAGAATTACAACAGGGGTTTGAGGGAGATCACAGCTCAGAGGCAGATGTGGGGGAAAGCTGGGGAATAATGGGAGAGGAGGAGGAGGAAGAAGAAGCACCAGGGGAGTGACAGCTGACGGACTCAAGAAGAGTTTGGATTTGATATCCCGCTTTATCACTACCCGAAGGAGTCTCAAAGCGGCTAACATTCTCCTTTCCCTTCCTCCCCCACAACAAACACTCTGTGAGGTGAGTGGGGCTGAGAGACTTCAAAGAAGTGTGACTAGCCCAAGGTCACCCAGCAGCTGCATGTGGAGGAGTGGAGACGCGGACCCAGTTCACCAGATTACAAGTCTACTGCTCTTAACCACTAAACCACACTGGCTCTCAGTGTCCTTAGAGAGCATTCCAGACCCCCCTCCACTCCCAGAACATGGTGGGCCTTGAAGGTAGGAGAGCAAAGAGCTCAAAGGCAGAAGGCACCTCCCAGCACCTGTAGTGATGACTCATGAGGAAGTGGGAGGGGTGGAGATTGACTCGGAGCAACGCCATTACTCCGAGAGGCCACACCTCCAAGTTTCTCTCTGTGAATATTGAATAAAAGCAGGTGGTAAGGACTTCCCCTTGTCTTGTCCATTCCTGGCAACCTGCCGTGGGAGGTGGTTCCTCTGCACTTCTTTTACTTGTCAGTGCTAAGAACTGAAGGCAAACATTCATTCAGCAATACCTTCAGTGCCATTAAAATTTTCAAAGCTGGGGTACACCTTCAACCCTAACTTGCAATATCATACCCACCTTTACATTTCCCCCACCTAACCCTCTTCCTCCCGTTCTCACTCTTCACAGCTCTCTGCAAGCGCAAACACTCACACACGCTCCATCTCTTTAAAAAGCAGAAACCTTAGAAACCTTTTTTAAAAATTGTGCTAGTAGTGCTAGCATGGTCCATTTTAGGTTGGACCACAAATCACCAGCTGAAGACCAACAGAGTGCCCTACATCATATCAGCTCCCACATTCCTGTTCTCTTATTCCTTTGACTAATTTTTCCTCCTGTGACAGATTCTGCTAGATGGTTCATTTGTGCAGAGTAATAACCTGCAACTCAAGTAGAAAACCAAGGAGCCAAGGGCATCTTAATTTAACATTTATGTTCTTCACTATATTATATAGGAGCAATAATATGCTGTTCTATTGACTTTTTCATCATTATTTATTTGTATTGGCAGGACATTCTACCCAATGGAATTGAGGGAGGCTTTTTGTTCTCCAAAGCTGAGAAGCGAAGGGAGATACATTTCAGAGTCTCAAAGCGAAAAGGGATATGCACATATTTCGACTTCTGGTTGAGTACATTGGGGGGGGGGGAATTATTCTACAAGGGCCAATTCAACATCAGTAGTTTATTCATGTTTTAAGACGAAAAGAAACAATGAATGCATACATAAAAGTTAAGTCAGCCCAGCCTGCTGTAGCAGCATATATATACTAGAAAATATAAGAAAATTATCCCAGCTAAAAACTGATTGATATAAAACATGCCTTTAAGAATTGGAGGCGGGGTGGGGTGGGGTGGGGGTGTTATTACAAAACCACACAGTCTTTCGGAAGACCCAATAAGACCACCCCACTTAAAAGATAACTCAAGCACATGCTTCTCATACAAAAAGTCCTAAATTAAGCCCCACATTGGGCAAAAGCAGGGTTTTTTTTCCCGGGGGAACTCCATTCTGGCACCTCCCAGGTAGATGCCATTGCCATTCTAAGAGAACAAGGCAGCACATCTTTTTCTAGAAAAATAGCACTGGGCAGAAGATTCCTGTATTGCACAGGGTTGGACTAGAGGACCTTCATGGTCCCTTCCAACTCTATGATTGTATGATTCTTTAAGTCCTTGGCATATCCAGATATGACAGGAAAATGCAAAACTAAGCTAGATCAACCAATGGTTTGACTCAGTATAAGAACACTTCCTATGCTCCTAGAAGCAATGGCTGCCCCTAATAAACAGATTGCTTCATGGGACTTTAGGATTTTAGCAAATCTAATTAATGCATAGATGAGGAACTTGTGCCCCCCCCAATATATTGTTGGAGTGTAACTCCCACGAGCCCCAGCTAGCATGGCCAATGAACAGAGAAAATGGGAGTCGTAGTCAAACTACATCTGTAGGGCCACAGATTGCTCACTAAGCCCTGTTACCTCTTCAGCTTCCAACACCTCCCGCCAGTCTTCTCCCTTTGACCACTCATTGTCGTCCGACCACCAAGCCCCAGGCTCTGGGGATTCCCCAGTTGGTTCCTCCCACCATTCCTCTGCATCCAGCCAGTTCGCGACAGGCAGCATGAAACTTCTATTCACACAGTTTATTGCAATCCAATAACTGAGGTGGGGTTAAGGGGTTCATTTTCTTACAACTATTATACTGGCTGCCATAATAGCTTCGAATAGTAAAACATAGCACTAATTGCTTCAGGAAAAAGCAGTATCGATCTATCTGCAACCCTAAGCATATATACCAGGAAGTAAACCCCACTGGATGTAGTAAATTTGTCCAATGGGACTGATAAGTAAGTAGGTAGGTAAAATGGAGTGGGATTGAGCCCCCAAAACCATACAAAATTGTTTAATCTTTCTTAGAATATTTTTGCTTTACCATCTCCTAATTAATCAAAATCCCATATGTTTTAGATATTTATTCTATAAGCTTTATTGTTCATTTTAGAATTCGTTCAAAAGGAGAAATTTCCCGTGACCCTTGTTTCATGCAAAAGATTTTAATAAAACGAGCTAAGCCGTATTATTTAGAAGCCCTTTCCCCTCCAGGATGAAATCTCCGCGTCTTTTCTTATTCAATCATATTGTGGGTAGTATAATCCAAAGATCAAAGGAGGCAGATCAGGAGATATTGTGTATGCCAAATGTTCAATAGAACTAGGACTTGCAATTTGGGTTTTTACACATGAAAGTCTATCTCTTGCACCTCGCTAGCACAAAGTAGATAATGGTATATCTGACTGATCTTGTTCAATATTGTATCAAGCAGGAGTTAGTTCATTTTGGCATTATGAAAACACTTTTAGTTGGCTTCTTCTGCATTGTGCTCCTCTTTAAAAAAGAGCAGTATATTTTAAGAGCATCTGTTAAGGATATATAACACAAAGTTATCAATATATTTCAGATAGTCGTTTTAAAGCAAAAAGTGATACATTTGCTGCGGACTCATACTCCATTCAAGATTAGGGTCCCTGCCTCAGACATACTAAGACAACTTAGTTCCTGCTAGAATCAACAGAGAAGACATAACAGGCTTTGCAAATTGTCAAGGTGACCCTCTGCCTTGGATCGGAAGTGAACCCTGGTGTTATTCTGAGACACCAAACAGAAGACCCCCTCCCCTCCATCAGAGCCAAGGAGTCTGGTTCCAGTGTAATTCCCCCTGCCCCACTGCGTACAGCCTTAATATGTGACTTCGGCATGCATGCCTAATGTTTATTGCTTAACACCAATAGTAACTCCAAGTGCAGAGGTAAAAAGGTAAAGGTAAAGGACCCCTGGACAGTCAAGCCCAGTCAAAGGGGACTATGGGGTTGCAGCGCTCATCTCGCTTTCAGGAAGAGGGAGCCGGCGTTTGTCCACAGACAGTTTTCTGTGTCATGTGGCCAGCATGACTAAACCACTTCTGGCGCAACAGGATACTGTGATGGAAGCCAGAGCACACGGAAGCGCTGTTTACTTTCCCGCCGCAGTAGCACCTATTTATCTACTTGCACTGACGTGCTTTCGAACTGCTAGGTTGGCAGGAGCTGGGACCGAGCAACGGGAGCTCGGTGTTGTGTATTGATTCAAAGGTTATCATGTCTGTATGACTATTGTCTGTAAAGTAACTGCATTCCTGTTCCAGAAGGAACAGCTACTATTGGTTCATTCAAGCTGCTGCATTTGGATCTTCAGTATTATTGGTTCCCACCAAAAAGCAGCAGTGTGATTGCTTGAAATTGTTCCCTCCAAAATGTATCTTTTCTTGCCAGTCTCTCTCCCCTATAAATGTAACCTCCTACCCTCAGTTCCCTCAGTCTTGTCTTGTTTGCCTGAATAAAGAAGTTGTTACATGAAGACGCTGTCTCCTGCCTGACTATGTCAGAGAGCTGAAATCACTTGCTGAAATCATTAGCCCCACGCTACAACAACTGGCGACGAAGGTGGGATACGGATTGCTGAGGAGCACTTAAACGCAGCCTGCCTCAGGGTCCGGATTGCAGCACAAGACAAGACTCACTGGCCAGCTGAGAAGACGACCCCACCGCTTGGAGAATGGAGAGTCCAAGGGTATGGGAGCCCTTCCAGCCATCAGAGCCCCACACATGGGAGGACTACGTTGAACGCTTCGAGTTCTTCGCGGCGGCTCAAGGAATCACGGATGCCTGCAAAAGAAGGGCCACGTTCCTGAGTTGCTGTGGGCCTGAGACCTTCACGCTGGCCAAGGCATTGCTCGCCCCAGCGAAACTGAGTGAGACACCTCTCAAAGATATTTTTGCCTGTCTAACGAGCCACCTGGCGCCTACTGAGACCAAGATGGCCCGGCGGATGGAGTTCCATAAGAGGCAACAGTGCGATGGAGAGTCTGTGGCCGCATTTCTAGCCGAACTCTGGAAGCTTGCTCAGCACTGTGGCTTCCAAAATCTGGAAGAGACTCTCCTGGATCGATTTGTAGGGGGCTTGAGCAGCAAAAAGGCCCGAAGACGCATTGTGGCCAAAGAAGAGGTTACCCTTGCTTCCGCCTTGAAGGAGGCCACCGCTACGGAGAATTATGAAAGAGAGGAGCTCGAGGCCAGTCACAAGGTCACAAAGCCGCAGATAGAAGCGGCGCATGCCATGGATGAGCTAGTGGTCAGTCCGAGCCAGAGCCCAGTCCGCGGAGTCGAGTCGGTGCATCAGGCCAGCACAGCGCACAAGGATCGCCGAGGCGCTTGCACAGGCAGTGGTGGGAACCATGAGCGGAAGGATTGCCGTTTCCGTGATGCTACATGTAGAGCATGTGGAAAGACTGGACACATCGCCAGGGTCTGTAGATCAGCGACGTCGGGAGCGACTGAATCACCTAGATCGGCGTTTCGCAGACCATCCACCGCGACTCATCTCCTAGAGGACTGCAACTACGTCACGGAAATCAATGGGAGGACCGTGCAGTTCCCAGCGCAAGGCAAGACACATGTGAAGGTGAAGATTGAGGGTCAGCCGTGCAACATGGAGGTGGACTCCGGATCTGGATTCACCATCGTTTCGGACCAGACCGCGAGGACGTTTTACCCTGGGGGTAAGTTTCCCCCTCTGGAGCCCTTCCCGGCAACCTTGCAATCTTACTCAGCGGGCCGCATCCACATTTTGGGAATGTGTGCCGTGAAAGTACAGTTCCGGGACAAACAGGCTGTGCTCAAACTGGTGATTGCAGAGGGGAGTCGCCCCAGTCTCCTGGGCACTGACTGGTTTCCCGCCTTGGGACTGAGTATATCAGGGCTTAATTCAATCCAAACCTCCCCTGAGATGGGCGAGGCATTATGCAAGGAATTTGCTGAACTCTTTAATGGGAAACTGGGTTGTTATAAAGGGCCCCCAATTGACTCTGAGCTGTCTGAGACTCCCTCCGTTCCTGACGCAACGACTACATTAGCTCCCCCACCACAGGTAATAACCAATGCAGCACCTGCCACACCTGTTGTCAGGAGATCAAGAAGAAGTCGCAGCACCCCACAGTATCTAAGGGACTACGTGTGTTGTACTCACTAGGGGGGAAGGGGTGTTGTGTATTGATTCAAAGGTTATCATGTCTGTATGACTATTGTCTGTAAAGTAACTGCATTCCTGTTCCAGAAGGAACAGCTACTATTGGTTCATTCAAGCTGCTGCATTTGGATCTTCAGTATTATTGGTTCCCACCAAAAAGCAGCAGTGTGATTGCTTGAAATTGTTCCCTCCAAAATGTATCTTTTCTTGCCAGTCTCTCTCCCCTATAAATGTAACCTCCTACCCTCAGTTCCCTCAGTCTTGTCTTGTTTGCCTGAATAAAGAAGTTGTTACATGAAGACGCTGTCTCCTGCCTGACTATGTCAGAGAGCTGAAATCACTTGCTGAAATCATTAGCCCCACGCTACAACAACTGGCGACGAAGGTGGGATACGGATTGCTGAGGAGCACTTAAACGCAGCCTGCCTCAGGGTCCGGATTGCAGCACAAGACAAGACTCACTGGCCAGCTGAGAAGACGACCCCACCGCTTGGAGAATGGAGAGTCCAAGGGTATGGGAGCCCTTCCAGCCATCAGAGCCCCACACATGGGAGGACTACGTTGAACGCTTCGAGTTCTTCGCGGCGGCTCAAGGAATCACGGATGCCTGCAAAAGAAGGGCCACGTTCCTGAGTTGCTGTGGGCCTGAGACCTTCACGCTGGCCAAGGCATTGCTCGCCCCAGCGAAACTGAGTGAGACACCTCTCAAAGATATTTTTGCCTGTCTAACGAGCCACCTGGCGCCTACTGAGACCAAGATGGCCCGGCGGATGGAGTTCCATAAGAGGCAACAGTGCGATGGAGAGTCTGTGGCCGCATTTCTAGCCGAACTCTGGAAGCTTGCTCAGCACTGTGGCTTCCAAAATCTGGAAGAGACTCTCCTGGATCGATTTGTAGGGGGCTTGAGCAGCAAAAAGGCCCGAAGACGCATTGTGGCCAAAGAAGAGGTTACCCTTGCTTCCGCCTTGAAGGAGGCCACCGCTACGGAGAATTATGAAAGAGAGGAGCTCGAGGCCAGTCACAAGGTCACAAAGCCGCAGATAGAAGCGGCGCATGCCATGGATGAGCTAGTGGTCAGTCCGAGCCAGAGCCCAGTCCGCGGAGTCGAGTCGGTGCATCAGGCCAGCACAGCGCACAAGGATCGCCGAGGCGCTTGCACAGGCAGTGGTGGGAACCATGAGCGGAAGGATTGCCGTTTCCGTGATGCTACATGTAGAGCATGTGGAAAGACTGGACACATCGCCAGGGTCTGTAGATCAGCGACGTCGGGAGCGACTGAATCACCTAGATCGGCGTTTCGCAGACCATCCACCGCGACTCATCTCCTAGAGGACTGCAACTACGTCACGGAAATCAATGGGAGGACCGTGCAGTTCCCAGCGCAAGGCAAGACACATGTGAAGGTGAAGATTGAGGGTCAGCCGTGCAACATGGAGGTGGACTCCGGATCTGGATTCACCATCGTTTCGGACCAGACCGCGAGGACGTTTTACCCTGGGGGTAAGTTTCCCCCTCTGGAGCCCTTCCCGGCAACCTTGCAATCTTACTCAGCGGGCCGCATCCACATTTTGGGAATGTGTGCCGTGAAAGTACAGTTCCGGGACAAACAGGCTGTGCTCAAACTGGTGATTGCAGAGGGGAGTCGCCCCAGTCTCCTGGGCACTGACTGGTTTCCCGCCTTGGGACTGAGTATATCAGGGCTTAATTCAATCCAAACCTCCCCTGAGATGGGCGAGGCATTATGCAAGGAATTTGCTGAACTCTTTAATGGGAAACTGGGTTGTTATAAAGGGCCCCCAATTGACTCTGAGCTGTCTGAGACTCCCTCCGTTCCTGACGCAACGACTACATTAGCTCCCCCACCACAGGTAATAACCAATGCAGCACCTGCCACACCTGTTGTCAGGAGATCAAGAAGAAGTCGCAGCACCCCACAGTATCTAAGGGACTACGTGTGTTGTACTCACTAGGGGGGAAGGGGTGTTGTGTATTGATTCAAAGGTTATCATGTCTGTATGACTATTGTCTGTAAAGTAACTGCATTCCTGTTCCAGAAGGAACAGCTACTATTGGTTCATTCAAGCTGCTGCATTTGGATCTTCAGTATTATTGGTTCCCACCAAAAAGCAGCAGTGTGATTGCTTGAAATTGTTCCCTCCAAAATGTATCTTTTCTTGCCAGTCTCTCTCCCCTATAAATGTAACCTCCTACCCTCAGTTCCCTCAGTCTTGTCTTGTTTGCCTGAATAAAGAAGTTGTTACATGAAGACGCTGTCTCCTGCCTGACTATGTCAGAGAGCTGAAATCACTTGCTGAAATCATTAGCCCCACGCTACAACAACTGGCGACGAAGGTGGGATACGGATTGCTGAGGAGCACTTAAACGCAGCCTGCCTCAGGGTCCGGATTGCAGCACAAGACAAGACTCACTGGCCAGCTGAGAAGACGACCCCACCGCTTGGAGAATGGAGAGTCCAAGGGTATGGGAGCCCTTCCAGCCATCAGAGCCCCACACATGGGAGGACTACGTTGAACGCTTCGAGTTCTTCGCGGCGGCTCAAGGAATCACGGATGCCTGCAAAAGAAGGGCCACGTTCCTGAGTTGCTGTGGGCCTGAGACCTTCACGCTGGCCAAGGCATTGCTCGCCCCAGCGAAACTGAGTGAGACACCTCTCAAAGATATTTTTGCCTGTCTAACGAGCCACCTGGCGCCTACTGAGACCAAGATGGCCCGGCGGATGGAGTTCCATAAGAGGCAACAGTGCGATGGAGAGTCTGTGGCCGCATTTCTAGCCGAACTCTGGAAGCTTGCTCAGCACTGTGGCTTCCAAAATCTGGAAGAGACTCTCCTGGATCGATTTGTAGGGGGCTTGAGCAGCAAAAAGGCCCGAAGACGCATTGTGGCCAAAGAAGAGGTTACCCTTGCTTCCGCCTTGAAGGAGGCCACCGCTACGGAGAATTATGAAAGAGAGGAGCTCGAGGCCAGTCACAAGGTCACAAAGCCGCAGATAGAAGCGGCGCATGCCATGGATGAGCTAGTGGTCAGTCCGAGCCAGAGCCCAGTCCGCGGAGTCGAGTCGGTGCATCAGGCCAGCACAGCGCACAAGGATCGCCGAGGCGCTTGCACAGGCAGTGGTGGGAACCATGAGCGGAAGGATTGCCGTTTCCGTGATGCTACATGTAGAGCATGTGGAAAGACTGGACACATCGCCAGGGTCTGTAGATCAGCGACGTCGGGAGCGACTGAATCACCTAGATCGGCGTTTCGCAGACCATCCACCGCGACTCATCTCCTAGAGGACTGCAACTACGTCACGGAAATCAATGGGAGGACCGTGCAGTTCCCAGCGCAAGGCAAGACACATGTGAAGGTGAAGATTGAGGGTCAGCCGTGCAACATGGAGGTGGACTCCGGATCTGGATTCACCATCGTTTCGGACCAGACCGCGAGGACGTTTTTCCCTGGGGGTAAGTTTCCCCCTCTGGAGCCCTTCCCGGCAACCTTGCAATCTTACTCAGCGGGCCGCATCCACATTTTGGGAATGTGTGCCGTGAAAGTACAGTTCCGGGACAAACAGGCTGTGCTCAAACTGGTGATTGCAGAGGGGAGTCGCCCCAGTCTCCTGGGCACTGACTGGTTTCCCGCCTTGGGACTGAGTATATCAGGGCTTAATTCAATCCAAACCTCCCCTGAGATGGGCGAGGCATTATGCAAGGAATTTGCTGAACTCTTTAATGGGAAACTGGGTTGTTATAAAGGGCCCCCAATTGACTCTGAGCTGTCTGAGACTCCCTCCGTTCCTGACGCAACGACTACATTAGCTCCCCCACCACAGGTAATAACCAATGCAGCACCTGCCACACCTGTTGTCAGGAGATCAAGAAGAAGTCGCAGCACCCCACAGTATCTAAGGGACTACGTGTGTTGTACTCACTAGGGGGGAAGGGGTGTTGTGTATTGATTCAAAGGTTATCATGTCTGTATGACTATTGTCTGTAAAGTAACTGCATTCCTGTTCCAGAAGGAACAGCTACTATTGGTTCATTCAAGCTGCTGCATTTGGATCTTCAGTATTATTGGTTCCCACCAAAAAGCAGCAGTGTGATTGCTTGAAATTGTTCCCTCCAAAATGTATCTTTTCTTGCCAGTCTCTCTCCCCTATAAATGTAACCTCCTACCCTCAGTTCCCTCAGTCTTGTCTTGTTTGCCTGAATAAAGAAGTTGTTACATGAAGACGCTGTCTCCTGCCTGACTATGTCAGAGAGCTGAAATCACTTGCTGAAATCATTAGCCCCACGCTACAACAACTGGCGACGAAGGTGGGATACGGATTGCTGAGGAGCACTTAAACGCAGCCTGCCTCAGGGTCCGGATTGCAGCACAAGACAAGACTCACTGGCCAGCTGAGAAGACGACCCCACCGCTTGGAGAATGGAGAGTCCAAGGGTATGGGAGCCCTTCCAGCCATCAGAGCCCCACACATGGGAGGACTACGTTGAACGCTTCGAGTTCTTCGCGGCGGCTCAAGGAATCACGGATGCCTGCAAAAGAAGGGCCACGTTCCTGAGTTGCTGTGGGCCTGAGACCTTCACGCTGGCCAAGGCATTGCTCGCCCCAGCGAAACTGAGTGAGACACCTCTCAAAGATATTTTTGCCTGTCTAACGAGCCACCTGGCGCCTACTGAGACCAAGATGGCCCGGCGGATGGAGTTCCATAAGAGGCAACAGTGCGATGGAGAGTCTGTGGCCGCATTTCTAGCCGAACTCTGGAAGCTTGCTCAGCACTGTGGCTTCCAAAATCTGGAAGAGACTCTCCTGGATCGATTTGTAGGGGGCTTGAGCAGCAAAAAGGCCCGAAGACGCATTGTGGCCAAAGAAGAGGTTACCCTTGCTTCCGCCTTGAAGGAGGCCACCGCTACGGAGAATTATGAAAGAGAGGAGCTCGAGGCCAGTCACAAGGTCACAAAGCCGCAGATAGAAGCGGCGCATGCCATGGATGAGCTAGTGGTCAGTCCGAGCCAGAGCCCAGTCCGCGGAGTCGAGTCGGTGCATCAGGCCAGCACAGCGCACAAGGATCGCCGAGGCGCTTGCACAGGCAGTGGTGGGAACCATGAGCGGAAGGATTGCCGTTTCCGTGATGCTACATGTAGAGCATGTGGAAAGACTGGACACATCGCCAGGGTCTGTAGATCAGCGACGTCGGGAGCGACTGAATCACCTAGATCGGCGTTTCGCAGACCATCCACCGCGACTCATCTCCTAGAGGACTGCAACTACGTCACGGAAATCAATGGGAGGACCGTGCAGTTCCCAGCGCAAGGCAAGACACATGTGAAGGTGAAGATTGAGGGTCAGCCGTGCAACATGGAGGTGGACTCCGGATCTGGATTCACCATCGTTTCGGACCAGACCGCGAGGACGTTTTTCCCTGGGGGTAAGTTTCCCCCTCTGGAGCCCTTCCCGGCAACCTTGCAATCTTACTCAGCGGGCCGCATCCACATTTTGGGAATGTGTGCCGTGAAAGTACAGTTCCGGGACAAACAGGCTGTGCTCAAACTGGTGATTGCAGAGGGGAGTCGCCCCAGTCTCCTGGGCACTGACTGGTTTCCCGCCTTGGGACTGAGTATATCAGGGCTTAATTCAATCCAAACCTCCCCTGAGATGGGCGAGGCATTATGCAAGGAATTTGCTGAACTCTTTAATGGGAAACTGGGTTGTTATAAAGGGCCCCCAATTGACTCTGAGCTGTCTGAGACTCCCTCCGTTCCTGACGCAACGACTACATTAGCTCCCCCACCACAGGTAATAACCAATGCAGCACCTGCCACACCTGTTGTCAGGAGATCAAGAAGAAGTCGCAGCACCCCACAGTATCTAAGGGACTACGTGTGTTGTACTCACTAGGGGGGAAGGGGTGTTGTGTATTGATTCAAAGGTTATCATGTCTGTATGACTATTGTCTGTAAAGTAACTGCATTCCTGTTCCAGAAGGAACAGCTACTATTGGTTCATTCAAGCTGCTGCATTTGGATCTTCAGTATTATTGGTTCCCACCAAAAAGCAGCAGTGTGATTGCTTGAAATTGTTCCCTCCAAAATGTATCTTTTCTTGCCAGTCTCTCTCCCCTATAAATGTAACCTCCTACCCTCAGTTCCCTCAGTCTTGTCTTGTTTGCCTGAATAAAGAAGTTGTTACATGAAGACGCTGTCTCCTGCCTGACTATGTCAGAGAGCTGAAATCACTTGCTGAAATCATTAGCCCCACGCTACAACACTCACCCCATCGCGGGGATTCGAACTGCCAACCTTCTAATCTGCAAGCTCAAGAGGCTCAGTGATTTAGACCACAGTGCCACCCACATCCCTCCAAGTGCAGAACCAGCTGGTTAGCCAGTAACAGATATTTTCTGTGGAAATAATCGCATACAGTCTGATGCCCTCCCTAAATGGTACCTCTGCAAAAATTGCTAAGATAATCAGGGAATAAGCATATTTAAATCTTACAAGTCTCCATGAGAGCAATGGAATCATCAACATACTAAAGGGACTACTTTAATCAAAATAAGAATCCCATGTCCTCAAAAACAAAACCCCTCAAGTACCAATTTGTACCCATCCTTCCATTTTGACTGCCTGATGGCTTTCATTCATAATTGCCTAATATATGATTATGGCATCCTTATCAATCCCTTTGCTTTCAGCCAGGGATTTATGATATGTACTAAACCATAAAAAGCATTTTGGGGTTTTTGTTGATCTTGTCTTTTTCTAAGTGCCTTCATACAGTTACCAATAAAGAAGAAATAACCTGATAATGAAAAACATCAGTAATTAATTCACATATTTTCCTTTGATTAAAAAGGGAGAGGGGATTATTTTGTACATGAATTCCAACATGTAAGGAAATTTAATAGCTGGATTCTTGGTTGCACAAGTTCATTCTACTGTCAATAATCAGACACTAAGTGATAAAAAAAACATACCTTCTATCATACTAGTTTGCAGTGGGGATAGTCAAAGCAAATCAGGATTATGCAAAATGTATTTGAGTATTTTCTAGCCACTTGAAGGTAGAACATAAATTATATGTTAATAAAGTGAAAATACAGTTAGCTCTGGGGTGAGAAAGTTTCTCATGGAGTTAAATGAAATCATTTTATTTGCAAGAGGAATCTAAGGCTCTCAATTTCCCCAAAGCAGAAAAAAGTATTTCAAATGTCAGTTAATCTGTTCAAGGAACAAAAAACTTGAGATGGGAATTATTATCTAGAACATTATCAAATTCTGCTGCTAATCCCCAACTTTATCAGAAAAATATGAAGCACTACATACTTTCTTTCTTCAGCAAATAGAGGTTTAAATAATTACTGATATATAATCAGTGCTATTTTTCTAGAAAAAGAGGTGCCAGAACTCACCACGAACATCCTCCTTGTTCTCTTAGAATGGCAATGGCACCCACCTGGGAGGTGTCGGGACTGAGTTCCGGCAAGTTCCAGCCAGGGCTGTAGCTAGGGGGTGGCAAGGTGGGCCCCTGCCACAGGTGCAGGCGAGGGGGGAGCGCTGAAAATTGGCTTTAAAATATGTCCATAAATATGTTTATAAATAAAAATATTGATTATTGCCTCATAAAAAATGGTTTTAAATAGAGTGTGAATTGAATGGGTGGAGAGGGTGTGTTGGAGGTAAGGCGGAAAGAAGAGCTAATTTGTCCATGGCCAGGAGGCGCAAAAGGGACCCAGGTGGCGCTGTGGGTTAAACCACAGAGCCTAGGGCTTGCTGATCAGAAGGTCGGCGGTTCGAATCCCTGCGACGGGGTGAGCTCACATTGTTCGGTCCCAGCTCCTGCCCACCTAGCAGGAGCTGGTCGATGATCTCCGGCGGGCTAGGGACAAAGGTGAGAGCTGTTTCCTAGTTCTGCTGGATCTCTCAGCGGCCTTTGACACCATTGACCATAACATCCTTCTGGACCGTCTAGAGGGGTTGGGAGCTGGGGGCACTGTTATACAGTGGTTCCGCTCCTTCCTCCTGGGCCGTGTTCAGAAAGTGGTGGTGGGGGATGAGTGTTCAGACCCCTGGGCTCTCACTTCATACGTGTGTGTGTGTGTGTGTGTGTGTGTGTGTGTGTGTGTGTGTCTGTATATAGACAGACACACAGAGAGACACAGACAGACACACAAACACACACACACTGTTCAAGGAAGAGTTCTGTGCATCCTGAAAAGACATATGCTACATAGTGACTGCTAATTGGTCCTGATTTTTTTTATCTCTGTGAGACTTGCTGATCATCTGATTAAGAGAAACCAAGTCACTATGGGCCCATCAAGAAAACTGTTGCTATGATGGAAGTGGATATGAAGCTGAAAAACAATACTAAACTCAAACTTGGTTCCTACTGAGGTGGTGAACCTGTCTGGGTTGCACCACTTCAGACTGGAGATCGGGGCTCAGATTTTTTCTTTTTCTTTTTTGTACATATAACATTAGATAGCAGGGTTTAGCCTAGTATTCTCCATACTAGTATATCAGCTCCCTATGTGCAAGGTGTGTGGGTGTGTGGGAGTGTGTAAACACCAAAATGTTTGTTTACAAAGCTATTGTTCTGCCAACCTTACTGTATGCTTGTGAAACATGGACCAGTTATAAACGCCATCAACTCCTCGAAAGATTCCATCAACGGTGTCTCCAAAAAATTTCACATATCACTTGGGAAGAAGGGCAAACTAAGGCAGCAAAGATCACCAGTGTCGAAGCAATGATTCTTCAACATCAACCTTGTTGGACTTGTCGTGTTGTTCAGAGACCTGATTATTGTCTTCCAAAGCAACTACTCTATTCCAAACTTACAAATGGAAAGCGTAATGCTGGTGGTCAACAAAAGAGGTTTAAAGACTCTCTCAAGGCAAATCTAAAAAAAATGTAGTATAAACACCGACAACTGGGAAACTACTGGCCTGCAAGCACTCCAATTGGAGAACAGCCTTTACCAAAGGTGTCATAGGTTTTGAAGACGCTTGAACTCAGGACGAAAGGGAGAAACGTGCTAAGAGGAAGGCACATTTGGCAAATCCTCACTGTGATCAACTCCCACCTGGAAACCTATGTCCCCACTGTGGAAGGATGTATGGATCCAGAATTGGCCTCCACAGTCACTTATGGACTCACTGTTAAGACCGTGTTCATGGAAGACAATCTTACTTGGCTACGAGTGATTGAAGAAGAAGAAGAAGAAGAAGAAGAGACACACAAACAGAGAAGCGTTAAATTAAGGGAGTCATACCCATAATCTGAAGTAGTACAGCCCAATCTTGTTTTATCACTGCAAATTAGAACAGCACCTCAGTCAGGGAATCAATTAATTCAGTGAGGAGAGGGGGTGCAGCTCAAAATCCCTCATCCTCAGAATCCCAGATAGAAAATAGAAATGACAACAACTAGTCTCAATAGAGCACATGATGGAGTAAGAGAACACTTTGAAAGCAATGTTTAAAAAAGGAGGCATTTGCGTCTGCCAATGCCCCATTTTTTACATTTAGACAAGTGTGCCTTAAAAAGAGCTGAACACCACTGCGGCACATTACTGTCTTCCACATGGGGGCTTTGCTTATACAGATATGTAATTCATAACAATGTTTAGAGGCCTTCGCACAGTAGCCAGCTGACACCTGTCTCACTGCAGGGGATATAACTTCATTGTACCCCATAGCATGGTAGCATTACAAATAAAAGGGAAAGGATCGATCTTGTTTTACAGATGATATATCAAGGCACAGAAAGATGAGCGTGCACTTTCCACAAAGCGTTGAACTATCAGAAGCCCCATTTGTTTCCATGAGGATCAGGGTTATGGTATTGATCCACTCCATTGATCCTCCAAAAAGACCTGGTCATTAAGTGCCTGTTATGATGTAGCAATATCTGTGTTTATTTTGTAAGAGAGATTTTGTCCATCTTTCTAAACTCACTTAGCCCTGTTTGTTCTCTTCAATCTGAAATGGGCTTTCAGCTGTAAACAGTTGCTTTTTGGTGTGCATGGGGAACGTTCGATTCAGTTAGCAATCACCTGGCAGAAAACATTATGGTTTCTAACATTCTTGATTGTAACTGTCTTCCCAAATAGCTTCTACCCATGGAGCAAAATGTATATCATCACCCCCCTCGTTTCTTGGAAAAATAATTAGTTCCTGATTTGAAATCAAAGAGGTTTAGGCAGAGCAATCCAATTCTGCCAGGCTGTAAGGGTTGGATTTGATAGAAGTCTTTCTCTTCCCAGCTATCCTGGATGGGTTGATCTCCTGTGGCCAAAAAAGACCATCCCTTCCACTTGCAAAATGGGTGGGTGGCAGACTGCATACTGGCAGCAGACATCAGAAGGCCCTGAAGTGACATATTGCAGGGGTTTGCTTTTCAGGTTTATACATCTCACTAATTTTAGATGTATTCACTATTTTTACAATTTTAAACTTCACTAATTTTACAATCATTTTAACCTTTCAAAACTTGACTTCCTCCCCCCTCCTTCTGCGGTTCCTTAAATTTATTTTGAACATCTTCTGCATATCCAATACTTTGGCCACCTCATGAGAAGAGAAGACTCCCTGGAAAAGACCCTGATGCTGGGAAAGATTCAGGGCAGAAGGAAAAGGGGGCGGCAGAGGACGAGATGGTTGGACAGTGTTCTCGAAGCTACTAACATGAGTTTGTCCAAACTGTGGGAGGCAGTGGATGACAGGAGTGCCTGGCGTGCTCTGGTCCATGGGGTCATGAAGAGTCAGACACGACTAAATGACTAAACAACAAGCAAATCCAAATTACTTAATTTGCTCATTTATTCATCTACTTTAAATATATACAGTGATACCTCTGGTTAAGAACTTAATTTGTTCCGGAGGTCCGTTCTTAACCTGAAACTGTTCTTAACCTGAGGTACCACTTTAGCTAATGGGGCCTCGTGCCGCTGCTGCACTGCTGCCACACCGCCGCCACACGATTTCTGTTCTCATCTTGAAGTAAAGTTCTTAACCCGAGGTACTACTTCCAGGTTAGCGGAGTCTGTAACCTGAAGTGTTGGTAACCTGAGGTACCACTGCACTCTTATCAAACTGCAGGTTATTACAATAATCTTGCCAGTGTTCTTATCTGTTTACAATTTGTCTGTACATATTCAATAAACCATTTCCATTCTTTTATTAAAAGTTTGTTATCTTGAGTTCTTATTCTTCCAGTAAGTTTCGCCATTTCTGCATATTCCGAAAGTTTTTGTATTCATTCTTCCTTTGCTGGGACTTCTGCTTCTTTCAATTTTGGGGCGAGTGACATTCTTGCAGCAGTAGTAGCATACATGAATAAGTTTCTATACAGTTTGGGTAGTTCTGTCCCTATAATTCCCAAAAGAAAAGCTTCTGGTTTTTGTTGTACAAACGTTATTTCAAACAACCTTTTCAATTCATTATATATCATTTCCCAGTAATAATAATAATAATAATAATAATAATAATAATAATAATAATAATTTATTATTTGTACCCCGCCCATCTGGCTGGGTCTCCCCAGCCACTCTGGGCGGCTTCCAGAAAGCATTAAAATACATTAACACATCACAGATAAAAACTTCCCTAAACAGGGCTGCCTTCAGGTATTTTCTAAATGTCATGTAGTTGCTGATCCCTTTAACCTCTGACGGGAGGGCATTTAACCTTACCCCAAGACCACCACATATGATAAAAAGAACCTTCTTTCTCTTTACATTTCCAACACATTTGTTTTAGATTTATGCATTTTTGCCATTTTGGACTGGATTACCCTTGGGTCCCTTCCAATTCTACGATTCTATGATTCTATGATAACACATTTAGCTTCCTTTGACATCTCTAAGATGTTTCTCCTGAGGACCAAAATCTGAATTTCCTTTACATTTCATTTTTGGAGAAATGTCATTGTGAATTTCACACGCAATATTTCTTAGACCTGGCACCCCAGTTATATTCGGTTTTTTGCACTGTGTGAGAATATTTCAACAATCCTTTTCTCTGCCCCATTTCCCATCATTTCCCAGTGCCTGCTCCAGAATATTCCCTCCTAATTGACATAAAAATCCAAGCTCTATGGAGCTGCCTGATACAGACCAAGACTAGTGGTCCAGCTATCCCTACTTATTCTGCTGGCAGAAACAGAGGCCATGGAAAATAGCTGGGCATTAAAAAAGCCACCCCAGAGGAGAAACTGAGGCTGGGACTGTTCACTCGATCATCTACAGCTATTTGGTAGCAGCATAAATAAGCAGATTGTTTCTTTTCGGTATGGAGATTCTAAAGCCAAATTATCTCCAACTTTTATCTTTTCTCCTCTTGTTTGTGGAAACGTCAAAGGAAAGAAGAAGTTCTCTGGGAGAATCAAACTGTTTTTAGAAGGCAAATTGTTGCATGCACACACCAAATCATTGCTCACCTTTGTGGAGCCTGGAAGAGTTTCTGCAGAACCCCAGGGCAGCAAGCAGAGCTAGTCTGTAAAAAAAAGTTGACAAGGAGAGAGGCTTGAGGTTAATAAGTATTATCTGATGGACAGCAATTGGCCAGGGCTGCCTCCTCAGATTGGAAGGTTTTGATCTTAAGCATCCCAATGTCACAGCAATGCAAAACAAAGCAGCAGACATATTTCTTAACACAGTCGGAGGAAAAGGGTGGGGGAAGCCTTCTGCCTGGAAACCTGCAAAAGCAGCAGACAAACAAATAGCTGGGACATGACATCTGACATCCTCCTTGAGAGCAACAGGAGCAAAGTGTCATCTACTTGCCTGCCTGCTGACTGGCATGATGCGACCTGAGCTCATTTGTAACAAATATGAAATGTACAGCTATGGTTGCTTCTGCCTGCTGCAGTTTTTGCTCCCCGCTCCAGATTAATTACACAAGGGAAGCATTCCTGATCCCAAAATAAGCAGCAGGGCTTGGGCCTGAAGAGTAATTAAGTGAACTAAATTTTCTTCAAGAGTCCAAGGCTGTAATTACTTGTGATGACTAATTGGTTGATCAATACTTTGATGACTATCTCTTGTACTTTACACAGCTTAGGGGGAGGACTGGAATATGTCAGCAAATAACCCCATTGATTTTGCCGTTCCAAAAGCATTTCTACAAATGCTACTCCCTATTTAGTTTGCTCTTGGATATGTTCACAGGGCAGTCTTGTTAGCTTCTCACATGTCTCGGGGTTGAAAGGGCCCTTGCCCCTTTGGCTCAGTCGTTCATAAGGATTTAAGTAGAAAGAAAATTAATCCATTTAAAACCTACTGCCAAATCCAACCAGGCAGGCAGACGCCGGTTGCCTCCAACGAGCAAACTGCAACAACAACCCTCTTTCCTATGACTTGTCTGTTACAAGGCAATTGTCTCTCGCCAAAGTGACTCTGAACTGCTAATCAGGAATAGCCATGGAAGAACACAGCCTTTTGACTCCTTCTAAAAGTCCCGTGAACTCTTAAAACTATCCCATTTTAAAGACCTATTTCATTTTGCAAAGGAGGCAGTGGGGGAACTACATGTGAATGCTGGAGGGGGGGGGATAAGGGAGACTTAAGAACATTTAAGAATGTCTTTGGGAGAACTATACAGTTCCCGTTGCCTTAAAAAAGTAAACAATATTTTACAGGATCCATCTCATCCGGCATATAGTCTTTTCGCACTACTGCCTTCGGGCAAGAGATATGGAACAATTAGATCAAGAACAAATAGATTGAAGAATAGTTTCTACCCAAGAGCTATAACCATCTTAAATGCTGTAACCAGATAATAGGACCTTGGAGAGTTGTGATGGGTGTGTACGCATGTGCATGTGTGGCTGAAAATGTGGTTTTTTGTTTTTTTTGGTCTTTTGTTTTTTGTGCTTTTTTTTTTTATGGGATGGCATCCAATTTCGTTGCACTTGTAAAACGTTGTACTTGTACTTGTACAATGACAATAAAGAAATCTTATCTTATCTTAACCAACAGCCTTGCTGAATCACAGCAAAAGGTCACCTAGATCAGTATCCTATTTATAATAGGTTGCCTCTAGAACTGGCATAGGAAAACTCCGGCCCTCCAGATGTTTGGGACTATAATTCCCATCATCCCTGACCTCTGGTCCTGTAAGCTAGGGATGATGGGAATTGTAGTCCCAAACATCTGGAGGGCCGGAGTTTGCCTATGCCTGATCTAGAAGGTCACAAGGATGCCACAAAATTCGTAGCCCTTCCCAGAACATGGCACCCACAAGCTCTGGAAATGGAGGCTTGTTTTTATCATGATAGCTGATATTGGTAGTTGAATCTGGTCCTTTGTTCCTGGTTCATGAGCTACAAAATTACCGCATGAAAAGCAGCTCCAGATAACTGGCACTATGCAGTGATGTTATATACTTACATAATGATGTTGCCAGGTTTTTGGAAATTAGAGGGATTCTGAACGAAGTCCTCCCTAAAGTAATAAATATAATAATAAAGAAGTAAGAAGTAACAGGGCATAGCACTGTTGGTCAGTACCCAATGCTGCCACCTATGAGCCAGGTGGGGGCAGGGAACGAGGGGTCCTCTTCAACCTTCACACTCACCCAACCCTTGCCAGGGATGGGTGGGCACTCATGCATCGAGCGTGGCATGAAGGGTGCTCTTCACCCTCTGCATTCACCCAGCCCTCACTGCCGGAACCAGGATCTCTGTGGGGAGCACCTGGTTCATGCCCCCCCCCCGATTCTGCACCCGGGGCCATGGCCCCCTGGCTCCCATGCTATACCACTGATAAGTAATAAGTATGATCTAAGCCAAAATCTCTATGCCTGTAAGTAATCTTGGGTCATTTAAACTTGGGTCTTCCATCAACAGCAATAAATATGTGTGCAAAGAGAAGAGGGTGGCAGCTCCTTGAGCATTCATTAGGTCCAAAAGTCTTACTAGCAGGAAGTTCCCAGCCCATAGTTCCCAGGAAATTGTAGGAAGCCATTTAAAAAACATATAGAACTAGCTGACCCGGCCACGCCTTGCTGTGGCTGATTTTATGCTTAATACCACCAGTAGCAGCTGCAGCCAAAATAAACCCTCACCTACCCCCACCGGCGTCGTGTACACTCTGCACATGCTCAGATGCCCTCAGATGCTCTCGCAGCCTGTGGCAGAAAAAGCCGAGGAAGGAGGCCTCTGACACCGTCTGAGGGAAAAGCACTATGGAAATGCACAGATAAAAAACACACATCGGGAGATCACTGAGGGACAATCACGGTGGCCATTTCCCAGCGTGCCTTGCCTGTGGCCTTTTCAAGGGGGAAAGTGCTAGTAACCCTCTACAGAGAGGATTTTATTCCATTTCCCAGAGTGTCTTGAGCGTGCGGTTGGTTGGGATAATAAGCCCACCGTTTCCCAGCATGCCTTGCGGTTTGGGCGAAAGAGCTTAGTTCACCCACAGGGCACCTTGACTCCATTTCCCAGCGTGCCTTGCAGGTCCGGCCTAGTTAACTGCAAGAGGCGGCAGCCTCCATTTCCCAGCGTGCCTTTGACAAAGCCGTCACTAGAGGGCACTGTTTTGCTGGTGATGTGCGCACTATTTTTTTGCGTTTTTTCTTTATTTTAGGTATGTCAGGTGTGGTGTTTTTGTTTTTTTGAATTTTTATTATGCCAGATCCTTCCTTGATGGTCATGGTACGCTGTGTCCTAATTTGATGAGATTTGGTCCAGCGGTTACGGAGCACGGTGGTGTCCGCCGCGCACGCAATGGGAACATTTATATATATATAGATTGGGAGATGTACAAATGTATGCATGATACCTCCATACCCCAAAGGGGTGAAATAATATTGTGCACTGGATAAATTAGAGGTACAAATCTGCACACTATTGCTTAGCTCAGTAATAATAATAATAATAATAATAATAATAATAATAGTAATAGTAATAATTAATAATAAAAATTTATTTCTTCCCCAGCCACTCTGGGTGGCTTCCAACAGAAGATTAAAAATACATTAAAACATCAGTCATCAAAAACTTCCCTAAACAGGGCTGCCTTCACACGGCGGGGGCCACTACCAAGAAGGCCCTCTGCCTGGTTCCTTGCAACTTCGCTTCTCGCTGTGAGGGAACTGCCAGTTAAGCTTACACAATGACATTCAGGTCCCTTTCCAAATATCTGATAGAACTCCTCCTCTTTCAATATATCCGTGCATTAAGATCAGAGGAAGATGTTGGTCCTTGCATTAAATAAACTGCATAATGCAGTAGCCCAGGAGCTTTTGGGATAATGGTGGCTCTTTGTCTATGAAATGACCTTCTCATTGATGTGTCTCACAAAGACAGGTAAAAGCCCACCTTTTTCGTTGGGCCTTTATGGGCTAATGGGTTGTCATTTTTATGATGTTGTTTTTTATGTTCCTTATGAGAATTATTTAGATGTTTCTGATTATTATGAGCTACAGTTTTATGTTACCCTATTTTTGTATACTGTCCTGTGACCATTTTTTGTGGTACATGCTATGGAATTCTCTTAATAAATGTATATCAGGGCTATTGCTACTGACTGGAATTATTAAAGTCTTGTTTTTTTTGGTAAAATGAGCACACTGAAATTTCATCACAGGATTCTGAATACAGTGACATGCATTGTGCTGTGCAATACAGTAAGGACACTTTCAGTTTCTTGTCAATTTACAACCATTCCTTCTGGCAAAAGGTATTCAAGGAAAATCAATACCGGATTCAGTTTTCATCTGCATTTATTTAAATGATTTGTGCAATTGTTTACCAACAGGCAATCTATAGCATAGCAGCTGCAGATGGCAGTATCATTTTCCAAAGGGGAAACTTGCCAAGCCATTTTGTGAGGAACGGAAAGCTGGAAAACATTTTATTTCAGATTGATCTACAGAGAAATAAATTGGCTCTCTCTTTCAGATTTCCAATATATCATACTGCAAATTTGTTTATACAAAAAACCAACCCCACTATACAGTTGAATTGGCTGTCAAATTCACAAGGATATTGGAAAACCCATTGTTACTTTCATTAAACAAAAAAAATGAAATTCAAGAATCAACTCTCTCTTATTGTTAAACCTTTTAATTGCAGAATTTATTTCCCCAATACCTTGGCTGTGATCCAAGAAGCATACGGAGAGAACCGAGTATGCAGTGGGGCCTTTTCCTCTTCCTTTTAAAAAGCATTCCCCACCCCCCTCCGACTTATCCTGCCAGCTGCTTTTAGAACTCAGGAGAGTTTTTAAAGAGAGATGCTGCTGCTGAGAAAGGGGCAGTGGTGGAACCCTGCTGCACAAACACAGTCGTTTTAAAGAAAAGTGGAACACAGAGCACAAGTTAGTTAACAAGAAAAAGAAATCACAATTCTTTATAAGCTTAGGGTAACTTTCAGAAGGAGACTGAGACAAACGTACAGTGGTACCTCAGGTTACAAACACATCGGGTTACAGACTCTGCTAACCCGGAAGTAGTACCTTGGGTTAAGAACTTTACCTCAGGATGAGAACAGAAATCGCGCGGCGGCAGCGGGAGGCCCCATTAGCTAAAGTGGTACCTCAGGTTAAGAACGGTTTCAGGTTAAGAACGGACCTCCGGAACGAATTAAGTCCGTAACCAGAGGTACCACTGTAATGTGAAAACAGAACTTGGAGCAAATTCTGAATCTACCCCGCATGCCTGCCCCTTCCTTGGCTTCAGAGCATAAGTGACACATCACTCAGCTCTAGAAAAGCAAGAAGGATTCTCATCAGTTGAGAGCACACAACAATTTGCATTCTGATTTGCTGCAGAGCTAGGCTGAAGGCCTATCAACCAATGAGGAAAGTGAAGAAAGATGGGCCCTGCAGTGGAATACCATCAAGACATCCAGATGGAGAAAGTGTGCCTTGTCATTTCTCATTGTGGCCTCAGCAGGTGCCTCCTGCTTTCTCGTGAGCCCATGGGCAGCTCTGCCTCTCTTCTTCTGCCTCCCTCCTTTCTCTCCTGACTCTACTGCTCATGTGGCAATTCTTGACCTGGATAAAAGTGGATGGATGGTCCATAGCTGCACGGCACCTAAGAGCAGTGGCATCGCAATGGGGGGGGGGGCGGTTCGCCCCGGGTGTCATGTCTGTGGGGGTGACAAGAAGGCACCCCACGGGGCTGCAGCCGCGAGCAGAGGATCCCGGCACCGTCTGTATGGCGCTGGAGCTCCGCCGCCAGCAAACAGCTATGTACAGCGCATATGCGGCATCGCTACATACTGCACATGCGCTGTACGTATCTGTTTGCCGCCCCAGGTGTCACGACACCTTCATTCGCCCCTGCCTGAGAGTGCCAAATGTTTCATATGTCAATGAATTCCATTGGATGGGAGGCAACCATGGCAAAAGGCTATTACCTTTATGTCCAACTTTGTGGATTTCACAGAGGCAAACCACTTTGGAAAGGAGAATGCGGGACTAGATCAACCGTCCACAGAGCTCTTCATGTGTCCTTATAAAGCTTACGTTAGTCTAAGTAGCCAATATTTATCAGATGCCAGCAGAATCCAAAGACTATGTTTATGCTTCCACCTGAACCAGGTATACCCTTGAATACTGCTGCACCACACAAAACTGACCCTCCCTTCCAAGGCCTTCAGATAACTTGTCCCCTTGTCCAACCATTCTGCAGCTTTCCAGCCTACAAGCATCAACCCCATGACCCAAACCCAATTTTCTACTTCTTTCACATTCCATATGTCATCCTTATAGTTTTTGAAACACCAAAGGCTAGCAAGCTTGGTAGCTTTAGACGCAATGGTCAACATACCTGTTTTCTTCTCCTTCCCCCCATGACAAGCTCTTCTCTAGCAGTGCAGGCCAGGGGAGACAATATGGTTGCTGAGTCACTTCACCATGGAAACCCATCTTGAGGTCACAATGGCTCCCTTTGTGAAATATTGTCAAGGATACAGATCAGCCATGAGGGTTGTCTCATATTTTGAGTATCAAACCAAGTATTAAGATACTCAAATCTCTGGGCACATAGATGAAGACCCTGGTCAAACAATTGGGAATAGCAGCTTTGGGGCTTGATTTAGACTGAGGAAATGCCACAGGAAAAAGGTAGGCCTCCCAGGATTGCCCCTCCAATGCATTTTAAAAGAGTAAAGGTCAGTGTCTTTCCAGTTTGGCCACCAGGATAGTTGTCCACAGAAAAAGTAATTCCCCAATGTCTGCTTGAAGGCCACACAGTACAGAAATAGGAATTGACTGTATTAAGTCAACTGTTTTACAAGTATAGTTCTCTGTATATTTGTGCACTCATTGGCCAGAGTTGCCTCCATCTCTGATGGGTAATGCTTGTATATAGCCAATGTGGGTCTTTGACTGCTGTATCCTGATAATCCCAGACACCAAATCACCTATGCAGATGGATAAAATAGCATGCCCAGGAGAATTCTGGGCTGAACCTGTCTCCTTAATGTGAATGATTCATCATTCATTTTTTCCCTTCCCTTTTTCTTTGAAGAAACCTTTTCTGAGATCCTACATTCCCTGGCCCTAGCAGGAATAACTTGGCCAGTTAGCCCTGGTGATGTTCATTTATGTTGTATTTGATGCTGTTTTTAACTTTTTCTTTTTTCTTTTAAAGTCGTTTTTAATCAATGTTTTATATTTGTTGTTAGCCGCCCTGAGCCCGGTTTTTAATCGGGAAGGGCGGGGTATAAATAAAAATTTATTATTATTATTACTAGCTTAGTGAACAAATGCACTTTCTCCCTTGGAATAGGGTTCAAATATGCCACACATTGTCAGGCGGCAAAGGATCCAACCCCCACGGCAGGTTGCCAGGAACGGATAAGACAAGGAAAAGTTCTTACCGA
This sequence comes from Darevskia armeniaca, assembly GCA_034641395.1. Taxonomy (NCBI): domain Eukaryota; kingdom Metazoa; phylum Chordata; class Lepidosauria; order Squamata; family Lacertidae; genus Darevskia; species Darevskia armeniaca. The sequence goes on along the minus strand of JAWWNF010000262.1, from coordinate 245,474 downwards.
CTGCTTTTTATTCAATATTCACAGAAAGATGCTTGGAAATGCAGCCTCTTGGAATAATGGTGTTGCTCTGAGTGAGTCTCCATCCCCTCCCTCTCTCCCTTCATGCTTCATCACTATGGGTGCTGAGAAGTGCCCTCTGCCTTTGAGCTCTTTGCTCTCCTACTTTCAATGCTCACCGGGTTCTGGGAGAGGGGGGCCTGGAATGCTTTTGAAAGACACTGTGTCCATCAGCTGTCCCCCCCCCCTCTGGTGCTTCTTCTTCTTCCTCTCCCATTATTTCCCAACTTTCCCCCTCATCTGCCTCTGAGCTGTGACCTCCCTCAAACCCCTGTTGTAATTCTGAACTGTCTCCATCTCTAGACGGGTCAGGCTGGGAAGGCGGTCTCCACCATTCCTCCTCTGCCCAGTCCCTGACACACACTACCCAAAAATTGTACAGCAAAGTATTTAGCATGGAATTCTGCAAAAGTTATAAATGAACACCAGGCACATTCAATTAACGCAAGCCAGGATCCAAAGGTGTATTTTAGGCTCCCTGGCAAATTTGAGAACATTTAAACAAACAAACAAGCAAACAAACAGCTGAGTGTAGTGTCATATCACAAACAGCCCCCCCCCCCCCCGGTTTCACAAACAGTTTATCATATGGCATTGTGGGGTGCTACACTCTCTGAAAGAAATGAAATGTATTTAGGAAGGAAAGAATGAAGACAATCAAAAGCTTGCTCAAGTTCGTGAATTTAGTTCCGCAGTTCTTTGAATCTTGCCTAAGGAGTGCGGATCATTCATAAAAATACAATTTTGTAAGGTAATTTGGGAGAAAGGTTCTTGTTAAACTAAGTACTCGTTATATCATGTTTTTGAAGAATGATCATACAGTGCTCAAAAACTGCTATATTTTGACAATTTTGTAGTTAATTGCACTTGCTGCTAGCAAACGGCGACCTTTAGCTGACATATTAATACTCTCAGTAATCAGCTAAAAGTCACATCTTGTTTAGAGCCGCCGCTATTTCCTTGCCACATACTACAGACACCAGAAAAACGTCTTCTGTGCCAATTAGAGGTGTTAATGTGGCAGCCAAAGATCACCAACTCTTCCATGCATAAGCTGGTTCAGTGGTTTAATTCCAGCAGTAGGAAGAGCTAGGATGAAAATCTAATCTTCCAAAAGCCTGTCTCAAAAATACTAATAGGGTGACGTAAATTATTACCAATTGGCCTAAGATGTAATAGGATTTTTTTTTAATGACAGAGTTGCTTCTGTGAAATCATTTACTCGTGAGTAGCAGGGCTGCCAGCTAATTAAAGAGCTGTAGCTAATTTATCATCTCCTTAAACATTAATCCATGCTTAAATTTTAATAAATTTTAATATTACCAAAACCCCAGTATAAGGGCATTTCTATGCACTGAAGGAAGTGAAAGATAATCAATAAACCTTTTAGTTGGTTAATCTACTGGTTACATTAGATTCACTAGAGCTGGCATTACGGAGCAGTATGAACGGTTGTAATGATCCTGCGATGATTCAAGAGTGTATTAGGTTTATGTTATTGAACAGTGTGATTCCAGATGAATTTGGTGCACAGAATTAGAGACTTGTATTAGATTTAGTGTAGTGCAGTTTATTTGTACTGGATGTCTCTATAAGGTGTCTATACCAGACATATACAGATATAGAGACATTTGGGAGTGAGAAACAAGGAAAAGAATATGCTGAAGAGGGCTGGGGCGAGAACGCAACCCTGTTTCACATCGCTCTTTATAGGCAAGGCATCTGAGGATGAACCATTCATGTTCTTGTGGAAGGGCAAGATACTCTTATGGACCTTAGGTTGGTGTCTTATCTTGTTGAGTCCTTTTTGGCTGATGAGGTCAAAGGGCTTTGTCAGGTCTATGAAGACGATGTACAAGCGGCGTCTCTGCTCTCAGCGTTTCTCTTGCAGCTGGTGCAGTGAGAAAATAATGTCAACTTATGACCTCTAGACCTCTGTAACTTGAGATAGACCCTGTCAGCGAGTGACTGTAATCTGCTGAGAACTAAATGGGCAAAGGCTTTCCCCACAGTACTCAACAGGGAGATTCCTCAGTAGTTGTCACAAACATGTTGGTCACCTTTGTTCTTACAGAGGGTCACAATGCTGGGTTTGTACATATATTATGGCATGGATCCTTTTCCCCAACAGTGCAAGAGAAGGCCATGGAGGTGCATTATGAGGGAGGAATGAGGCTGGCTTTCAGCACTTCTGTTGGGATTCTGTCCTGTCCTGGGACTTTACCACATGTCTGAGAGTTGTTGATGTTCTTCAGATCATCAAGGGAGGGAGAGACATCCAGCTCTTCCAAGTCAGGCAAAGTCTGTATCCTGTCAATTGCTGTGTCGGAGATCATGTTTCCCCACAAGTACAGTTCTTGATAGTGCTCTGCCCATTGCTCCATCTGCTTGCTGCGATCTGAAATGAGCTCTCCAGACAAGGATTTCAGTAGTGCAGTTGAAGACTGTTGATCCAAAGGCTGTATTCATGCCTATGTACATTACGCAAGTGTAGCCACTGTCAGCAATGAGTTGAATGCTCTGACACAGCTTTAGCCAGTAGTCATTGGCACATCATTTGGCAATCTCCGTACCTTTCTCTGTGCAGCAAGCATATTCTCATAGAGTGAACACTTGTAGTTCATAGGAGCCTCGTGCATTGCAGTGATAACAGGCTCCATGTTCTTAATGCCGGCCTCAAACCAGTCAGGGACCTGCTGATCTCTTTTATGGAAAGAGGGCATACCTGTGTTGTATTTGCCTTTTTGATGTCATTCCACCGTGCTTTGATGCTGCCTCTGGGGCAGTGTTTGTTTGAGGGAATCAGAGAAGCATGGCTTTTCGAGGGAGAGCAGAGAAGTGGTTCAGCCTGAGCCATGTGTGAGTCAGTGTGAGTCATGTGTGAGATTCTCCACACACACACACAAACCAAACAGCACTGAGCACAGTATTCTTAATGCAAGCCATGACACCAACACCTTATGATGTTATTTATCAAATGTATTAATCACTTTCCACATACAGTCCCAAAGCGATTGACCGAGATGAGAAATGTATTGCATTGTCACAAGTGAAGAGATCATTCTCAAAACTTATAGCTGGATGGCTGCTGAATGCCTTGACAGCTGGTGGCTTCTAGCTGTTGACCATACCTCACCTGTTTGGGTACTGAAGAAAACGGTGGCTCCGAGAATGTTGCTATAAAAGTCTGAGTTTATGAGGTTAAAACAAAAAAAAGGTCAAGGACCCCTGAACAGTTAAGTACAGTCAAAGGCAACTATGGGGTTGTGGCGCTCATCACACTTTCAGGCCAAGGGAGCCGGCGTTTGTCCACAGACAGCTTTCTGGGTCATGTGGCCAGCATGACTAAACTGCTTCTGGAACACTGGGACACCTCCCCACTGCAGTGGTACCTATTTATCTACTTGCACTGGCGTGCTTTCAAACTGCTAGGTAGGCAGGAGCTGGGACAGAGCAATGGGAGCTCACACCGTAGTGGGGATTTGAACCGCTGACCTTCTGATCAGCGAGGCTCAGTGCTTTAGACCACAGCGCCACCCGCATCCTTTGAGTTTATGAACTGGCTGCCAACAGGGAGGCTTGAGTGACAGGTGAAATGTATACCTTTTAATAACTGTGTTCATAGGTGCCCCCCAAGTATGTAGTGATGAGGCTGAACCCCCCCCCAGTCTTGAGGAACCATGGCCCACGGTGGCAGAAGGCCTTGTTGGGCCTACCTGCGGTGTTGGCAGAACTCCCCTGGCCTCCCAGACTCCTACCAGTGTGTGTGATGGCACACAAACACAATGAGCCCTCCTCCCAATGTCACATGGAAATCAGCCCCTCTGTGTTCATTGCCGTTCCCCCAACTGGATTCAGATTTTACTCAGTCATAAAGCCCACTGAGGTGCTTTGGTCTAGTCATATTCTTTCAGCCTAAACATAGTTCACAGGGTTGCTATAAGGCAACTGTGAGGTCACCAGCTCTATGCTGCCTTGAGCTCCTTTCGTGGAAATGCAAAATGTGCGTAGTTGTATCGTACAGTTTCATTTTTGCCACCGATGGAGTCTTGAATTCACCATTTTGACAGATTAGACTTCTACGTTGAGTAAATATGATTCAGGACTACATATGCAAATGCTGTACAATCTAGAAGAAGATACATCATATTCTGACTATCATTATTTCAATATAAAGAGGCAGGAACATTTGGAAGGGCAGGAATTTGTTTTGCAGTGTTAATGGGAATTTTCATATGACCTTTTTGTTCATAGCCTTAGACAGTTCTGTTACTGGTCTACAAGCTGAAGAATGAGATCTCAGGAAATTGTTTTCATTAAAATCCATTTGCAAGGAATCAGGTATTTAATACTGCAACTCCACAGGCTTTGGGAAATTTGGAAAATGGTTCACACATTAAAATAAATCAGAGGTTTAAGAGCCTGTAAAGTTTGCTATAAATTCTTATAGCGATAATGGTAAAAGGCAATTGTGTGCAGTAATAAACTACTTGAAATAGATGATGATTAAGCAACTTTAGATTGAATAACTACACTTCGTACTTAACTTTACTTTATCCACACACATTTTTACTTTGTCATGTATTTATCTGAATTTTTATGGCAATGCATAATCATGCAGAAGAAATTGGAGTAGTACTATATATAGTGCACATATATTTTACTTCAAGTTAAAAAATACAAATTGCATGGCCACAAGCTTTATACAAACCCCCATAAATTGTAATTATACTTGATTTTCTGACTCAGAAAACGTAATCCAGTATAAACTGTCAATACATTTATTGTAGTTATAGTATTTCAGGCTATTTAAATATGTACACTTTGTGTGTGTGTGTGTGTGTGTGTGTGTGTGTGTGTGCGCGCGCGCGCATGTTAGGATGTGTGCATTGAATTTTGAGTAACCCCAGGCTGATTTTGAAATTTTCAGGACTTGACGAAACCAAAGTGGGCTCCCTCTGAATCAGCCCAATCCAAAGGAAGAGCCTCCACAGCAATTCAGCCAAAAAGTTATAAATTATGTCTTAAAAAAAATAATAATAATCAACATTTAAAAGTGCCCAGCACAAAACACCAGGACCTATTTTTAATCTGACAAGTTTTATCCACAAACATCACCCACTTCTTTCAAAAAGAATAAAGGTTATGGGCCCTTTCTTTTAATTCCCCCATAATAATGAATGAGAAGGTACAAGTCTGCTGGTTTCCTGAATTGGGATTTCGATTTGGACCCATGTTCTATGGTATATTAGTAGTCCACTTCCCCATCAGCAAGGAAGAAGAGGATGAGAGACTTCCTCTCCTGACTTTCTTACTGTTTTCATTAGGCAATATCATCTCCAGAAGATGGTGGCTCCTACACCAGTCCCAGCCCACTGGACAGTGTCTAATTTAGGAACAGACAATTCCTGCTGGAGAAATTATGCTTTGGAGGGCATGCCAGGAAACCGGGAATTATGTTCACATGTTGTGGGGGTGTAAATATGTACAATTTATCTGGCAAAGGGTGTTTAAGGAGATAACAGAAATCACCAGGTTAAATCTGACTAAAAGCCCTGAGGTTATCAATTTACAGCTGCACAAATTATGATAGCTAGGAAGTGGAAGGGGCAAGCATAATATAAAATGGAAGAATGGTTTAAAGTGGTGTGGGATATAGCTATTCATAATAAATTAACATGTGCCATTGAAGGGATGCGGGTGGCACTGTGATTTAAACCACAGAGCCTAGGGCTTGCCGATCAGAAGGTCGGCGGTTCGAATCCCCGCGACGGGGTGAACTCCCATTCCTCGGTCCCTGCTCCTGTCAACCTAGCAGTTCAAAAGCACGTCAAAGTGCAAGTAGATAAATAGGTACCCCTCCGGCGGGAAGGTAAACGGCGTTTCCGTGCGCTGCTCTGGTTCGCCAGAAGCGGCTTAGTCATGCTGGCCACATGACCCGAAAGTTGTACACCGGCTCCCTCGGCCAATAAAGCGAGATGAGCACCGCAACCCCAGAGTCATCCGTGACTGGACCTAATGGTCAGGGGTCCCTTTACCTTTACCTAACATGTGCCATTAAGGTAAGACAGGGAATATGCGGGAGAAATGATTATGAGGAGATATGGAGGGTGTTTATAGAATTTGTACTGTTAAAACATAAAGGGGTCAAACCATCACAAGAGGTGTTGAAATTTTGGGAGGTTGGATAGTTACAATGGAATGGTCTCGGTGGTAGGGTGCACAATTTTATTCTTAATTATTCATGATTACTTTGTCAAATAAATAAATAAATAAAAGAGAGAGAGAAAGAAAATGGGGGGAGCAGTGCTGTAGCTCAAGCACTTTTTGGCCATTTCACTTGGGCCCAACAAATCACACAATAAAAAAGAAAGAAAGAAAGAAAGAAAGAAAGAAAGAAAGAAAGAAAGAAAGAAAGAAATTATGCTAGTCTTGTTCATACTTTTTTTGCATCTTCTGAGGATGAAGCACCCAATTCACTTCAACTTTGCTTCCAATGGAAGAGTATGTTTTTCTTCTATGAACATCACACTTTTGCTTCCATGCAGCCATTTCCCACATCTTGGCCTTTCAGATATGGACGGATTGTTTTGTGCTATGCTGAGCAAAAGTGTCTGTGCTACCAACAAGGATGAATTCTCGATAAGCACGCATGGGCAAAGACCCCTCCCCACCACACATTAACAGTTTACATTTTCAGAACAGACAGAAATAAATGTATGGTTTTGATATGTTGAGTCACCAACCCTTGTAAAAGATCTCAGATTAATTACCTCAGGAGCTGATGATTAGATGGGAGGATGATGGAGAAAGGGCAAATTCTATAATTAAAAAACTTCTACTTCAAAGATCCTGATGGAAAAATCACTAGTTCGCCACTGCTATGCCAATTATGACCCAAATTCTGGCAGTTTAGGTGTGTGAGAGCCAGAACGAATCAGTACCTTGAAAATGCCCTTGGGGTATTCGTGACCTTTGGTGCTGACCTGCCCTGTCTTCCACCTAGGGCAGGTGGAATTCACCAATGCTTTGATTTCCTTATCCAGAAGGATTTGTTTATAACCTTAAGGATGTGGTGTATACCTTCAATAGTAGCTTATACAACAAGAAAACTCCAGTTTTCCTATCATTTTTTGGTACCATTTTGACTCTTGCAACCAGTGAAGAAAGATTTCTACTCACAGGGCTTTTTTTCAGCTGGAACTCAGTTCTGGCACCTCCCGGGTGGATACCATTGCCATTTTAAGAAAATAAGGGAGTTCCACAACCTCTTTTTCTAGAAAAATAGGACAGTGTGCTCATATTACTGGACAACTCTTCTGCAAGGGTGTTAGAGGATCTTTATAGTGTTAAAAGAACACTATATAAGTCTGTAGGGGATTGTGGGGTATAGGTAAAAAGGTGAAGGACCCCTGGACGGTGAAGTCCAGTCAAAGGCGACTATGGGGTTACGGCGCTCATCTCTCTTTCAGTATGATGAAGCCGGTGTTTGTCCACAGACAGCTTTCCGGGTCATGTGGCCAGCATGACTAAACTGCTTCTGGCACAACGGAACACCGTGATGGAAGCCAGAGCGCACAGAAATACCGTTTACCATCCCACCACAGTGGTACCTATTTATCTACTTGCACTGGCATGCTTTCAAGCTGCTAGGTTGGCAGGAGCTGGGACAGGGCAACGGGAGCTCACGCCGTTGTGGGGATTCGAACTGCCAACCTTCTGATCAGCAAGCCCAAGAGGCTCAGTGGTTTAGACCACAGCACCACCTGCATCCCTATTCTGGGATATGGACTAGAATATGCAGTAAATTCACACAGACGGCTGGACATCTGTTGATTCAGCCTTATTGTTTCCCTGTTCATAAGTGAGAGAACCCTCTAGAGTAGCCTTCCCCGATCTTGATCTCCATATGTTATTCGAAGAAGAAGAAGAAGAAGAAGAAGAAGAAGAAGAAGAGTTTGGATTTGATATCCCGCTTTATCACTACCTGAAGGAGTCTCAAAGTGGCTAACATTCTCCTTTCCCTTCCTCCCCCACAACAAACACTCTGTGAGGTGAGTGGGGCTGAGAGACTCCAAAGAAGTGTGACTAGCCCAAGGTCACCTAGCAGCTGCAGGTGGAGGAGCGGAGACACAAACCTGGTTCACCAGATTACAAGTCTACCGCTCTTAACCACCACACCACATTGGCTCCATCAAGCACAATCTGCATGGCCAAAAGTTGCAGCCCAACAACATCTGAGGATCCAGAGTTGAGGAAGTCTGCTCTAGAACGTGACCTGCCCACTTCCATGGCAACATATTGTAAGATCAGCAGTCATGGCAAGCTTGCCCACCATCATGGCTTTCTCGTTGAGGAATCCCAATAAGCTTTTGCACAGCACAGTTTCAAAACTGTGGCTCTTTAGGATAAGCAGCAATCTAACTACACCTGGTCTATGTTGCACCACAGGGTGGAAGGCCATAAACATGAGAGAGAGAGAAAATGGCATCCATTACAGAAGAAGCCATGAAAATTCATTCCATTTTCCAACACACTACAGTTTATTTCCATGGTATCATAAGAGGAAGCTGATAAAGGCAGCTTTAAAACAATAGCAGCACCTCTATGTTTTCAAAGTGCTTTCATTTAATTGCTACTCTTAAAAATCAGAGTTTAAAATCAGAGCAATTATACACATTTTATCTAGGTTGTATTTTCTTTTTGCATTGATATAGGATATATTCCTTGTTCCGTTTGCTTTAAACATAAAAATGGCTCTCTTCTTTAATGTAATGGAAGTCAAATTAATATTTCATTAGGCCAGTTGGATAACTTTTACAAACCTCACTGATAAACAATGAAATGAAAAATTCAGCATCTCCCAATGAATTCAAAAACTTATTTAAATTCTTCACAAGAGCCGATTTCCTTTTTCTCTTGGGATTTACATAACCATTTGGTATAATTATCTTCTCTCTTTTTTATGAGCTCCTATAAAGGAAATAAAACATCTTTTATCTTTGCAGCTAAAGAACAAGTAGACAAAGCATTTTTCTTATTCCTTTCAAATTCCAGAGGTGATGACAAGGAGCCATTAGATAACATTGTAATCAATTGTCACGTCTTATAATTGAAAAATAAAGATGTAGAGCAGGGGAAGCTGGAGTCTGTCCCCGTAACATTTATCATTTGGGATATGTTTTCCTGTTTTGTCTTATCAGGTTTTCAGTCATGAATACACATTTCTATTTTATGAGCTACCCTGGCAGTTTGCAATTACTCCATCCCATTTAATGCAACTAGAAAATGAATTAATGGCTCCTTCTTGCTCCACCATGGCTCTAAATGTCCACCGCAGTGTATAGCAGAAGTTTAAGCAAAGAAGCAGCAGCAGGAAAGCAAAGTAGTAAAGAAAATTTCTATTTATACCCTGTTACATGCATTGGCGAATGGCGGCGGCGGGGGGGGGGGGGGGCATGTGTGCAGCTATGGATATGTGCCTTGAATAATGGAGTAACTTCTCCAACGGTTTGTGCATATCAGAGGCAAAAGAAGAACGACATCTTCTCATGGAAGGCGTGATCAAATAAAGCCAATTGAACAGAAGAGGGAAGGGAAGGGAAGCAATAGCTAGTTGAGCAGCTGTTTGCATTGGGAATTGGAAGATGAATGGCAAGTCCGACAACAATTTGCATGAGCAGCTAGATGAAGAATAGTATGCTCATCACCACTTTGTATGGGAAAATTTGATAAGCAAGAGCAAAGCAGAAGCCATTTTTAAAAATACCAACAGCTCACCTCCCAGGCTGAATGATGCACAATTAGCCACTCTGAACCCTTCTTTAAATGAGGACAATGTGCACTAACACTAGGGGCTGAACTAACATGCTAAATCACAATTTAGTATTTCATACCCCATGAGTCAAAACTTACATTGGCTGGATAAATATACAACCACATTCCTTCCAAATTCTCTCCTATATTAATAGCCCCTGTGGTCACAGTTATCCATCCTTCTGGGCATATCCCATGTGCACCGCTGCCTAAATCCAGATTACAAGCAGGGCAGAGAAGGAACCAGGTGTGTTTATATAGTAAAGAGCATCTTTCAAATAGCCATTTAGCCCTATGACCTGCAGTCTGAATTATTCCTGAAAGAGGACTGGCAGTGTTGTTGTTTAAGCACTGGGAAAATATGTTCACCATTGCCAATCTCCATTAGTAGCCTGGCAGGTGCATTTTGTGCTAATGGAAGTCTCCAAGAAGTCTTCAAGGGTAGTCCCATGTGCAAGGCATGGCAGCAGTCATCTTAGGAATTACCAGAATGTGAATAAGGAGACACAGCTGGTCCAACAGTCTTAGCTGCTGAAAGGTGCTACATACCACAGATGCCCCTTGGATAGCCAGTGAAAATGTTGGCTCTGTCATCACCTTGGTCCTTTAGAGGGAGTGATCTACAATAGACTGAACACCATCTCATTGGTCAGACAAATCACCTACCAACAGAACGTGCCAATTTATTTAGACAGAATTTCATTCCATTGGCCCTCATCCAGGTCATTACTGACCTCAGACATCGATTTAGTAGCTCCCCTGCCATACATGCTAATAATTAAAATATTTAGGCTTCATCACACTTTGATTGGGTAGAATATTGCCTGCCTATTTTCCTTCTTGGCTACCCTATTGGCAAGCGTCTCCTTGTGTTTATACATTTAAAAATCAGCACATTAGAGAATCTGGAGACCTTTTTGAAAAACAAAAACACAAAAAACATTCTCTGTCACTATTGAAGGTGTTCTAATCCATCAAATGATGCAGCTAAGACCCTACATACCTCCTGTCACAATTTCTGTTACCTTCCATCGGTGAAAGGGATAGCTTCTGAAGTTGAGAGCCTATTTCACTCATGTAAACTCCCAGTGTGATTTAGACCCTGGGGAATGAAATCATGTGAGGAGCCAACAGAAATACAGTAAGGCTGCAGGTGTTCAGCTGTCAATGCATAAAGGGTGGCAGGAGAGGTGGTGGTGATGCAACATAAATATTTTTCATATATAAATGGATGCAATATAAATTCAATAAATAAATAAGCAAGAGTGGGTGGAGCCAGAGAAACCTCTCTGCCCCCTCACAGGATGAGGAGAATGATGGAAAGGGCTTTTTGTCTAACTGGAATATGCAGTGTGAAACTTCGCCCATGCTGTGATGTGTTATATATAGCTGAAGGTCAGGACTTAAGTCACCTTTGATTATACAAACACATTGTTATGAGTGGACGCAACTGTGAACAGATTTACAAAGTTGGGAATCTCAAGAGAGAAAATAAAGCGGTCCTGAAAAGGAAATGTTATCTGTACTTGACATGTTGCTTCTTATCGCCGCAGTCTGCAGAAGCTCTCATGAGAGATAAAGTCTCCTGTTAATGTTATCCCTTATGCTATGAAGATGGTTCTGATAAATTTGACAGTGGCAACACATACATATATAGCAGCTGCTCGAGACACGAAAGGATGTCCACTCTTACCAGAGCAATAAATTTACTTGATTGGCAGTGTCCCAAACAATCCAACACTAACAGTTCTTTTGAAATCGTAATTTGAAATAGATCTGTTCTCAGCCTCACCTAAGCTTTAGTGGAAAGGTTATCCCAGTTTTTAATCAAGAAACATTAACCATGTTCCTTCATAATGAGTTTCATTAAAACAAATTGGGAACCATATCTATCGTGCAGCTGCTCTCATTTTTTTATCCTGGATCCTCCCCCACCCCCCTGCCGCCACCATGGCTGTTATTCACTTTATTTGTGGTTTTCAGGCTCAGACCTTACTTTCCCATTCATTCATAATGACGTTCCCCTCTCTTTTTCAGTGATGAGTATTTTTTCAGAACACGACCCACCACATGACAATCTGATATTTGGCACATCCTGGAGAGCCATTTAATGCAAATCGAAGATCACACTTCTCCCATCAAATTGTAGCACTAGTGTCCCACTCTTCACACCTGCCCCCCACTTCCTCTTCATTCTAACATCTGCTCCCACTTTCTCCTGCCTGTGAACATTCATGAGTCCCCACTTACAGCAGCATAATTTTCAATGAAAAATTCACCAGAATAGCATAGACTTGAGTGCATAACTGTCACCATAGCAAGATGTGTGACAGAGCTGCCTCCTCTCTGTGAAATCATAGTGACAGGGACTGGAATGGTGGAGACCGCCTCCCCATCCTGACCCTTCCAGGGAGGAGGAAGAGGAAGGCAGTATAGATTTACAACAGGGGTTTGAGGGAGGTCGCAGCTCAGAGGCAGATGAGGGGGAAAGCTGGGAAATCATGGGAGAACTGGTACAACACCCAGCTGACACAGTGCCATTAGAAAGCATTCCAGACCCTCCATCTCCCAGAAACAGGCGAGCCTTAAAAGTAGGAGAGCAAAGAGCTCAAAGACAGAGGGCACGTAGCAGCACCCATAAGGAGGTGATGAGAATGACGAATGAGGTAGAAATTCCCAGGTGTCAAAAATGGCTATTTATGTATGCCACTACTGCGACCTGTGTTTTTTTAGCCCCAAAAGAGAAAATGAGCGAGGTCCCAACTAAAGAAGAATGGCAACTTAAACTGATGTGATATGTGCAGCGTGTGGACCTAACACAGAGAATAAGAGAACAAGAAGAGTGTATGTTTAAAGAAGATTGGAAAATGTTTATTGTATATATGGGGGGAATTGTGTACACTTGAAAACATTGGCAGCATTAAGATAAATTCAACAGTGTAAATAAGTTTTGATGGATGTAATAATGGAATACTGAATGGTTTAGTTTATATAAAATATACACAATGTTATGCAAAATGAACCACGGAAAGAGAAGAAAGGAAGTTTTTGATATTTTATGGTAATTTAAATGAATATTCTAAATTGTAAAACAGAAAATTTAATAAAAAATTAGAGAGAGAGAGAGAGAGAGAGAGAGAATGACAAATGAGGAAGTGTGAGACATGGGGTGTGTGTGTGGAGATTCACTTGGGACAAAGCCATTATCCAAGAGGCTGAGTTCTATATCCTCTCTCTGTAAAGATTGAAATAGAAAAGGAGTGTAAGCAACTTTTCCTTGTCTTTATACTTTCCTGGGCAACCAGCTGGGAGCCGCTGACAGCATCCTGACATAGACAACTGTGTCGATGATACTGTGTTATGTATGTTCATTATGTGTCCTCTGCTCTGAGCTTGAGCCTGGACTAGGATTCTGAGCCCTGATTCAATACATGATATCCAAAAATGTAGCATTGTCAGGGTTTGAGCCACTGGCATTGGCTCTTAAGCTCCAGGTTACGATTCGCAGCTTGTGGGTTTAGACAACCAATCATGTTGAGAGTGGGAGTGGCCCAGGTCTTCAGAAATACATATAACCAGTTGTTGTTCTGGTCCTGATGCCTCAATAAAGCCTTTAAACTGAATCCCTGCCTTGGGTATTGCTTGAACCCACATATACTTCATCCTGCACACAGAGCTTATGCTCATTTATAGATGGCGTATGCATAGGGTCTTTCTGACATTTTACTGAAGGCACATGAAGGTGCAGCTAGGGGATTTGATGCTGCTTTCTTGTCTACAAACATTCAGGGTACATTCAGAGGTGGGGAATATTGTGCAAGCTTTCCTGATTAGCCTTGTTCTGCGCCTAACAAGCACAATAAGCCTTTGCTCAATGGTGCTGGGGCTCATAGATTGCAGCAAAATACAGGCTATTTTGTCCATGCGCTGGGTGTTGGAAGATTCATTCCCCGTGTGCAGTCATGGGTTTACCGTTTATCACATGACTGGGTATGTGTTTTGATTCCACAGAGTGGGAAGTGGGAAGTGACGGAAGACAGGATGTTTGTCTTACTGTGTTCCCTTAAGTGGGACTTTTGTCCTTTGTCCTTTCTATTTGCTATCTGATGCTAGAGAGAGAGGGAGCCATGATGGAGTGCTCCCCGTGTGTATTATATGTAATAAAGTAGTTTAGCCTACATGCTGAGTTGCTGTGGTCTGTTATGCAACTGCGCAAGACTCTGCGGATCCAGTAAGCGTGCTGATGTTCTCCCACATCAGTTGCAGTGATGTCCGGGGGCTGAAGAAGCTTGAGAAACTCCCGAACAATCATCCAGGAAGAAGCGAACATGCCAGTCGGGCATGTGTCTCTGCCAGGGTTCTACTTGTGAGTAGAGGCCATTTCCTGACATCGGGCTCATGGGAAAAAGTTGTCTTGGCTAATTGTCAAAACAGGGGGAACAAAAATATATGTTTGATGTTTCTGCTATTTGCCTGCATATATTTAACAGCTAAGATTGTTGTAACATGTAAGTAAAAAATGTGTAATGCTCCTTCTATAGCAGATTAGTTGTTAAAGTGGATTAGTTGTTAAAATCACTCTGGCTTTTACATACCAACAGAGCAACTGTCCTGAAATCTTTTATAGGCCCTTTTAAAACAGAAGCCTTTATGAAAGAGGGAGAGAAAAATCTACGCATGTACTTATCCCTTCATCTAAAAATTAAAGCATTTCTCCCCCATAGCAGAATGGTTCCCTGCCAAAGATGTCAGAAATTTGGAAATCGAAGTAGACACCTTACAAATAAATAAAAAAACAGAAGGGATGGTGAAGATATTTATGCCACCACACTTTCAGCAAGTACTGTTTATGGACTCCTTGTAATAGATGAGAGATTCCGGTATTTTGATATTTCTTTGTATAAAGAATTCCAAGGGCAGTGCTGGGAAATAATGAAATAGTGATTCATGAATTGCCAGCCTCTTTTATCAAATCTGTTTAGACACTTGTTCTGTTAATAAAACCTAAATGTAAAACAGTCCTGCAATTCATATTTCATATTTATTATTGACGATTCCATTACGGCAAGTGATTTATCCCAGTATTCTTCGGTTATTAGTTGCTTTAAGTCTTTTTGCCATTTACTTATTAAATTCTCTTTTTTTGGAGCGCTTCATTTCATTCATAACATTATAAATCCATATATATATATATATATATATATATATATATATATAATCTCACAGCGGGTAGTTAGTTTCTCCTTGCCTCTCATTATTATCTACCAGAGGTTCCCTTTATCACATACATCATTTACAACTTACTGCGGTGAATCCCTGAAGGCAGTGAGACTTGAGTTTAAGAGAAGAATAAATACTCTGCTAGCTGTTGGAGATACAAGCCCTCCAGTCAATTGGGGAACCTGTTTGATCAAGGTTCCTGACTGGATGGCGGTGGGGAAAGAAGGAATAGAAAACCAGGTGGAAAGATGACTAGAATGGGATCATCTGACTGACGGCAACAATATTTATTGATTCATTTACTGAATTTATATACTGCTCTATACCCGGAGGTCTCGGGGCGGTTCACAGAGCAAAATCAGAATATAAAACCACAAAATATACAATCAAAATAAAAATAAAAACCCAATAGCCCCTCCTCACAAAAAAAAAAATATTTTAAAAGGGCATAGGATGTCAATCAGGTCAACCAAAGGCCTGGTAAAAAGAGAACGTTTTTGCCTGGCGCCTAAAGGTGCATAATGAAGGCGCCAGGCGAACTTCCCTGGGGAGAGCATTCCACAGACGGGGAGCCACTGCAGAGAAGGCCCATTTTCGTGTTGCCACTCTCCGGACCTCTTGAGGAGGGGGCACACGAAGGAGGGACTCAGAAGATGATCTCAGGGTCCAGGTAGGTTCATATGGAAAGAGGTATTGTGGTCCCGAGCCACTTAAGGCTTTATAGGTCAAAGCCAGCACTTTGAATTGGGCCCGGAAATCAATTGGTAGCCACCAAGCACACTAAGGAAAAGCACCCATGCTACAATATTTTGCTGCAGTTTTCATCCAGTCTGAATTCTTTCTCATAGATCTCTCATGTTAAATCATATAAATGTTAATCTGATTCCCCCCCCCCTTATATATAAGTTGCTGTTAGTAGAATTTATACTCTGCATTTCTGACTAACAAATTTACTGTAATTTACTAATCTCTTTACGGTAACCTGTGAAAGGATCTCTTGGGTCTTTGAAGCTGCCTTTTCCTTGTTCTATTAAGTCATTTCTGTGGTATAAATTTGTCATGCCTAGTAAATTGTATGTATGAACAGTATTTCTGTAATGTTGGGGGTGGGGTCTGTAAGGGAAAGGGTTTACAGAACAGAACCCCAGGTGGGGAAGGGAATGGCTTTTTATGGAAAAGATTTTTCAGCAACAGTAGCTCACTGAGCTAGTTTATTACAAAGGACGCAGCTGATTCCATAGGAGCCAACTCCTAGGGACTGAGGAGGCTTCAACCTTCCCATTAAAATATTTCAGAATTCTGCCCCCCCCCAGTTGATGGACATTGCCATTCAAATAGTGTGCATGCACTGTGTCATGTGATCAATTATGCAGAATGGGGCTTACCTACCCCCCCCCAAATATTTTATTCAAATTGGCACACCTAGCTGACTCCAGTTCTCATTGGCCCCAGCCAGCATGGCCAATTGTCATGGATAATGGGAGCTGTAGTCCTATAGCATATACCAGGCATCCCCAAACTCGGCCCTCCAGATGTTTTGGGACTACAACTCCCATCATCCCTATCTAACAGGACCAGTGGTCAGCAATGATGGGAACTGTAGTCCTGAAACATCTGGAGGGCCGAGTTTGGGGATGCCTGGCATATGCCATATTTTTCCATCTATAAGACGCCCCCTATTTTGGGGGACTCCGGTTTAAGAAAATGGGGAAAGATCTATCTGTGTATAAGACGCCCCCAAATTGTGGACATTATTTTTAAGGGGGGAAAACCTTGTCTTATACACGGAAAAATACGGTATTTAAGTAACCCAAAAGCAGTGTTAAGAAACTTATATGCTTATCCATTTAGATGAGTCTTTGAGATATTCTTTTGGTTAATGATTATTTTACATGGGCAATCAAAAATATTTTACAAGTATTATTATTATTTTTAAAAAACTACTGTTTAAGGGAGGTGCCATGTGGCCAATCTCCCTTTAAAATCAGTGATATTTAGAAGTGTTTCACTTTGGCAGAAATGGCTGAGAAGCAAGGTAAAAATATAACAGATGGCCAAATCTAAGCCAAATAGACCAGCAAAGGTTAATATCAAAAACATGAGCAGCCATGGAGTCACCCAAAGCTGCCTTAATTAATCCAACTTTCAAATCGCCTTCTCTCCATGATGTCTAAATCCAATCCATAATAATCAACTGCACAGTAAACACCTCATATTTCACGTCGTTAACCCACAGCAGAATGATGTGCATCTTATGTATTGAGCAAATAGAGCTGTTAGAGTCATCAATACACATCTCGGAGAAGCAGAAATAATGGTGATGGAAAATGAGCAGAGGGTGGTGCCTTTATTGTTAGTGGAACTGATGCAGCAAAATTCTCCCTTCAAACCTTTACGGCTCAATATGGGAAGGACAGAAGTGGAGCCAAGGGCATGTGAGGATGCTGAGAGAGCGACTTGTGAGCTTGATCCTGACTCCCCACTTTAAGCCATCTCAGTGTAGGGCTTTATAACTCACAAGGGGGAACTCTAGCGATGAGATCTATGGAGAAAGGGCACTTTGCACAAAGAACCAGTTTCAAGAATACCCGGCAATCAATGATTATCTTGATCATCCTATTAGTACCAAACACCTTTCCCATTGCGGAAGAGGAGTTCAGCAGAGAGAACATCTCTGTCACACCTCCCATAGGTCTGTGAGGTGTGATACAATAGGGTTGCCATATTTCAAAAACTGAAAATCCAGATGCAAAGGTTGTTGAGCTTTCTTGGACAAAGTTCTTGAGCTTTTGGGGCAATTATTTTTTGTTGTTGTTTAGTCATTTAGTTGTGTCCGACTCTTCGTGACCCCATGGACCAGAGCACGCCAGGCACTCCTGTCTTCCACTGCCTCCCGTAGTTTGGCCAAACTCATGTTAGTAGCTTCGAGAACACTGTCCAACCATCTTGTCCTCTGTCGTCCCAACATCAAGGTCTTTTCTAGGGAGTCTTCTCTTCTCATGAGGTGGCCAAAGTATTGGAGCCTCAGCTTCAGGATCTTTCCTTCCAGTGAGCACTCAGGGCTGATTTCCTTCAGAATGGATAGGTTTGATCTTCCTGCAGTCCATGGGACTCTCAAGAGTCTCCTCCAGCACCATAATTCAAAAGTATCAATTCTTCGGCGATCAGCCTTCCTTATGGTCCAGCTCTCACTTCCATACATTACTACTGGGAATTATTATTATTATTATAGTTTCAATACTATCAATTATTTGACATTTTAAAAAACGATAAAAAGAAAGGATTTGCGACGGAGACTTCCAGATTTGAATCCAACTTAGTAAACTAAGATCAAAACTCTTTCTAAAACATACCGGCTCCTCCTTGACTGGGAAGTCAAGGGGGAGGAGGTTAAATCAGCAATGAGAAAATGGGCCCAAGACATCGGCCATAATATAGAGATGAGACAATGGGAACATCTATGGAAAGTCAATTGGAAATTTACAGCATGTGTTACGTTAAAGGAGAACTTCCAAAAGATGCTATACTGATGGTATTTAACCCCAAGCAAACTCTCCAAAATGTATAAAAATGTTTCTAATATACGCTGGAGATTTGGAGAAACAGATGGAACTCTTTTCCATATGTGGTGGGTATGTAAAAAGATTAAAACCTTTTGCAATGATATATAGAGAGAGCTTAAAACAATGTTAAATGTAACTTTCTTGAAAAAACCAGAATCCTTTTTATTAGATATCACAGGTACAGATAGCATTAAGAAAATAAAAGTATTTTTGTATTCCACCGCTGCCGCAAGGATACTCATAGCAAAGTATTGGAAGAGTGATAATGTTCCCACCAGATCAGAATGGTTATCAAAGCTGGTAGAATATGCTGAATTAGACAGTATCTCAGAAAGAATTAAGGATAAGTCAAAACAGGAGTTCATTTCAAACTGGGAACCTCTAAGAAAGTATTTAAAGAACAATTGTTGCAATTTGAATACAGTAGTAGCCTTTGAGTAATCTCTGTGAATAATCTAAATTAAAAGGGGAAAATAGGAATATATAGGTATGAATATTATATTTTATTAGTAAGATAAACATAAGTTGAGGCAATAGGTTTATTAGAATAGGAAAGATTGGGAAAGGACGGGAAGTCAAATGAATGTGCCATGTAAAATAAGGAAGATTTGTTTTTAATGTATGGATGCGTACAATAAAGCATAACAAATTGAAAAAAAAATTATTTATTTTTTGAAATTTTAGAACTATTTTTAAAGAAAATTGCCAAAAATGGCACTGCCGACATGGGTTGCCATACATTCGGATTTCCCCAAACATTTCAGCGATTTCTGCCCAGACACTGTTTCTGACAGCTATGTCCGGGAAATTCTGGACATCTGGCAACCCTATGATAGAATCCAGTCTTGTCCAAGGCATTTGCTAAACAACCAATCTGTACTCTAAATCCATATCAGTGTTATATATTAGTTTAATTGCCATGAGATTCAAAGAATCTCAGAACTGTAGTTTGGTGTGGGTGCTAATAATTCATTGTTAGCTATGCCAAGCAGGACTGCATTTCCCAGAGTTCCTTGGGGCGAGGTCCTTATTATAAAAACCAGTTTGTGGTATGGCATTGAAATGCTGTCTAAACAAGAGGTATCATTTTTTTTCTTGTCAGAGGTGCTGCTGAAAATCTGTATTAGCAGAAACTTTTCAACAGTGCTTGAGAAATTATTTTAACTGGCATGGTTTCTTCAAACTTAGTTTGTTTTTACAGTTTCTTGCAAGTTTGAGCCTCTTAACATTAAATTCCCAAGTTGTGGTAAATCAAATAATCTTATGTTTTACTTTCAGCTTGGAGCCTTTACAAGCTCATCTCTTTTTCAGAGGAACATTGTCAAAACCTATTATTGTACAGATTCTTTGGAACCACCTCAGATGCCCCCCCCCTTAACTACAATATAACCTAAGTATCTACAAGTACCACAAGGAAATATTTAATTACATTACCACCATGGTTTGGCCTCAGCTTCTCATTCACTTCACATCTTTCTTAAGGGTCAATTGGGCTGATAGCATTTTAAATCTTTATTGCCTGTTCAGAGCTAGTCTTTCTGTTGACATCACAGGAATGGAACAGGTCATAAGGGTGTCCTTTTTACATAATTAAAAGTATTACGAACAAACAGTAAGCAACACATTTGGTCGTGAATTATAACAAGGTTCCAATTCAGATTAATCAGATGCCAACGTGTGCAAACTTTTCCATCTACTTTCTTTCCTCATGGAATTTTTCCAAAGCATTGTGCTGGCATTTTGCCTTAACGAAATGTAAACTAAGCATGACACAGAATTTGGCAAAGATTAAGTAAGCAATGGGGGTGGGGAAGCCATTGGGAATGTTGTGGAGTGAAAAGGCAAACCTGCTGGTTAAGTAATACATAAATTAATGGTGAAAGCACCAATTAAAATAGCAGTTCGGTGGCAACTGCTTCATTTATATAGAATTAGCATTCTAGCTGAGATATGGAAGGTATAGTTGATCCTAATGTGTCCAGTCAGTTTCTCAGGGAATCATGTAGGGACCTCAATTTAAAAAATAATAATAATTAAAAATTAACTGCTGTATTCTGATATAATTCAACAATGCCGCCTAGAGCATATGGAATTTCACAACCTAGCTACGAACCTTGGATAGACAGCTATGCAGTGTTTTATTTCTGAATATACACCCTCGAGCTACGGTAATTCTGTTTTCACAGAGGGTAACTCTCAGAACCAGCCAGCTCTTTTGTAATGTAAGTTTAGAGGCCTTAGAGAGATGCAACGAGCCTCTAAACAACTTTTTCATTTGCCAAATTGATGCCTGATGTAATCACGACAGGAAGTCGGTCAAGAAAATATGGTAAGAATTTGTTCCCATTCTTGTCGTTGTTTAACTATACAAACTATGTAATTAATTACTTTTTTTTACATTATTTTGATGTTTCCTTTGCATTTAAATGAGCATATTTTATGTATATAGTTAAATAACTTAGATATGTTACGTTAAATAGTGACTAGCGGTACAAATAGTGTTTGGAGACAAGGAAACTGCAGTAGAATAGCAACACCGCTGACTGTGTCAATTACACGTTGGAACAGAAATCATGGTCTTGTTGCATCCCTAAATTCACCACAGCCTTCAATATGCATCCACATTTCATACATCCATAATAACTTGGACCAGAACCATTAGCAAGCATCGTTGTACCTGTGTGATCTTTTGTCCCATGGTTTGTTGTTGTTGTTGTTGTTGTTGTTGTTGTTGTTGTTGTTGTTGTTTGCAGTGGTGGTACAACATTGCCAGTTCTGGTTATGATACTGTGAGACTAATGTGAATGACCCCGTCCACATTTTCTGTGTATGTGCCTGGATTTGTGCATGTACATGTAATAATATCATTCTCAAATATAAATACTACAGTCACACTGAAAATCTGCATGGACAGGGTATTGATAAAGTTGCCTGCCTCCTGTCTAGACATGCATAGTAGGTTGACATAGGAAATCAATGCACGACTCTATTATGGCAAATTGGAATAGAAATCAATTGAATGGTGAGCGTGAAAAGGAAATTCAATATTATAATTAAAAACCAATTTAAAGAGTGAAATGTCAATAGAAAGATTGGCTACTATGAAAACATTTACATGAAATTACTGAGGTAATCCCCACTGAGGGAAGGCCATGATTACAACTAATGAATTCATTCCGAGATCAATTTTATATTAAAAGCAGCTTTTAATTCCTATCTGCTTTGCTGACAGTTCCTAATACTATTCAACGTGAGGAAGCAGAGCTCCAAGAGTGGGATGGAGGAGAAGGAGAAGAAGAAGAGGAGGAGGAGTTTGGATTTGAATAATAATAATAATAATAATAATAATAATTTATTATTTTTACCCCGCCCATCTGGCTGGGTTTCCCCAGCAACTCTGGGCGGCTTTCAACAGAACATTAAAATACAATAATCTATTAAACATTAAAAGCCTCCCTAAACAGGGCTGCCTTCAGATGTCTTCTATCCCGCTTTATCACTACCCGAAGGAGTCTCAAAGCGGCTAACATTCTCCTTTCCCTTCCTCCCCCACAACAAACACTCTGAGGTGAGTGGGGCTGAGAGACTTCAGAGAAGTGTGACTAGCCCAAGGTCACCCAGCAGCTGCATGTGGAGGAGCGGAGACGCGAACCCGGTTCCCCAGATTACGAGTCTACCACTCTTCACCACTACACCACACTGGCTGTGGTGGAGGGAAGGAGAGAAAATTAAAGGGGGAGGTGGTGGTGAATAGAGGACACCCCCTGTTATGCTCTCCCTCCAGGTACAGGGAGGAACCTGTTCTGCGTAGTAAAGCTGAGTGGGGAGAGCTTTCCTGACCCTGGTTTTTCCCTCTGCCACCATTGCTACTGGAGGCAGCAGCTGGATCGGAGTAGCAAAAAGTTTCAGCAGCCAAGAATGACAGTAGCCTCTCTGTGTCTTTTCCCTAAGATTCATCTGAGGGAATAGTCTTCCAGCAACAAAGTATTCCGAATCAGAAGAATCTTTATTTGCATCGGCCACTAGCCATAGCAATAAGATAAAGTAAAATGTACTGAAGATAGAGGCAAAAACTTAACCATAGACAATACATTTTGGGGGTTTACATCAATAATCAAATAGTAGATCTTATTCTAATTGCCCCTGCTAAAAATATTGCAGTTTTTGCTGTCACCTGATCCTCTTGATCTGCTAAAAGAAAGGACACAGTAGCAATAGATAGAGGGGTAATGCCCTCACTCCTCAAATCTTTATAAAGAGTGCAAGCCACAAGCGCATGAGCCACTGACTCAATACTGCCTTCTCCGCAGGGACATAACCGTTTTTCCAGTGGAATTTTTTGACACTGATCCTCAAGCACAGCCGAGGGCAGTATATCCCATCTTGCGAAAGTAAAAGCGCATCTGTATTTTGGAATTGTGAAATTTTGCAAAGAGGGTGCCAAAGTGTCAAAATGACTAGGTGGAAAATAATCATACCATGGACAAACTTTCCTTATTGTGGCCAGATTATTCTGTCACTCGATATCATATAGGCACTGTCTACTTAAATTATTTGCTTTGCTGAAGCCCAGTGTTAATAACTGTTGTGGTGATGCGAGGGCGACCTGGCTGCGACATCTCTCACCCCATTGATTGCCAGGGTTGATTCGGCTGATCTGGTTGGCTAGGTGGGTGTCCCCTTTCTCTCTCAGCCCTCCATGTGTGTTTCTCCCAAAGCTGCACACTCTGCAGAAGAGAACGACCATCCCAGATAGAAGCAGTGTAGCTCAAGGTCCAACAATGTATTTCTTCATACAGTGAATATTTCAGCACAGGATTTGCTGTCACTAGATGTGTTGCATACCAGTTTGAACGGTTTCAAAAAGAGTGTATGTCTCATTCATGGAGGATAAAGTTAACAACGGCTAAGGTTGGGGGATAAATTGGGTTTGGTCCACATTGTAACGCAAACCTACCTAGCTGGCGCATTTCTGAACTGATGCAGATATGTGGTGAACTCAACTAATGTATGGAATAATAATAAATAATAATAATAATAATAATAATAATAATAATAATAATAATAATGGTGTTATGTACTGAGCTGAATAGGATCTCCGAGTATATTTCAAATACAGTGGTCCCTCGACATCTGAATTTTTCGATTTACAAATGAAAAAAGTGGCCGCATGCCTACGAATTTTTCGACATCCGAATGGAAATCGTTGCCGGTTTTAGATGCGGTTTTTTCGACTTATGAATTTTTCGAATATTTTTTCTCCCTATGCATTCCTATGGGAAATCGCTTTTTTCGACTTACAAACTTTTCGACCTATGAGTGTCCATTCGGAACGGATTAAATTCGTAAGTCGAGGGACCACTGTAATAATAATAAACCTTCAAAACAGACAGATTTGTCCATTCCTAGCAATGGCTGCTAGTCACAAAGGTGTTTATGTACTACAGCCAGTATCACAGGCAGAATATCTCCAAATAACACACACAGCTTTATTACAGTCCACTTCCCGGCCTTTTGGCTAAAATCAAGTGTGTATCTGAATAACCGTTTCTGGGGATCATGGAATATATAGTCACATCTTGCTTGTGGACATCCCAAATGCATCTGGTTGTCCACTGGGGGAACAGGATGTTGGACTATGTTTAGTCTTACCCTGCAGGCCTGCTCTTATGAGCATCTGGAAGGCTCCCCAAAACTCCTTTTGCATGCTTCCCAGATGCCCAGTTGCATCCTCCACACCACTTAAATGAGGATTATGGGAATGCTTTGTGCCATAGTGCTTCAAAGTGTTGTCCTCTGAGGCAAACCAACTCTGGAAAGGCTGCACTGAGTTTCTCCCTGCTCCGAGGAAGAGGGAACAAAACAATGCCCCCTTCCCCCACAACTGTCTTTATATTAGAAAACATGCTTCAGTCTTTCTAAAATAATCCCTGTGTAATCTCTTTATAGCTTTCTAATGTTCGTATTCCCTTTTGTTCTCTTGGATACATACATTTTCATGAAGTTTAGTGATCTATTCAGGCCTCAACACAATATGCATTCGAAACTCCCTCTCAATGACAAGGAGCGCTACTAAGGGATTTGTCTGGTGATACCATTCCACCGCCGACTTTGTCTACAGTAATTTATTAGCATTAGCAGAATTCAATTACAGATGACACATAACAATAAGCAGACATTAATTAATGCTAAATACCCAAATTACTATGCGATGTTACTTCTATACTAATTTGTCCATTTATTAGTTCTGTGTTGCCACTTAAGAAATTAAATGGCAGATATATGCATTACTACATTTCCATATTAATTTGTAGATTGCATTCTAAGATTCATTGTTATGTCCTGTATTTTATGGTCTTTCTGCTCTATAGTTTTAACGAAAGCCACGTTGCTATCCCGGCACCAAGATTAGTGGGGGGAAAGCTGGCTTTGACACTGAATGTCAGCAGTAAACCTCCAACATTGAAATGAACTTGATGCATAGTACATTTAGTTATATGCAGATCCTGCAAATGTTGAGTAGAAGTGAAGCATAGTGATTTAGTGAGGGCTGTAATTTCATATCAGGGATTCACTGTCATTCAACATGCTTTAAGCAAGTCCTTCAAAGAACCTTTCAGCACCTGAATGAACTGCATAGACAACAGAACCAGCCCACAGGCATCTTGTGAAAATATGGAAACTATCTTATACATTCTTCAAACACTACTTTGTGTGTAAATAACGCAGACCTTAGTTTAATAGAATTGAGACTATTGTTGATTTAGGGTATTCAAGCAGTACCAAAAATGCAAATACTGTATGTATTTCCCCCCAGTTATATACAAACTCTCTTCCATGGTGCATTGGGCTCCTGGTTCTACAAAACTAATTTTCTAATCCTGGTGTTAGTCTGCTAATTCTAAAAAGCACTTGAAACAAAAAACAAACAAACAAAAAATTCCTTCCAGTAGCACCTTAGAGACCAACTCTAAGCTCATACCAATAACAAACTTATTACATTATAAAAATGATGATTCCCAGTGCTTTTTGGGGGGGTACGCAGGGGTACACATACCCCTAAACATTTTGTGAATCTTTGTACTTTTGTCCATTTGCTGTATGTATTTTTCCCGATTTGAACTATAAAATGCTAGTTTTCTTGAGTCAATGAGAGTACCCCTAAACATTTTTTTTAGAAAAAAAGCACTGATGATTCCCCCCTTATTATTTATATTTTCCTTATGAAGTTTTGTTTGTTTTTTAAAAAGGAATGTGATAGAACACCGAGAGCTTCTTTAACGACACAATTAGTGGAAATATGCACTGACCATAAGATCTACTTTGGATCTTAATTTGGTACTTTGGAAAACAGGCCAACACATTCCAAGATGCTTTGTAGACTGCCCAATTCAGATCAAGGTTTGTGGTTGATTAAGTTCTGAGCAGCAGTTCAAAAGTTATCAGGATTTTACTGCCCCATAAAGCCTAAGACAGCAACTATTGGCAAACTACTGTGCATGCGCACTTTTAATTTTGAAGTGACAATTTACCAGGACTTCAGCGTTTGCTGAGACAGCCATCTAGTGGAAGCTATGTACAGTGCCTATTCCATTAGTTATGGCAGTATGGTGTGAAGTAGCTAGCCAAGCATTTGTCAACCTATGGAAATCTGAGGAACTGTCATGGAAGACCACATCCCACAGCCATTTGAGCATCTTCCAGGCAAACCCCACCAAACATGCTGCCCTAGCCTACATTGCGACCCCCTCATCAGCTCATATCGCAACTTCAACCAATACATGCACACCACAAACACATACACCCTGACACACACAGAGAGAGATTCCCCATGCAAGACAAATGCCAGTCCTGTCTGCTTATTTATTCAGAAATAAGGAGTGCCTTCTTTTCTGCCTCAGGCAGCAAAATAACCATGGGGAGCATGGAGGATAAATTGCAAGCAAGCAAATTTTGTAACATCACGCAACATCATTACTGTACTGACTCCATTGAGGCATCTACCATAGCTTACATCCCAGCATTGTGGAGCTTGAGCCAACATGAGAAAGCCTTAACTCCCACCTTACACTGGCAAGGTTCCCCCCCCCTATCATTGAATTGTACTTGGGTATTGCATGGCTTGCTGAACCTGTGCATGTGAATTAACTCTTGATAAAGATTTTCTGAACTGGATTAAGGTACCACCTACCTGTTATGTTCCTGTGATTTTTCCCCTGTTATATATTGGATTCCTCTGGTCTTTCATCCATCAATCTACAGAATCGGAGCCTTCATCTACAGATTTGGAATTGATTGTTGTATTTTTGGTAATTTGGACAGAGTCCTCTTCTGGTCTGGCAACAGAGCCCAAAGGAAAGGGGGGGCATGGTGGGCAGGGCAAGTGCTGTTGCCGCAGCATGTAGTGAGAACTTGCTCTAGCAAAAGCTAGAGGTAGACTGATGTATTTAGAGCTAATGCTTCCAGCCTACGGATCATAGGCTCCACCCACTTTGTAAGAACCTCAGTCCTTAAAGGGGCAACGCTTGGGACTACAGGCCATAGCTGTCAACCCTCCCTTTTTTTGGTGGGAAACTCCCTTATTCCAATGTCATTTCCCGCTGCTATACCGGATTGTTGATATCCCTTAAATTTCCCGGATTTCAAAGGAAGCAGCTCCTCTCCCTCCCTGCCGGCCAGAAAGGCTCCTCAGCTGCGTTGCTCGGCTGCCAATAAGGAGTCTGAGACCGACTGGGGGCGGAGCTTGCATGCCTTGTGCAGCCAGACCCTCATGCCCAACCAGATAGACAGCCTGCCTGCCGTCTATGCACTCGCTCTTTCACTCACCCGTTCGTGCGCAGCCTCTGGAGCGCAGGGTGGTGAGGCTACTTGGTTCCATTACACCGCCCTCGCGGCATCCCTTATTTTCAAATCCAAAAGTTTGGAAAAATCCCTTATTTTCAAATCTGAAAGTTGACAGCTATGCTACAGGCCATTAGGCAAACTTGTCAAGGATTTTCAATACATTCACCAGGAACATACATACACATTTTGTATGCATCTTTTATGCCAAATATGTATTTCGGTGTGCATTTTTGTGCACTAAAATGCATTGCATCCATCCAAAGAGGTACATTAGCTGAATGAGAACTGCATTCCAATCTGTAAGCAACTTCAGAAGCAAGATGGGGTTGGTCCATGGCAAAAAGTGGAACAAACAAATTCCTTCCCCACCTTCCCCTGGCACCCTGAGCACCATGATGGCAGTATTACAGGCACCAGGAATCCTGGAAGATATAATTTCCCCAGGACACATGTCATTACTATGGATCCCTGGCACCAGGGCAGCATTCATTCTACACACCAAGGGAGGAGAGAGTGAAAAGGGAAATAACTCAAGAGTGTTTGGGTATCAAATTGCCTGTTCCAAGCCAAACTAAGCCTATGGGAGCTCACCCATCACTAATCAAAACACAGTGCCCTTTAAAAAAAATGATAATAAAAATGGAGAAAAACAAATATTTCGTAAGCTCATGTGAATTCTACTGTGGCTCCAGTGATTGGGCAGTGCTTGGTGAAAACAAAAAAAGAGTCACTTCTGCTAGGGATTTTTCCACCCTCTTGCTTTCTGCTCGTAACAGGCTAGTCTGCAATGCGCTCTACGTGGGGCTACCTTTGAAGGTGACCAGGAAACTGCAATTAATCCAGAATGCGGCAGCTAGACTGGTGACTGGGAGTGGCCGCCGGGACCACATAACACCGGTCCTGAGAGATCTACATTGGCTCCCAGTACATTTCCGAGCACAATTCAAAGTGTTGGTACTGACCTTTAAAGCCCTAAATGGCCTCGGCCCTGTATACCTGAAGGAGCATCTCCACCCCCATCGTTCAGCCCTGACACTGAGATCCAGCGCCGAGGGCCTTCTGGCGGTTCCCTCATTGCGAGAAGCAAAGCTACAGGGAACCAGGCAGAGGGCCTTCTCGGTAGTGGCGCCCGCCCTGTGAAACGCCCTTCCAGCAGATGTCAAGGAAATAAACAGCTATCCTATTTTTAAAAGACATCTGAAGGCAGCCCTGTTTAGGGAAGTTTTTAATATTTAATGCTGTATTGTTTTAATATTTGATTGGAAGCTGCCCAGAGTGGCTGGGGAAACTCGGCCAGATGGGCGGGGTACAAATAATAAATTATTATTATTATTATTATTATTATTATTATTATTATTATTATAGTCACAAGCGAGGTGGTGATAAGCAGCGCTGTTTCAAGGGATCATCAGGAGCCTAGTGGGCTCTTACAATTGCATCCAAAGACTTCTTCATAGCACTTGCTTTGTTTTTAGCTATACATGTATAAGATATTTTTTCTTCCAGATCTGTATAATCTCTGTTTTGTTATTTCAACCATTGAATAAAGAAATTATTGATTTCCTACCGCCAAGGGCAGAGGATTTCATTACATGGCATCTTGAATGCAGCAATTGCTTCCAGCAGATATTCACTGGGTTGATTCTCAATGCTTTATACAAGGAAATGAAATGTCTTTTCAAAATGGCATTTTAGATGGATTGTCCAGTCTCACTGGCAGCTTTGCTACGTGATTGGCCTGCAGAGTTCTCTTGGAGACACTTAAAATGGCATTAACAGAATACAAAGCTTATTTACATAACAGTGACCATAAATGTTCCCTTTTTGAAACACCGCACAACGTGCTTTTGTTCTGAAGGGTTCCTCAGCAAATTGCTATTACTTTTTCTAACACTTTTCAAGAATAATAATTTTAAATTCAAACATCACTGGTCTATTCAAGATTTTCCCATTTATAAAAAAATATATTCACAAAGTGATCGCAAGGAGAGACTTTTCTGTTTAAGGACTTCAGCTTACAAATGGCAAACAGACTCATCTGGTATACAAGTTTGCTTTAAGTATGCCAAAAGTTCCATCCTCACCAATATTCCTCCATCTCACTCTTATGCTTCTGTGTAGAGTGTGACTCATCTATCAGTATCTCCGGCAGGGATGGGGAACCAATTGTCCTCCAGATTTTGTTGGAATCTAACTGCCATCAACCCCAGCTAGCATGATGATGGGATAATGGGAGCTGAAGTCAAACAACATCTGAAGAACCACATGTTCTTCATCCCTAGCCTATTTGATGTAGGGCCCCTCATTCTGCCAATCCACTAATGGGGGAAGGAGCCTCTGGTCGGAGCTCATGTTCCCATTTTCCCACTTTCTTTCCTACCTTACAGCTATTTGAGGCCCGAGCTCTTCTGCCACCTTCCTCTCTCTATTGCAGATGTTAATAATGTGCAGCTTAAAGTGACTGGATACATAAAAACTGGTTCATTTTGGGAAATAAAACATTGCCAAAGCCCATGTTTAATTAAAGCTTTACTTACCCCAAAACAGAACAGAAAACAGTAAATCCAAAATACCCATAAGATCATGTGCAAGTCCAGTAATGACTCAGCTGAATATGAAATACGAAATACTTTAAATAGATCTAAAATCAAAGGTCTGTATCTCCTTACTGTCTCCATTTTGCCTGTATTCACTCACTGGAGATGTTCATTTACACGTCTTTACTTCCACAGAGCCTGGGAACAAAGAATAAAGGCAACTCGCTTTCAAATGGAGATTTGCAACCAAATACCTTTGTCACCTGATTTAAGGTTAAACACTCACATGTTAGCTAGCAGGAAAAAAACCAGTAGTTAATAATCAACCCATCAAGAAGTTCAGAGACCACTTAGTATACTCCAGTGGCATTTTCTGATGTTAAACATTCTCAGCAGTACACACAGCCACTCACTATTTCAGTGTCAATTAAGCAATGATACTAAACACTTTCATGGTCTTCAGGCTTAGCACCTTACAGTAATTCAATACTTGCCACAGCACAACTCTAATACACTACCCACGCTAATCTACTCCAAATGAGGAATCCTGCACAGACCAACCAACTCACAATCCCAACAATCCATTAGGTTTTGAATCTGCAAAACAGCCAGCCTTGCTTTAACATTTATTATATTCTGGTTGCACCTATAAATAATTCCAGCACTTTTTTGTCTGATGATAAAAACTATCTCAAAATACTTCTTGTAGTTGACAGGCATGTACAATAATTACTGTTCAGCAAGACCTCTATTAGAGTACTGGGAGCTACAGCCCGAGACAGTAATCCTGACTAAATTAGCTGTAGCTGCAGTTCTTGCAGTCAATTATTTCAGCTAATAACAATGCACAGTCTGTTCCACTGGATATATGCTGGTGAATACAGCCAGGAGTGTGTCTCTGGCATCAGAAAGCGTTAAGTAAACTTCAGCCAGCCTCCTCTCCAACTTCTCCTGTGCTCGTGTTACAATAAGACCTCCAACGCCTAACAATACTGACTCTTGGGTGTGATTGTTCAGCTTAGCAGTTTATCCATCACCTGTCCATCTGCTGACCTTTAAGGCAGCCAACTCCTGTTCAGAAGGAAGTGTGCATCTGGTGGGGCAAGTTTTACAGCAATACTTTTTGTTCTGCACAAGCAAAACACACAGACAGAAGGATATGGTACTGAAACCTTGGCCTAGAGCCGCAATCCCCTATTTTATGCTTTTCCTCCTTGCTTCCGTTTCTTTCATGCTGTGCCATCTCCTGCCAAGGGTGTTTCTCGAGGTCATCCTTTGCCAGTTCATGCTGCATCTTCGGATAGCCTGTGAAATGGTGTGTCCTTATCCTTCCTGCCGCAACCTACATTTTAAGATAACAGGGATGAGCCAAGCACACAGCAATTATTGTTAACAGGGTCTGGAAATCTCTCAGACAATTGCGGTGAAGGCAGCCCTTGTGATCTTTTCACCCCAGTTTTCTCCTTTCTATATAACCAGGAAAAAAATGACTCTACCAGGACTTTTGTCAGTCTTCCAGTGTTTTTCCCCCTTTCCTCCTTACTCATCAAACCTCTTTATTCTTCGGTGCTGTGCTAATGCATTCCGCTTGGTCATCAGAATCACTATACTAAATTGTCTGCTGTTCTCAGTCTCTAGTTTCCAGGTGGAGTTGCAGCTCTATTTAACACTCCAATTTGCTTTGCTGCTGAGCCAACATTTGAGCAGGAGTGGATTGGGTAATATGGTTCCTTCAGCAAGGACAACATTTGGCACCCCCAATAACTTTGTTTAAAGGTAAAGGTAAAGGGACCCCTGACCATTAGGTCCAGTCATGACCGACTCTGGGGTTGCTGCGCTCATCTCGCATTATTGGCCGAGGGAGCCGGCGTACAGCTTCCAGGTCATGTGGCCAGCATGACAAAGCCGCTTTTGGCGAACCAGAGCAGCGCATGGAAACACCGTTTACCTTCCCGCCGGAGCGGTACCTATTTATCTACTTGCACTTTGATGTGCTTTTGAACTGCTAGGTTGGCAGGAGCAGGGACCAAGCAACGGGAGCTCACCCCATCGCGGGGATTCGAACCGCTGACCTTCTGATCAGCAAGCCCTAGGCTCTGAGGTTTAACCCACAGCACTACCCGTGTCCCTTTCCCACCCTTTATAGAAACATAAAGGTAAAGGTAAAGGTAAAGGGACTCCTGACCATTAGGTCCAGTCATGACTGACTCTGGGGTTGAAACATAGCACTGGGTAAATCTCATTAGTTTCAGCAACCTTAGAGGTCCATTTCCTACTGTTAGCTTTCACCGCTCTGAAAAGCTCAGATTTTTTAACCAGGTTATCATATAAGTCTTGTCTTGTTAAAAACTCTTCATTGCAACTGATCTTAATCACTTAGAACTTAACCTTCATTTGGATGCTATAGAGCACTTAAACATTTAATTGAATAAGAAAATCAGGATTATAGTCTCCATTCAGACACATAAATCATCTTTTATAAAAGTCTGGGTGCATGGTTGCTCAATTGCCATTGACTTTAATGAGATGTGTGCCATTGTGAGGATAGTTGTACCGGGGGTTTGATGGGGAGGAAATCACAGTAGGAAGAATTCAAAGCAGTTGTACAACCTTGCATAACCTTGGCTCTCTTGGCACTGCTACCATTTCTCTTTTGTTGTATTTCAAAAATGCCTACCACCAAAGGCTGCAAACCGGCACACATTTAGTTTGCCTGAATCCAACTGAAGTCAATAGAACTGAAGTAGCTTACATGCAGTTTTCCATACCCATTGCTAAAGGGGAATTAACATGTAGTTTAGCAAAACTGGCCAGCTCCAGTGAAACTAGGGTTCTGTATTTTTGAATGTTGTGTTCAGGATCAAGACAGTGAACAATTTTTAAGAAGCACTGCGGGAACCATGCTGCCTTTAACTTTTTATAGTGGTCTCCGTAGATACTATTTCAATATGGCTCTAGAGTAGGGAAAGAAATCGCATAATCTGGAGGGAGTAAGGTGATGAACCTGCTGGGTTTCACTAAGGGCCCTCCTGTCTTCATCGCAGCCCCCATCCCAATAATTCAAGCACTGATCCAGACCTTTAGGACAACTCACAGTTACTAAAAACAAAAAAAATAAATTATACGGCAGACATTGTTTCTTATATGTCTGTCTCATCTTTCAGGGCAACTTAGTAAATGTGGCAGATCTTCTTGTCCAGGGGTCAGCAACCTTTTTCAGCCGTGGGCCAGTCCACCGTCCCTCAGACCATGTGGGGGGCCGGACTATATTTTTTTTTGGGGGGGGGGAAATGAACGAATTCCTATGCCCCACAAATAACCCAGAGATGCATTTTAAATAAAAGCACACATTCTACTCATGTAAAAACACCAGGCAGGCCCCACAAATAACCCAGAGATGCATTTTAAATAAAAGGACACATTCTACTCATGTAAAAACACGCTGATTCCTGGACTGCCCGCGGGCCGGATTGAGAAGGCAATTGGGCCAGATCCGGCTCATGGGCCTTAGGTTGCCTACCCCTGTTCTTGTCCCTTTCATAGTTGCCTGCAGATGGAAAGGGTTGGTTCGGATGTACACAACTGAGCTTGGGTGAATAAAGTAAAGACACTTGTACATTTCATTGCCTCTCCTTTCAAAATGGCAGCAACATAGTAGGATCTAGGCAGATAGTGCAAAAAAAGGTGTGTCAAAAGCAAGTTACATGGATCCTTGACTGGTATCTCACTTCCTTTTTGACAGCAACAGCTTCAGAACACCAGTTGTGGGAGATCTTCTCAGCTGATGCTAGGTGCAATACTGAAAAATGGGTGCTAGTTTCAGCCCTTCCCATTTTTTGACTATAAGAGCTTCAGGGCGGCAGCTATGTGCTCATAAAGTACTGGCCATTTTCTCGGCTGGAGTACTGTCTAGCAAACAAATAAGAATGAATGCTGAATAAATAGCTCGCATAATTTAACCTCCCAGCAAAGTTTGTGCAACACAAAGTTTGTGTTTCCCAATACACTACAATGGAAGGAGTGTTTGCATGTGTACAAAGGGATGCTTGGTTGGAGTTGCTCCTCCGATCTTCGGTTTTGATTCAGGCATGTGTATAAGACACATTTAACACAGGC
The DNA here is from genome assembly GCA_034641395.1 of Darevskia armeniaca. Classification (NCBI taxonomy): domain Eukaryota; kingdom Metazoa; phylum Chordata; class Lepidosauria; order Squamata; family Lacertidae; genus Darevskia; species Darevskia armeniaca. The sequence goes on along the minus strand of JAWWNF010000262.1, from coordinate 211,321 downwards.
ATTGCGACTTGCCAGTATAGCATATATAAACATTAAAAAGGTAAAGGACCCCTGACAGTTAAGTCCAGTCACGAACGACTCTGAGGTTGTGGGGTTCATCTCGCTCTACAGGCCGAGGGAGCCGGTGTTTGTCCGCAGACAGTTTTTCCGGGTCATGTGGCCAGCATGACTAAGCCGCTTCTGGCGAAACCAGAACAGCGCACGGAAACGCCGTTTACCTTCCCTCCGGAGCGGTACCTATTTATCTACTTGCACTTGCTTTTGAACTGCTAGGTTGGCAGGAGCTGGGACCGAGCAACGGGAGCTCACCCTGTCGCGGGGATTCGAACCGCTGACCTTCCGATTGGCAAGCCCTAGGCTCAGTGGTTTAGACCACAGCACCACATAAACATTATCCAGCTCCTAACAGTTTTTACTGAAGGCTTTGGAGTTGTAATGAAACCTTTGGAGTTGCATGATCAATTTTGTTAAGCTGCTTATTATAGTAAGCAATTATTTTTATTTAAAAAAAATAGGAAAGATTGTCACATTATACAGTACAGGTAGATAGCCGTGTTGGTCTGTCATTGTCAAAAGAAAATAAAAAAATTCCTTCCAGTAGCACCTTAGAGACCAACTAAGTTTGTTCTTGGTATGAGCTTTCGTGTGCATGCACTCTGAAGTATCTGAAGAAGTGTGCATGCACACGAAAGCTCATACCAAGAACAAACTTAGTTGGTCTCTAAGGTGCTACTGGAAGGAATTTTTTTATTTTGTTTTGACATTATACAGTAGTTGGCATTTACAGCCACATCCCTATAATTACTATTTTGGAAACTTCATTATAATATATATTATAGATGCGCCATCTCATTATTAAGAGAAGTCTTGCTATTATGCTCCCCTTTGCTCAAAGACTCTTGCTCAGCTAAGTAGATCACACTTGCTTCATTTATTCACGTACTCATCTCTAAGTGCCTTCTCTTGGGGTCCTTGTTGTCTATCAAATGATCTTCTGTAATCCCAACTTATGCTTTTTATTTTGTGCATTTGTTCATAGGTGGATGCACTTGAGTTCCAGGACAACTAAATCTCCCATGCAGGCACACACATACTTTCTTTCCTTTGCAGAATATTACCATGCAATTGACAGTCAAGAAGGCTATCAGTCAAGAAAGGTGGGAAAACATAAATGATGCATTACACCACTTTGCAAACTTATGCGCAAAGTCAGACAGGGCGTTGGAAAATGAAAACATCACTGAATGAATAACAGGTTGTAGTGCAAGGATGCAGAGTGATTCAGCTTCATGAATTCATAAGAGAGGGAAATTGTTCTCTAAACAAAACAAAAATAGGAAGGCAAACTTAAAGGTAAAGGGACCCCTGACCATTAGGTCCAGTCGTGTCCGACTCCAAATTTTTTAACCAGTCCCACAAACCCCACACTTTATTGAAGCTAACAGGCCTTTGAACAGGCAGTCCGTCAGTAACCTCTGAAGAGATGCAATCTAGTGAATAAGAACACATTGCAAACAGACTCCTGTTCTCCTGGGTGTAGATCAAACTCGAAAACAGTGACACTTCCATTTATGAAAGCGACTTCAAAGATGCAATTCTGGTCATGACTTGTAAACAGAACAGAAGCAAAATGGTCATTAAAAACAAACCAACAAACAATAAAATTATTTGCTACTTTTTCATTTTAAAGTCTTTCTGCCTAGGGCTCGTTGTAGACAGAGACTGGGGCTGGCAATAGCTGAGACGTCACTTTAAGTCAAGTGAAGAGTTTCAAGTGCAAGCTTTATATCAACTATGTTAAAATCAGGACAACGGGAGCTCACCCTGTCGCGGGGATTCGAACCGCCGACCTTCTGATCGGCAAGCCCTAGGCTCTGTGGTTTAACCCGCGTCTACATTACTCCTACATTACTCCTACCGTATATCCAGTTTCTCTTCTGAATGCATTTTTCAGGGATCTGAAGTGCCATTCTCTTTGATCACGACTCCTTTAACAATGTGTGGTTTCTTTCTCTGCATGAAAACTGTGGCATTATCATTCCTAAGATTATTATTTTTTTAAAAAAAAAACATAAACATTATCATTCCTAAGATGGAAGAAGGGTGTGACGGATTGACCCTGAAATGGTGGAGTTGGTCAACTCCAGGTTCATCAAGAGTTAATTCCCCCCCTCACTTTGAGTGACAGAGCATCCTTTAGGGGCGGGACCATCCCGAGTTTAAAAAGGAGGGAGGGCAGTTGAGACAGTTGAGAAGAGGGAGGGAGTGAGTGGTGACTGGAAGAAGAGGGAGTTGGGACCAGGATAGTGGTGGGTAGGCTAGGTTAGGCTAGATTAGGAAAAAGAGCAATGTGCTATATGGAAGGAGTTCATGTGCTGTTTAGAAAATAACCTGAAGAACTAAGAAAAGTATGAAACGTTATGTTTTGTTAACAAAATAAAGGCTTGCTTTTTGTGGAGCCAAGAAAGGCTTGTTGTTTATTCTGTCCAGTGATGTATGAATGCTTGTGAGGGGATAAACTCAAGGAAGGGGCAAAACTGATCTGCTAAAAGGGATAGTTTGTGTCATGGAGTTTCCCTAGGGAGGGGCTAGAGGGGTGAAGCCTGGATGTAGTTACAGAGTTGCTGTGGCAGTTAGCTAACTGACAGTAAGGGATCTGTAGGAAACAGAGGCCCAGGACTGTAAGCTAAGAGGCAGGATAACCCCAGGAGCCCAGAGCATTGTGTATATATATATCGGCCGTAGTCAAGGCAGCTGGACCAAAAGGAACCCCGGTTACTAAGTCGTCCCCAGTCCAACTTAAGAGGGGGCAAGCACAACAGACGGACCTCAAAGGTTAGAGGTGGGGAAGAAAAAGGACTCGAACCCAGAACACCTCAGAAACAAATAAACTTAGTAACGATTAAAGGGGTCAAGCGGGAAGCTTGAGGGGGAGGTTCGTCGCAAAGGGCGTTTCAAATTGGTCTACAGCAGAGAGCAGAGAACAGTACGTATTATGTCAATTGCTGTGACAGGTTTAATTAATTAAATAAATTCCTTTCTACAGACTTAAGGCATTTTTTTATTTTATTTTTTGGATTCCTCATTTTTTGGAGACAATTTACAAATGTAGATTTGTTCTGTTACCTGCAAGCACAGCGTATCAGCCACATTTTGTTGTTGTTTTTAAATACCCCATGCATTTTTCATGCCTCTAATGATCCGACTGTCAAGCTGGCTTACCAAATCATTTTTTTTAAATAATAATGAAAAAACACCCAGGCATTTCATCGCAATTGTTGAAAAAAAAAAAATAGTTCTTCATAGCATGATCTTGGTGGTAGCAGTCAGCCCGTCACCAGGTACTGAGTCAGGTACTAATGATGAAAAATAAAAGGAAGGAGAGCTACATGCAGCAAATCAATGCCCTACTGCGCAACACACATTGACCCTCAACATGAGGAATCATAGCTGGGGAGAAGATGAATTAGACAGCCATGCTTTGGCTCTCTGCCTAGCTAAGGAAGAAAGAAAAGGTATCCATGAGGGGGGAGGAATAGAACCCCTTTCTGTCCACATTATGAAAGAGAGAAGGAGTGTGTGTTTAATGCATTTAGGGAGAATGAAAAAAAATGCATGCTCTATCCAGGAAAATAATAATAATAATAATAATAATAATAATAATAATAATAATAATAATAATAATTTATTATTTGTACCCTGCCCATCTGGCCGGGTCCCCCCAGCCACTCTGGGCAGCCTCCAACAGATATTAAAATACATTAAAATATCACAGGTTAAAAACTTCCCTAAACAGGGCTGCTTTGAGGTATTTTCTGAATGTCAGATAGTTGTTTATCTCTTTGACCTCTGCTGGGAGGGTGTTCCACAGGGCGGGCGCCACTACCGAGAAGGCCCTCTGCCTGGTTCCCTGTAGCTTTGCTTCTTGCAGTGAGGGAACCGCCAGAAGGCCCCCGGCGCTGGACCTCAGTGTCCGGGCTGAACGGTGGGGGTGGAGACGCTCCTTCAGGTATACAGGACCGAGGCCATTTAGGGATTTAAAGGTCAGCACCAACACTTTGAATTGTGCTTTTCAGTAAAAAACAACAACCAAAAGTATATGCAACAAAAATAAAAACCCAAGATTTTGAGGCTGCTTTAGCTGAAAGAACTGTGCAGTCCCCTGGGAGGAAGAAGTCTAATTCAGTTTGCAATTAAAGGCGGACCTACCTAGATGTCAGGGACTGACCAGATGGGGAGGAGTGTTGGAGACCTCCACCCCAAGAGGCTCCTGGGCAGGAGGAAGATGAAGATAGTTTGGACCCAGGTTTGTGGTGGTGATGAACGGGACACACCCCAGAAGCAGCAGCAACGATCTGGGAAATAATGGAGGATGAGGAACAGCTGGCAGATGCTCTAATTCTGAACAGAGACAGGACTCAGAAGTGGTGGAAACTTAGTAGAGCCTCCTCCTCGAACCAGGCACTGTCTTCGTCTCTCAGAGTATAAAGCCAAACAGAGACAGAAAGATTCCTTTGCCTGCCACTGTAGGCAGGATGAGGGGTTTGGATGCTGGGAAGTACCCCAAAGGGGGTGGGGTGGAGTGAGCACCCTGAGGTGGGGGTTATTGGTTTGTTTTTGTTCTTATTATGTATTTTGTGCTTTATATCTTACATTTTCATGTCATGAAGCACTGTAATAATAAATGGTGTTTCTGTGCGCTCTGGTTTCCGTCGCAGTGTGTTCCGTTGCACCAGAAGCGGTTTAGTCATGCTGGCCACATGAACCTGGAAAGCTGTCTGTGGACTCCCTCAGTCTGAAAGCGAGATGAGCACCACAACCCATAGCCACCTTTGACTGGACTTAACTGTGCAGGGGACTTTTACCTTTACCTTTTGTATTACCAATGTACCCAGAAGGAAATACAATCAGAAGGTTGGCGGTTTGAATCCCTGTGATGGGGTAAGCTCCCATGGCTCCATCCCAGCTCCTGCCAACCTTGCAGTTCAAAAGCACACCAGTACAAGCAGATAAATAGGTACCGCTGCAGCGGGAAGGTAAACAGCATTTCCGTGCGCTCTGGTTTCTGTCACGGTGTTCCATTGCACCAAAAGTGGTTTAGTCATGCTGGCCACATAACCCAGAAAGCTGTCTGCAGACAAATGCCAGCTCCCTCGGCCTGAAAGCAAGATGAGCGCCACAACCTCATAGTTGCCTTTGACTGGACTTAACCGTCCAGGGTCCTTTACCTTTACCTTTTAATTAATAATAATAATAATAGTAGTAGTAGTAGTAGTAAAATATTTGGGAAACAAATAAAATATTGTTTATTCATAAAACCCCTTATTTAGAAAGGCATTGTACAACATGATATCACTGAGTTCTCATCATCTTACCCTGATGTATTTCTTCCCCTTTTGGTGGTGCTTGTTACTCAATTGCTCTGTCTCCCTCCAGTGAGAATCTTGTGCTCCACTTCACATTCTAACTGGTCTTGCATCTCTGCACCTTTCCAAATCTGATCTCCCACTGTAACTTCACCTCCGGCTCCCTGCATTCCGGCTGCCACACTCCACTGCTTGGCAGGGAACAACTAACAAGAAAGGTGACTCGAAGTGACAGGTTTGTAATAAGTACAGCACCCGATCATGGCCGCTCTCCTCATTTTAACCCTGTTCTCAAATTTCTCTGCGCTCGCTTCTGTGCCTCCTGATCCTATAACTAAACGCTCTCGAGCCACAACAACGGTGGAAATAAAATGATTTATAATGATAAGCGTTGGCTTAGCTGACCTGTAATACTGGAGGAATGCAAGTAATCACAGATGCTCTTGTTTTTCAGCGTTTTGTCTTTAGAAATGATAGAGGTCTGCTGAAGTGGAGCCTTTCAAAACTGCCAGAGCATCACACTGTATAATACAGATGAAAATTCCAACTTACTCTGACCCGGCCTTCGTATCCATTAATACAGATAAGCTCTCAGTTGTGATACAAGAGTGAGTCGTATAAATCCCCCGTTCCAAATATACAGCCTGCCGGGTTGCACTGTCACAGCCATCTAATGGTCCACCATCAAGGTGGCATTTTAAGCTTCTGCTCCTTCTGACATTGTCCCTCAAATGAACAACCAACAATCTCTACATATGACAGAAGGAGACCGGATGCCACTCATTGTTCTTGACAGAGCCGTGGACTGCAGGCATGCTGTTTTTGATATCTCAACCAAGGGATAGGTCTTTTATAACGTTTAAACAGAACGGAGCTGATCAAGCAATGCATTTGTAGTCCAGGTCAAAAAATGGGCCTCTCAGCTTTTGCCAGTGTTGCCAGGGAAGATTAAAGGAGGGATAGAATCCAGCTTCCCACTACAAGAGATTGCTGTATTCTTTTGACTGTGTCAATTTACATCAGCACCTAGTTTATGGAAGCAACCAGCGAGGAATTCATAGGTGGAAGCTTACATCTGCCTACAAATGCCCATTAGCTGAGTGTTTAAAGATTTGGTAGGTGCATGTAAGTCTGTTCTATCGAAATCAGCGAGGAGTAACTAAAGTAGTTGAATCTGCATTGGTCTGCCACCTTTCTCAGAGATGTTTCCCTTTTAAAACAGTGATTTCTGTGCCCCTTGGGCAGACCACTGACTTGGCCACAGCTGAGTCAGGTAAAATATCACAGGTGAAGCTTTCCTGTCAGTTTGGGAATACTGTATAGCAATACTGACCCACCTTTGGAAGCTCAGAGAAAAGTGTTATACAAGTGCCAAATGGTATCAACATCGCTGCACGTTGTTAAAAACTGTAGCTGTTGATTTTCCTTCTTTCTACTAGGAAACCATGAACAGCATCATAATAAGTAACCCAGTGCTATTGTTACATCACAGGATTGCACTGTGAATGGTCATACATGCTTGATGAAGACTCCAGGTAGGGTGGGAATGGAAACAGTGCCCTGAACTGGAAGCTAACAACTGGCCAACATTAACTCTTGAGGTCCATATACACCTTGACAAGACGTGACAAATGGTCCACCTATTATTGCCAGGTATGTGGGCTGCCCAGGCAGGACCTACTGCACTCCAAAATTGTTTAAAATACTAAGTTAAAAAAACTTTGGGGATGTTTCTGGTTTATGAATTCACTGGGAATGTGCAACTGCAGCTTGCCATAGCCTGGTGCCCTCCACATGTACTACAGCTCCCATCATCCCCGACCGTTGGCCATGTTGGTGGAATTTGTAAGAGAACACCAGGCTGGGGAAAGTTGAGCTGTCAATTTTAAAATGGGCAGGAGGGGGGGAATCTGGACCGTTTAGCAAGACTTCACCTTGCCTTCTCCAAAGACATGGGGTGCTATTCAGCTAAGTTCTCCTCAGAGCAGACCATGGCTTGCCCCACACCACACAGACAAGCACACAACCTAGGAACCTAGGGCAGCTCTGGGGCAGATCTACACTCACGGTTTTTAATGTTAAGGAAGGGTTTAGGAATGGTTTTCATAACCTAGATGGACACATGGTATCCTACTTTTTACATTCATAATATGTTATTACCTTATCTTATTTATCGCTTGATTTTTAACTGTTTTATGCTGCTTTATCGGTGAAGCACTGTTCATATGTCCCTACGCCAGTGTGGTGTAGTGGTTAAGAGCGGTAGACTCATAATCTGGGGAACCGGGTTCGCGTTTCCGCTCCTCCACATGCAGCTGCTGGGTGACCTTGGGCTAGTCACACTTCTCTGAAGTCTCTCAGCCCCACTCACCTCACAGAGTGTTTGTTGTCGGGGAGGAAGGGAAAGGAGAATGTTAGCCGCTTTGAGACTCCCTCAGGTAGTGATAAAGCGGGATATCAAATCCAAACTCTTCTTCTATGTAGCATTTTACCTTTCTTCACTGCTTTCAAACACTGACCCCCACCCCCTCCGATGGTATCCGAGGGGCGGTGTTCAATTTCATTTAATTTTGAAAGGCTGACATGTGAAGATAACAAAGGACATGGAAGGAAGGAAGGAAGGAAGGAAGGAAGGAAGGAAGGAAGGAAGGAAGGAAGGAAGGAAGGAAGGAAGGAAGGCTTACTTACATTTGATGTGGGGAAACAAGGTAAAATATGTTTTAATTAACAAGTATGTCCTGTGATGTTTTAGATCGACATATTTAATATCCTTCTAATAGGGGGAAATAATGTTAAACTGGTGAGTGTAGATCCAGCCCTTGTGGCCCTCAAGCTACAACAATGGTCAGGGATGATGGAAACTGTAGCGCAGTAACACTGAGAGCCACAGGTTCCCAACCAGACAATACAGGGTCGTGTTGCTTCTATGTATGGCAAATGTTTTAACAGCATATTAAGTCAGGATGGGGTTTCGTAGCTAGAACAAACCATGTTCTGAGTCTGGAATCCAATGTTTGCATCTTTTATTCATCGATTTCCTTCAACGTACCCAACAACCCCCCTTTTTGGAATCCTGATTATGGAAACATGTTTTGTGTGCTGCAAAACAGACATGAAAACTAAATTCAAGACACAGCCTTCATGACAAGGTAGCTTTCAGGCACAGCTTCTGCGCCTTTGTAATAAATTCTGTTTGCTGATGTGGTGACGGTGGGGGAACATAATGCATTGTAATTGGATATTCTGGAACTCCTGTGCACAAACACGAAATTGGCATAATTAGGCTTTCTGTCAGAAATAGCTCATTCATGTGTGGTTGCCTAAGAAAAGCCCTACTTTGGGGAAAACAAAATCCCTTCTTCGCCTCCTATCAAAGAATTCCTATGCTGATAGACGACAGCAAACACTGTTGGGACGTAACCCAGTAAGTTGCTGTAAGAGTGCGGTTTTATTAAAAGGACTTCAGTAGAAATAAGTATTTAGAGTCAGGCCTACCAGATTCTTTCATGGCTGCCTGAGGCAATCTGCCTTGTGGAGGAAGGAGAGAGAGAGAGAGAATTCATCAGTAAAACCTGGGATTGGAAGTACCCCAGTTTCTGAATTAATTTCTTAGAACCGCCAGAACGAACATGGAACTGATTTCTAAATATTGTAGTAACCTAGGCTGCATGTGCTCAGACCTAAGAGTCAGAGAACTGCTTAAGCACCAAAGCAAATAGGGTGGTGTAGTAGTGGCCCCTGCAGTTGGCAGGAAATATGAAGCCTCTGGCTTGAAAGGCTTTGTATAAAATACTAAGAGTCCTGGCTTTTTCCCTGTGCCTGGTCAACAGAGCAGTACTGATATCTGATGCTGCATTGATTTCAGGCTTCAGCTTCACAAGCCCTCATGCCTTCAAGGCATGGACTTCAAAGACCTTGAGTTGCAAAGTAGGTCTAGATTTGAGTACTGCCACCTGTAGCCCTGGGTCTGCTAAACCCTTATTCTTCCTCTTTGTTCTTGTGTCGAGAGACGCTCTGCTTTTCTGGCTAGAGTGAAGAAATTGAGATTGTATCCCAACAAGACAGAAGTATTGTTTCTGGAGGACAGGGGGTGGGCAGGTGTGGGGGACTCTCTGGTCCTGAATGGAGTAACTGTGCCCCTGAAGGACCAGGTGTGCAGCCTGGAAGTCATTTTGGACTCACAGCTGTCCATGGAGGCACAGGTTAATTCTGTGTCCAAGGCAGCTCCATCTGGTAGATGGAAGGGACCACGAGGTCAGGAGCTCTCTGCATCAATTCCATCCTCAGTAGCTTCAGAGACAAACAGAGGCAAATATTAATCAGGGCAATGAAGGTTTGTATTATAATAAATCACATCTGGACCTTCAACGAGATGGCCAAGCTGTGGGGAGCCTCACTGTGACAAGCCACTCATGTCTTATCTAGTGCATGTCCAGCTTATACCTAAACACGGGAGATTGACTACATAATCACAATTGCTTTCTAGTCTCATTTCAACCCACCCAGCTCTCTGTTCCTCCCCCCACATAGCCGATACATGACAACAACCTGTCTGAAACCAGGTAATGAAACTATAATTTCAAATTCAAACACCGAAAGGTCATTCAGACAGACACAAACCTTTAAAGAGGAAGATAAAAACAAGGCATTTCACTCAGTTTTAACCTTTAAATAAAAGATATGCTCCTCCCTGCATCTAGTCCCCCTTTCCCCCTACATCTATTTGCTCCTTTCAGAGGGCCTAGATACTGAATGGCAAACAGAAAGAAATGAGCCAGTTTTACATACACAAATCAAACTCTAATTCAGCTGTTTGGTGCAACAAGGAAACCATCTAGACTGTGTATTCCATGGAATATTTGGAACATAATGGGGTGGGACATTGTATGCATTTAGGTTTCTAGACCAACCATAATCAAGCAAAGCATTTAAATGTCAACAACAACAACAACAACAACAATCTTTATTACGGTCCAGAGACCCAACAATTCATTACAAAACAGTACACAATTTCGACAGCCCGCCTTCAGGTTACACAGCCATTTTGTTCAGACTTAGGAATAGGGATCATTGGTTCTTGCAACCACAGATAGAAACTTCACCATTGCTAATGTTCTGTCATTTGTCCGGTCTTCCAGTAGGAACCTGACATAGTAAGCCTCTGATTTTCCCGGGAAAGGTACTAGCAAGGGTAATATCAGTTCAGCCCTGGCTTGCTCGAATTTCACACAGTGCAGCAAAATATGTTTTATAGAGTCAATGTCTTGGGCACACGAGCATAGTCTGTCCTGGTATGGAACTCCTCTCAATCTGCCATCCAACACTGCAGAAGGAAAGACGGATAGCCATGTTCAAATATATAAAAGGATGTCATATAGAGGAGGGAGAAAGGTTGTTTTCTGCTGCTCCAGAGAAGCGGACACGGAGCAATGGATTCAAACTACAAGAAAGAAGATTCCACCTAAACATTAGGAAGAACTTCCTGACAGTAAGAGCTGTTCGACAGTGGAATTTGCTGCCAAGGAGTGTGGTGGAGTCTCCTTCTTTGGAGGTCTTTAAGCAGAGGCTTGACAGCCATCTGTCAAGAATGCTTTGATGGTGTTCCTGCTTGGCAGGGGGTTGGACTGGATGGCCCTTGTGGTCTCTTCCAACTCTATGATTCTATGATTCTATGATTCTACGTTAAGTCTGGCTTTTGTAAATAGCCTTCGGTAATTTGGAACTGTCAGATTTTTAATATAAGATGTGCATTTAAATGTATATCGTCCTAAGGTTCAAGGCTGCAGGACTTGTGACTCTCAAGTCATTGCTGGACTGCCTATTCCCATCAGTCCCAAGCTGGATGGCCAATGGTCAGGGCTGATCAGAGTCATAGAATCATAGAACTATAGAGTTGGAAGGGATCCTGACCCTCTGCAATGCAGGAATCCTGCCCTGGGTGGGCTCAACCACCAACCTTCTGGTTAAAAGCCACACACACTGACTCACTGCGCCACCTGATACATAGTCCAGCAACATCTTGAGGGACACAGGCTCGTTGCCTCTGAACCAGATATTACACCTGACACAGCATTGCTGGGGGGGGGGAGGACCCAGCACCTCCATGTCAAGTTCTCCAGCCTCCCGTGATGCCTACATCTTATAGTGCATTCATTTATCTGCATTCCATTTCATTGGCAGCTGCTGGGATTGGGGAAACCCAAAGTATTGCAAAAGGGACCCAGGTGGCGCTGTGGGTTAAACCACAGAGCCTAGGGCTTGCTGATCAGAAGGCCGGCGGTTCGAATACCTGTGACGGAGTGAGCTCCTGTTGCTCGGTTCCAGCTCCTGCCCACCTAGCAGTTCGAAAGCATATCAAAGTGCAAGTAGATAAATAGGAACCGCTCTGGCGGGAAGGTAAACGGTGTTTCCGTGCACTGCTCTGGTTCGCCAGAAGCGGCTTTGTCATGCTGGTCACATGACCCGGAAGCCGTAACCCGGCTCTCGGCCAACAAAGCGAGATGAGCGTCGCAGCCCCAGAGTCGGACACGACTGGACCTAATGGTCAGAGGTCCCTTTACCTTTACCTTTAAAGTATTGCAAAGCAGGTAATCCTACATCTTAAGGAGGATGAGAGGTGAACTTGACAGGGGGCTGCTATATTTGATATCAAATGCCCATTTCTTCCCAGCCTGAGCCCATGCATACAATATTTGGCTATGGCAAATTCCTCTGACATCTTCAGGATGAAATCCAGTTCTGCTTCCTCTGTCCATATGTGATGAGCCATCTGCCTTTTCTCGAATGCTGGAACCTGTCCACTCACTCTCTTGCATTCAGCCAAGGCAATCCATCTCTGGAAGACTCTGTCTGCAGCAACGAAAAATGAAGAGGAGTGCTTGGGAAAGAAGTAGGCAGCAGGGAACCAAAACATGTTCCAGTGGACGTGGTGGGAAAGTCGACTCCGGTTAATTGGAGTCCAATTGTTGTTCTGCAATTAAGTAATTAGCCATACCAGCTAACTGACGGATGCGGTGACCCCTTAAAAGAAATTTTACTCCCTTGCAGAATGCCCATCATAATGGATGATGTATGCAAGAAACCAGAGGAGGAGAGTAAGAGTCTGGTGCATTTCCCTGTGCTCTGTGCAGATATACATAACAACAATGTAGAACACTCAGTGTTGGATGGGGGACAGATTTTTCACTGCCAACATGTGTAGCAACCATTTAATTGAATAGTTACAGGTAGGTAGCCGTGTTGGTCTGCCATAGTCGAAACAAAATAAAAAATTAAAAAAAAATTCCTTCCAGTAGCAACTTAGAGACCAACTAAGTTTGTTATTGATATGAGCTTTCGTGTGCATGCACACTTCTTCAGATACATTTAATTGAATGTTCATCTTTAAAGGTAAAGGGGTAAAGGGACCCCTGACCATTAGGTCCAGTCGTGACCGACTCTGGGGCTGCGGTGCTCATCTCGCATTATTGGCCGAGGGAGCCGGCGTACAGCTTCCAGGTCATGTGGCCAGGATGACTAAGCCGCTTCTGGCAAACCAGAGCAGCGCACGGAAACGCTGTTTACCTTCCTGCCAGAGCGGTACCTATTTATCTACTTACACTTTGACGTGCTTTCGAACTGCTAGGTTGGCAGGAGCAGGGATCGAGCAACGGGAGCTCACCCCATCACGGGGATTCAAACCGCCGACCTTCTGTTTGGCAAGCCCTAGGCTCTGTGGTTTAACCCACAGTGCCACCCGCGTCCCTATGTTCATCTTTACACACTCATTAAAATGATTATCAAGGAAAATCTGAGGTCTTCCCAAGTGCCCAAAAATCCTCTGAGCTTCTCCCCCCCCCCCTCCAACTCATCTCTCCGCAGTCATGAAATAGTGAGGGTGGTTACCCTTTTCTCTCTTGAAGAGTACAGAGAGCTGAAGGACAAAGTTGGAAGAGTGGCCCTCTTTCCCACTTCCTCTTTCAGCTCTATGTGCTTCTCAAGGCTCAGTTCAATTCTTGTTTTTAGCCACATCCCTTGGAAAAGTGAAGTGTGTGTCTCTCTTTCTGTCTTTTGGGTGGGGGCTGATATTGGGAAGAGTTCAGCAGAATCCCTGATCTGTGCCTTGTGTGTAGAAATAAGTGAGCTTCCCACTCTGATAATGAGTTTCAAAGCTTTACTGCTGAAAGGTCTTAAATCTAGTTACAGTAAGTTACAAGAACAAATTAACAAAGTAACACACTGCAATCAAACAATGCAGTTCAGTCCTCTAAGTCAGTTCAGTTCAGTAAACCTTCCTCTCTCTGATCCCAGAGAGAGATCCTCAGCTTCTTCATCATTGCAAAGCTTCTCTCCTACTGCTACTACTAGCCATCTCTGATTTCTCAAATTTCTTCTTCTGCTGTGAGAGTTGCAGCTCAGTTTTCCGGGTAATGAGTCAATGAGGTGGAAAAACACCAGCCTTCCGCTTTCAGCCAGAGTGGAACCTCTTTTTTAAGGTAAACTTCTCTTTACAGCATTCTAAACACAATGCATTCAAACACAGCATTTTATGTACATTAAATGTATAACTTTAACAAGCAGGTGGAGACTATGGCATTCACTCAAAAATAAGAAGCAAGGGGGGGGAGGGAATGATGGATGTTTTGAAGGAAGTGGGATGGTTTCAATGGCTGGGGTTGGCGGAATTAGGAAGGTTAGGCCAAATTAAAAAATGTTCCCCTGAAAAGAATTAGGTGGTTATAGGCCTGCCTGTTAAAAGTGATCAACAGAACAATGCAAATCCTTCCACAATAATATTGACCCAAACAATGTTGATGAAATTGTTAAAGGAAAGTAGTGTTGTCACCAACACGAGCAGCGTTGAGAATTCACAGAAGAGCTTCTCCTTCCCTTTTAGGCTCAACTCTCATTTGTTTTGCAACTTCCATGACACATTTGTGTCCAAAATGAATAATCTTGGAACTTAATAAATATTGTGGTGCACTGGGGTGTTCCTGTTGCTCCAGCGACCGCTGGAGGAGAGAACTCCGGGTTTCAATCATCTGAGATCTAATAAATATTTTATCGGATTTGCCAATTCCAAGAATATACCTAAAATAATATTACACTTCCACAACTGAAGAATGAATGACATTCTAAATCTAACAGCTTTTCACACAGGAGAAAATAGAAAATCCATCAGTGGAATAAACAAATGAGTTATTTCTTTTCCAAAAAATCTTCAGCTTCGATCTATTTTTCTTCACTTCTTATTAGTTTGTAGCAATGGATGGAAACCCTTGCAGCCCCTCAGATAGATATATAGATATATCATTCTAGATGGTTTTCAGGCTAGATTTCTGTTTGTACAGCTGAACATATCAGTTGGAAGTTATTACTTCCTTTTCATTCTGTGTATTTCTTTTTAGGGCAGGATATAAAAACAGCAGGATGCTTAGAGTGCAGTCCCCACAGAAGGGAGAGAGAGGGAGGTTCCTAATGCTCTGGAAGCACCATCTACAACAGTGATGGCTAACCTTGACACTCCAGATGTTTTGGGACTACAACTCCCATCATCCCTGACCACTGATCCTGTTAGCTAGGGATGATGGGAGTTGTAGTTCCAAAACATCTGGAGTGTCAAGGTTAGCCATCACTGAATCTACAAGCTCGCAGAAAATCATCCCAGGGGCTTGGTGCTACCCATTAGGACATCCAGCAATGCAGGCTCCGTGTATGCAGTTGTTTATCCCCAAACAATTGGAGGAGATGGGGAAGAATGAGAAACAGGTCAGTCACTTCCTTCTCTCCCGTAACTTGTCACATGGTGAGATGCCACCCATTGCCCTCTGCAGAGAAAGAGATTGCACCATTCTAAAGCCATCCATGCCATTATACATTGGCATGGTCTTTAAAGATCTAAACCCAGCAACATTATCTTATATTAGAATAATAGAATTGCAGAGTTGGAAGGGACCACAAAGGTAATCTAGGCCAGTCTCCTGGAATGCAGGAATCTTCCCCCCAATGTGAGGCTCAACCCCACAACCCTGAGATTGCATGTTTAGACCTTTTACCAACCCCTAGAAATAAATTCACACATGACTCAGATATTTGGGTTGGTTTTTGGCAGAATTTAGGTCACAACTTTATTGATTACAATCAAGTGAGTGGTTGCATAGGCTCTGGTTCGACTAGCTCCCTGCACCCTTGCAGGCAGCGCTGACCCAGAGCTCTATCGTAGGTCAGCAAAGGGTGAACACCAGGGACAGTGGAAGGCGGGAACCCCGCCAGTCTGCCACCCTGATGTCCCCAGACTCGGGCACGGGCCCAACCCCTCCTCACATGGTTGACCAACCATTGAGTCCCTGGATTCCTTTACCGGAATGCCCTTCGTATAGGGATGGCAAGACCCTTCTGCCACCCCTATCACTTGAACCAGAGTGTATCTGCAACCTTACAAGTTTGCTATGACGATTTGCTATGCGGCAGGCAAAACCCAAGTGGCAACAGCCAATCAGCCAAATGGGGAAAATTCCTGCCGTGCCCCTGCGCCAACAACAGGCGACACACGACGGCATAGCAAGGTCAAACGCAAGCCCAAAATATAGGGAGAGGTGGGTGGGTGCTCTGATGCACTAGCCCTAAGAGGAAGCTCAGCCGCACGTGCATGCGCTTAAATAGGTCCCTTGATGTCTTTTACCTGCGTCCCATTGGCCTGATTGCTCCCAGCATCAAGGGACCTACCAATAGGGTGTTGTGGCCATCCAATCGATCCCACCCACAACACTGGGCTTGGTTGCTAGGTCGCATCGCAACATGTGCCCTCTTTGAGGGAGGACCCAATTTAAGAGGCTCATGCTCTACTGATCGAGCTTCTCTATAGTCAGGGATTTTCAGGTGGGTATTTTTCCACCTTGTTGAAAAATGACAATGACTGTTTCAGCTACTTACATTTGAAAGCAGAAGCATTTCCCGCATGTTAACTTGGATCCCAGCATCATTGTGCATCAGTCCCAATTTAAAGGAAGTTACTGTTCTTGGCTCAAACACAACCGCTGCTCTTTGTGAGTCCCAGTTCAAATCAGAGAGTGGCTAGCTGTTGTGCATCCATCTGATCTTGCCAGTTCTCATTGTGTTCACTAACCATACTGAAGACTGTCTAGTTATTGTATATCCACCCCCATTCTGTACAATTGGCTTAATAGTGCATCATATTACACACCATTGAAAATTTGCCCCAAGCACTGAAAAGCAGACTAGAGTTCCCAATATAGAAAAGACAACAAAGGGGGTAGTATTATCACAGGGCTTATTATTCCAGGACATTGTAAACAACAGGTTTATTGGCTTGCATTCTTGAGTAACTCCTTGAAAAAGTAAAGCTCATTTAAGTCACATCTAGTTTGACCTAGGCCCTATGTGCAAGATATATTTAAAGTACTGTGATACTACTACTTTAAACAGTTATGGCTTCCCTGAAAGAACTCTGGGAGCTGCAGTTTGTTAAGGGTACTGAGAGCTGTTAGGAGGCCCCTGTTCCCCTCACAGAATGAAAATTTTCCAAGTGGTTTAACAATCAATCCCTCTTCGCAGGGGACTCTGGGAATTGTAGCTCTGAGGGAGGAGTCAGGACCTCCAACAACTCTCAGCAGCCTTAACAAGCTCCAGTTCCCAAGATTCTTTGTGGGAAGCCATGACAGTTTAAAGTGGTATCATAGGGCTTTAAATGTATAGCACAGATGGGACGTCAGTCAATGCTGACATTAAAGTGATGTTCTACAATAGTATTATTCCCCACAGAGCCTAGGGCTTGCCGATCAGAAGGTCGGCGGTTCAAATCCCCGCGACGGGGTGAGTTCCCGTTGTTCGGTCCCAACTCCTGCCCACCTAGCAGTTCGAAAGCACGTCAAATGCAAGTAGATAAATAGGTACTGCTCTGGAGGGAAGGTAAAAAGTGTTTCCGTGCACTGCTCTGGTTTGCCAGAAGCGGCTTTGTCATGCTGGCCACATGACCTGGAAGCTGTCTGCGGACAAACGCCGGCTCCCTCGGCCTATAGAACGAGATGAGCACTGCAACCCCAGAGTCGTCCGCGACTGGACCTAATGGTCAGGGGTACCTTTACCTTTTTAATTTCCCCCCAACTAATTTATACCTAGAGCAGACCCACTAGAATTAATGCATATGACTAATTAAGGTTCCTCAGTCAGCCTATTCTGACTCTTATCCACAGTATCCCACCATTCCTTATGAAATCCTCAACTAACTTTGATTCAAACTAAGAAAAAGAACCACCTAGCTGGAGTTTTGCTTCAATCAATAAAAATCACAAATGATTGCTGCATTTTGGAGTTATTTTTTTTACCAAATGACCTCTCCAACAGCAGCTCATATTCTAAAATCAGCGTTCCTTGGTCTTCACCATCTGCACTGCAGATAGAGGGGAAATCTGGTCAGGCTAATCAAACAAATTCTTGTTATCATCTAAACCCTTTCATTTTCCTTTGACGTTCCTCTGAAGTGTCTCCTGAAGGGGAACCCCCAATTCACTTCTAATTTTACATTGGGCAAATGTTTTCGTGGTTACTCATCTACCCAGTCCTTCAGGCACGAATGCTGAACAATCTTCACTCACTTTCAGAATGCTCTAGCGAGTATGCCATTAAAAGTGAAGGCTGTGCAACAGTGTCTTGTGGGTTTTACTGGTTGGCTTATTTAGAAAAGCATTAATGCTACTCTAAGAGAGAGACAGAGAAATTCAGATTCCATTTTAATCTTTGTGCTAAACCCTTAATTTTAGCGTTTTCCTCAGAACCCTGTTTTGGGAAGGAGATAGCTGTGCTTACAAATCAATTAATTCTATATGCATGTTACAACATGAAAAGGGAGATTTATTTTTCTGTTATTTGTATGCAAAGAGAATTTAATCCACACACACAAGCAGCTTAACATCCACATTCATGAACCGCACAGACATCAAACCAATTCCCATGTCTAGCGAGATAAACAATCTACGAGAAAATGGAAAAAGGAACTTTGGCTTGACAGGATTAAAAACTTTATAATTGGCCAACAAGGCTACTTAAAATTCTGCAATGCAGAAACATGGGAGCTAGACATTTATGTGCATATAAAGATCATGAACTTTCTAGAAATAAAGCCTGAAATTACCTCTTTCCTGTACACCATGCATCATCTTATATACTAACATCAAGCTGAATTCTCTGGGTGTCAGTCCTTATGCAGTCACAATGGCACCCTTTATAATAATAATAATAATAATTTATTATTTGTATCCCGCCCTTTAATCCAGGGGAGACCATTACTGAACTCTCATTATGTGAGGATGGTCTATCCAGATTCTTCTCACTCAGTGGGTGCTTGAGAGCCAGTGTGCTGTAGTGGTTAAGAGCGGTAGACTCGTAATCTGGGGAACCGGGTTTGCGTCTCCGCTCCTCCACCTGCAGCTGCTGGGTGACCTTGGGCTAGTCACAGTTCTTTGAAGTCTCTCAGCCCCAGTCACCTCACAGAGTGTTTGTTGTGGGGGAGGAAGGGGAAGGAGAATGTTAGCCGCTTTGAGACTCCTTCGGGTAGTGAGAAAGCGGGATATCAAATCCAAACTCCTCCTCCTCCTCCTCCTCCTCTTCTTCTTCTGCAGCTGACTGAAGGCAGGTAAGCTGTGCCCATAATTTCCCTTCAGTCAACCAAAGACTCAGACCCAGTTCCCATGCTCTGCCTCTCTTACTGGACACACACACCCACACCCACCCACCCACACACACACACACACACACACACCGTGGAATAAAAGAGATAAGCTTGCAGAACCCTAGTTGAGTGTGGGGGGATTTTAGAAGGTTTGGGAAAGTTGTATCCCTAGGAAGAGAGTGCTTTTGCACTCAGGTTCTGCGTGTGGGCTTCCCATAGGCATCCGTTGGCCACTGTGAAAAACAAAATGATGGACTACTCCAATCCAGAAGAGGTGTTCTCAACAACAACAACAACAACAACAACAACAACAACAACAACAACAACACATTGCTGAAGACTGCCCTATGTGATGTTCATTGACTGCAGCTTTGTTTGTAATTGAAGGCACTC
The DNA here is from genome assembly GCA_034641395.1 of Darevskia armeniaca. NCBI lineage: Eukaryota > Metazoa > Chordata > Lepidosauria > Squamata > Lacertidae > Darevskia > Darevskia armeniaca. The sequence continues at coordinate 191,896 of JAWWNF010000262.1, read as the reverse complement.
ATTGAAGGCTTAGTCAGAATACATGCTAGCCAGAAATCTAGGCAATAATTTTATTGTCTTACTTAGACCAGAGCAAAGCAGACATAGGAAACTCCTGATATCACCAATATACAATTAAGTCCCATGCCACCTTTTATATATAAATTTTGATGATATGCAATATCCAGACTCTTTATATTCAAAACAACTTTGCTTTCATAAACATATAACCGAGAAGAACATACCTACAATCTCAAGCGTATTCACTTTGTTCCATATAGAGAGCACAGGTTTCTCCTTATTAACATTAAGGGATCTTTCTCTATCTTCTTCATCCCAGACAGATCACACCGACTCACACTGTCCTCAGCAGCATCCAGAGAAACCTCTCTCAGCAGCCATTCCACCTCTCTCACACACAGAGAGAGAACAGAAAGCAGTTAAAAACAACAGTTACTGGATTAACAGTCACAACAGAATGGATTGCCTCTCTCTTGTGACTCACAGTCATCCAATCACATGAGAGAGCTTCTACCAAAGGGGGGGGGGGACCATGCTAAAAATATACAGCAATTCAACATAAGCAACATTCCCATTTCGGGAAATTAAACCATTATCCTTAACATCCCTTCTTTAAATTTACCTGAAATAAACAAAATATTTAGTTTACATAAGACAGGAGTCTCCTAACTTCGCCCATATACAATTAAGTCCCATGCCACCCAGTGGCTAAATGGTATAATGACACTATCCACACAATGGCCATAATGTGTTTTCTTTTTCTTTTCTTTTGTATGCTCTTTCGAATATTTCTGAACATATTAAACCTGACAAATGAGTTCGGTAGGATAGCTACAAACATATCCAACATTTATTCTCTTTTTTCATACAAATATTATTTTATTTATGATTTACAATTTTATATATTTCAATAATTTTATAATCATTTTAACATTTCAAAACTTGACTTCCTTCCCCCTCTTTCTGCAGTTCCTTAAATTTATTTTTAATATTTTCTGCATATCCAAATTAACTTAATTTACTCATTTATTCATCTACTTTAAATATATTGTCAGGGACTGGTCCATCCCCAAGGCAGGGTCGGAGGACACAGGCAGCTGGAGGCAACGGAAGGAGTTTAGATCGGATAGCAACTCACAGGAGAGTCAGGGAGAAAGCAGCAGTGGGGAGGCGCAAACCCAAGCGCCACAAATGGAGGAGGGGCTCTGGGGAGAGGCTAGAGCTCCGCTAACACTGTAAGAGGTGCTCAGGCTCTGGGATGAAGCAAGAGCCCCAGATCCACAGGAAGGAGTGGGAGGGCTCAGTGATACGACCAGAGCCCCAGAGCAGCCGGAAAGCAGGGGACAGGAAATGGAGGTGGACAGAGAGGAGCGGAGTCTCTGGGATGCTGCAAGAGCCCCAGAGACACCCAGCGGTCAGGACGGGAGCATGGGGGAAGCGACCAGCGCTACCCCGCTCAGGTCCAGACCGCGGAAGCGGAAGGAAGGTAGGCGGCGCTTCGGTTTCCCGAAGCTCTTATGCTGGGGGCGGAGCCGCCAGCCCCCACTCCGGGTATCTGACTCAGACGAGACGGATGATGAAGTTTGAACGCTGTATTGTTTAATGCTGTAAATAAAGCTATTAGTTTAGCAAGAAGCGTGCGTGGATGCTTACTCTTGAGAAGACATCACACACCTCTCACATATATACACTTATAAAACTGCAGATTATTACAATAATCCTGCCAATCTTCTTATCTGTTTACAATTCATTTGTAAATATTCAATAAACCATTTCCATTCTTTTATAAAAAGTTTATTATCTTGATTTCTTATTTTTTCCGGTATGTTTTGCCATTTCTGCATATTCTGCATATCAATTCTTCTTTTTCTGGGACTTCTGCTTCTTTCCATTTTTGGGCAAGTAGCATTCTTTCTGCTGTAGTCACATAAATGAATAAATTTCTGTACATTTATTCTCTTGACAGGCAGTTATGTGGGATGACGTAGAAGTGAATCTAGTGCATTTTGTGTTCATATTAAGTATATTTGTATGTTCTTGGTTTTAAAACAAAAATCAGAAATCTCCCCCAAAAGCAGAATAGGGACAATAAGTATCTGAACGTGCAAAAAGAATATTCAGGGTAAAAAAGGGGCATTAAAATGTCATGTATATTCACCTTGAGTACCTCACAAATGGACATTAATGCCTCCTTTTCCCAGTTGTTGTTGTTGTTTAGTCATTTAGTCATGTCCGACTCTTCGTGATCCCATGGACCAGAGCACGCCAGGGCACTCCTGTCTTCCATTGCCTCCTGCAGTTTGGTCAGACTCATGTTGGTAGCTTCGAGAACACTGTCCAACCATCTTGTCCTCTGTCATCCCCTTCTCCTTGTGCCCTCCATCTTTCCCAACATCAGGGTCTTTTCCAGGGAGTCTTCTCTTCTCATGAGGTGGCCAAAGTATTGGAGCCTCAGCTTCAGGATCTGTCCTTCCAGTGAGCACTCCGGGCTGATTTCCTTAAGAATGGATAGGTTTGATCTTCTTGCAGTCCATGGGACTCTCAAGAGTCTCCTCCAGCACCATACCTCAAAAACATCAATTATTCGGCGATCAGCCTTCTTTATGGTACCCAAATGTAAAATGAGCATGGCAAAATATACTAATTTCTGGCTCTGTTTCCTGTTCCCAACAGCAAAGTTTTCTGGCACCGAGAAAACAAAGTAAGGCCTACAAAGATCCATCTCTGTCACATAACTCCCAAATTCAGCAGAGTAACTCCAGAGATGTGTTTGTCTAAAACTCTAAATTTGAGTTATACCTTTCCAGATCTTGAGAGGTAACGGGGTGGGGATGGCGAAAACTAAATGAGTACTTAGGCTCTACACCATATTCCACTTCACAGTTGATTTACCTTATATGCTAATGTTGATTCCAAGCTACTGCTATAATGAATTCAGCCTGGGAGAAACTACTAATAAATGTTGCATTTGGTCAGGCCTTATTTATTACCAAATATAAATGATTAAATAAGAATCCATTGGATAAGCAGTTTGAGGCCTTAGGCAGTCAGCAGGGCATCGAAAGACCTGGAGCACAAGGAGTTCCTGGGACTCATTCAGGCATGTAATTAAATAAGAACAGTGTTCACAAACCTGGAGCTTTTTACCTGCACCCAGTGATGTTTGCTTCCACCTGGGGGATAGGGAATCACAATTCCTAACTTTTCTTTTCGCTTCTTTGGGATCTTGGATTAGGCTCCAAAGCCCCATGTAGGGAAGCAGCAAGTCAAAGCTGTGTATTTATAACTTGACCGATATGCTTTTGTTTTCACTGCAGACTCTCAAAGTGTCCTTTCCCCCCCAGGGATACTCCCAGATTTGCAGAAGCTGTCCCGGTTTCTGATTTGATCCTGGAATGTCCACTTTTGCTTAGGATGTTCCTATTTTCATCGGAGAAATGTTGGAGGATATGGAGTTATGCAACCCTCAGAGACAAGTAGCTCTGCAACCTTTGCAGGAAATCTGAAGGGAAGTTTTTAAATATATAGGGAAGTTTTTAAATTAGTTTTAATGTTTTTCAATATGTTGGAAGCTGCCCAGAGTGGTGGGGAAGCCCAGTCAGATGAGCGGGGTATCAACAGTAATAAAGTGCAAGTGTCTCTGCGTCATGTCCGTGTGTCCGTGGGATTGCGCTACTGCGCATGTGCCCCACGGACACAGGGATTGGAGCGCAGAGACTTCGGGCGGCAGCAGGTGCAGGGTGTTGATTGGCCGGAAGGCGCGCGGGCGTGCGAGCGAGCGGCGGCCATTGCTGATTGGGCATTGGGGGCCGCAAGGGGCGAGGGTGTGTCCGTGGGCGCGAGGCGGGCAGAGGCAGAGGCGGGTGGGCGGGCACGCGGAGAGGAGGAGGAGGAGGGGGCGCTTTGGCGGCGGCCGCGGCGGCACCAACGGGCGGGACTGCCGGGCAGCAGGCAGGCAGCCAACCGGTGGAGGAGGAGGAGAAGGCGGAGAGGCGGACGCAGCCGGCGGGGATGCTGAGCGAAGCGGAGAGCGGTGGAGGAGGAGGAGCAGGAGGAGGAGCAGCCGTTATCGGCCCCGGGGAGAGCCAGTAATGTTTGACCACATATGTTCTAGCGCCCGTTAATTTAAGGGGCTTAAAGTCTACTAGTTAATAATAAAACCATTATTGTTGTTATTATGGAATAGGATGTCCCTATTTCCATCAGAGGAATGTTGGAGGGTATGTCACTGATGTCACTTCCAGATGACCTCTTTATTAAGCATTTGTTCTGGTTGGTTTGCAGGGAGATTAGACAACACCAAGTATTTATTGAGTGTCCATCCTGATTTGTCTGTTGGAAGGTTAGATGGCATTGCGTCGAGCACATGTTATTCCCACACTTCCAAGTACATCTCCTCATCACTTTCCTTATTGCAAAAGGTCTGATTTGGGGTGTTCGTGTGTGCAAGAGCTCAAAATCGATGTTAATTATGCAACCTACATTTGCTGAAATTTGCCTTTGGATGTTGCAATTGAACAGACTTCCAAGGATATGTAAACATGGTCCCAGAACCAGTAAATAGTAAGTTAAGACTAAGGTCCATTGAAACCATCAAATCTGGTTAGCTGTAATCTTGCCCACACTTACCTGGGAGTAAGCTTTATTTAATTAAAAACCAATTAGGTGCCATAAGGGCTTGCCGTTAAGTTCCAGACTATAGTTTTTGTCCTACAGCTTAAGGGAGGAGTTTTGAAGAACAAACCATGAAAAGTGGCCAAAAATCCAGCTGCTGGTTAACTTATTCTGTGTGGCAAGATGACTGGGCTCTCTTCCCATTCTATGCTGCAGTTTATGTTTTCGAAAGAAAAAGTATGTGTTTCAGCTGTATTTTTCTTTTATATTAAGCAGCATGGTTTTAATGAGGATGCAGAGGAATATATTAGAAGAAGAGCTTATTAGGAGCAGAACAGTCACTTTTTTGCTGATTTTAATAGTTCTGTAGGGAATATACAAAGCCATTTTGCTTTATTGTTTATAGAAATTAATGAATCTACTCAACTGGTCTAAGATATGGAGGACAATCAAGGGGAAGATGAACAATAGGAAGGGAGAGGAATTATTATTACTGACTGTAGGTCTCCTTGATGTCTGGGTTCAAACCTAATAGACTTCATCATATGTCATCTGCTCCTGATTTAATGCTGGAATAGAGACAAATATTACTAATTTTGCATACACCCCCCCCCCCAAGTGTTCTGATTTAACCAGGACATCCCAGATTGACAGAGTGGCTTCTGATTCCAATCCCAGATGTCCTATTTGGGCTTCTGTGCTCTGGCCATGCCAAAAATTCTCTCCCAAAATGGTGGTGTGTGTTATGATGTTGTCTTTAATTTTGCCTGTGTCACTGCCAAAGTGGGGAATCAAAGCAACTGTGCCACCAGAATAGGGTACCCTCCTTTCAAATCAAAATCCAGGCACATTTCAGAAGCATTATAATAATAATAAAAAAGCTTTGGTTTGCATCCCAAGTGATGCTGAGGAATGTGTCCAATCAGTACAAGCATCACTTCCAAAATGAGACTTCTCCCACCCCCAACCCTGCACTTCTCTCCCTACATAACCTCTGACTCTGTTCTAGGGGTCCTAGGGCATGTGTCACCTGCATGCTGCCCTTTCTGTGTATGTTGGATTTTGAGGAACCTGGGAGCTGGTTTATCCATATTCATGGGCACCATGGGCACTCCTGTCACGTGATTACAGTCAAGTGTCTTGAGTTTTCTCCACTGAAAGGCATTGTGATTGAACTGGCACTGGGCAATAGGAGAGTACTGTTACAGTCATACCTCGTGTTGCGTTCGCTGCAGGTTACGTTCGGCGTGGGTTACGAACACGCTGAACCCAGAAGTACCAGAACGGATTACTTCCGGGTTCGGTGGTTCGTGCATGTGCAGATAATAATAATAATAATAAATTTTTAACAATAAATTTTATTTATACCCCGCCCTTCCCAGCCAAAACCAGGCTCAGGGTGGCTAACAACAATAAAATTACAATAAAATATAAAAGAAAGAAAAAACATTGATTAAAATACAGATTAAAATACAGTTTAAAATTTAAAAATGCGCTTCATTTATCACCCATAATCAAAACCCTAAGGGGAGGAAACATCAGACTGAGTCCAACCCGAAGGCCAGGCGGAACAACTCTGTCTTGCAGGCCCTGCGGAAAGATGTCAAATCCCGCTTGGCCCTAGTCTCTTGTGACAGAGTGTTCCACCACGTTGGGGCCAGTACTGAAAAGGCCCTGGCCCTGGTTGAAACCAGTCTAACAACTTTGTGGCTCGGGACCTCCAGTGTGTTGTTATTTGTGGACCTTAAGGTCCTCTGCGGGGCATACCAGGAGAGGCGGTCCCGTAGGTCCGAGGGTCCTAGGCCGCATAGGGCTTTAAAGGTCAAAACCAGCACCTTAAACCTGATCCTGTACTCCACCGGGAGCCAGTGCAGCTGGTACAGCACTGGATGAATGTGGTCCCGCGGCAAGGACCCCGTAAGGAGCCTCACCGCGGCATTCTGCACCCGCTGGAGTTTCTGGGTCAGCTTCAAGGGCAGCCCCGCGTATAGCGAGTTACAATAATCAAGCCTGGAGGTGACTGTCACATGGATCACTGTGGCCAGATCAGGGCCAGAAAGGTAAGGGACCAACTGCTTGATACGTCTAAGATGGAAAAATGCCACCTTTGCTGTGGCTGCAACCTGCGCCTCCATGGAAAGGGAGGCATCAAATGACGTCACGCCCATGCGCAGAAGCGCTGAATCGCATCGTGCACATGCGCAGACACAGTGCTTCAAGTTAGGTGTTGCTCATGTTGCGAACGGGGCTCTGGAACGGATCCTGTTCTCAACCAGAGGTACCACTGTACGGGCAAAGGGAAAGGACCCCTGGGCGGTTAAGTCCAGTCAACAGTGAGTATGGGTTTGCGACGCTCATCTCGCTTTCAGGCCAAGGGAGCTGGCATTTGTCCACAGACAGCTTTCCAGGTCATGTGGCCAGCATGACTAAACCACTTTTGGTGCACCAGAACACCGTGATGGAAACCAGAGCGCATTGAAATGCCATTTACCTTCCCGTCGCAGCGGTACCTATTTATCTACTTGCACTGGCTTTCGAACTGCTAGGTTGGCAGGAGCTGGGACAGAGCAATGGGAGCTCACCCTGTTGCGGGGATTCAAACCGCCAACCTTCTGATCAACAAGCCCAAGAGGCTCAATGGTTTAGACCACAGCGCCACCCACATCCCACACTGTTATGGAACATTCATTCCCAGACACCAGTCAATTAGAGAATTAACATGTAAGTGTGAGTCAGTCAGCCCAGGGTTAAGTTAGTGGAAGGTTTGCAGTGCAATTCTATGCATGTCTACTCAGACGTGTGCCCTGTTGAGTTTAATGGGGCTTCCTCCAAAATAAGTGGGAATAAGATTACAGACTTTGTGGCCTTGACTAGTATCATTTCAATTATTTCACAACATTGTATATTGAGAGAGATTCAGTCTTTGCTGTTTAATCTGCTACTACCTGCTCAGAAGCGCTGAGATGCATCAGACTGTCAAAATACTGTAGTAGGATCACATTTCTTGGCGACTTAGCAGTTTGCTATCTTCTGATGAGCGATACAAAATAGACAACACGGTACAGAGGAATATAACAAATTGACAAAAAGACAAACCGTGAAACAATCCAATCTTATATATATATACGCAACCGGAGGAAATTTGTACAAATGAAGTGCCTCAAAAAGTGCAAAAAGCTTTCAAAGTGCAAAGTCCAAAGTGCAAAAAGTTCAAAATTATAAAGTGTGTAAGGTCTTTGAGGAGTCCACGACTGCAGCACTTCATTTGTACAAATTTCCTCCGGTTGCATATATATATATAAGATTGGATTGTTTCACGGTTTGTCTTTTTGTCAATTTGTTATATCTTCTGATGAGCAACATTTAGAATAAGAATGCTAAATGATTTGTTTTAAAAATATATATATAAAAGATTTTATAATGTTTCAATATCCACGTCAATTCTAGGATGGCTACACTTGCAGATAATCCCATTTCATTGCAGTTATATCCAGCTGCCCTGCTTTATAAAGTCCTTTGAAAGAATTATGTGGACCTGATATTTTTTTAAAAAAAATATCAGTAACTATTCTTTTGTAGCCTAAATTAGACGAAAGCACCTTATACCGCAAAGACTCAATCCTGTTTGCCTTGCTCAAGCGAATAATCCATTTTCCTTCAATAGGGTGATTTGCATCCATCTTTTAAATATCATCTCTTATTTTGAAGCCCTGGTGTCTTGCTTCTATAATACACACTTGATTTCATTCATTAGATTTTAAATTTGCTGCATTTGTCAGGCAGAATGTGGCTGCAGTCCCCAGGCTGCTTACAATTAACTCCAGTGAGACATTGAGAATGCAGCTGAACTGTAGACATCAAGCCTGAGAAACCAACAATTTCCATCTATAAATGAGAATAAGATACTTATAGCCTAACCTATGACATCCTGAGGATGCGGCACAAGAATATACAGTATATGCCACTTACAGGACCAAGTTAAGCTATCAGTATTATGGTATGATTGTGGGGCAGTAGACCTATATACCTGTAAGTGTTTAGGACTGGGGTGTTAATAGGATTTTTTTGTGGGAAATTGCAGTCAAATATAATTAGGAAGCATAGGGCTAGTTAATACATGAAGGGGTTAATACCACAGAATTGTATTCCTAGACTCAGCTAGGTCACGCCCCTCACCTGGAAGGAAGCAAGTTAAGTTTCCTCCTTTGTTCATTCTTATTCAAATGTGAGCTCATTGAGATAGGATGTGCTGCAAGCTCAAACCACTTGCTTTTAGAGCTATTTCACTGTATTTTTTTATCCCAAGATTTCTGCCTCCGTTTACTTGCTGCTGCATGGGTAGACGCCTGAATCTGACCTTTGAAGAGTTTGTAAGTAAATCATTTAAAATTACTAAATGGTGTTGTTTGTCCATTGAGAGAGGGGTAGAAATGGGGAAGTCCTGGTAGAGGACTAAACAGGATATTAAAAGGGTTTTACAGCCTTTGTTCCCACGCTACAGTGCTGCTTGCTTTTCTGACATTTTAAACTCTGCTGGGGGCTCTCTCTTGCTGGATAGTATGTTTAGGGGTGCAGGGGTGCAGACAAATCTTTTATTAATTAACTCCCACAGGTTATCTATATCTATTTCCCCCAATTTTGAAGCCATAACCTGCAAACCAGGTGCACTGGTATATTTGGATTTAAGTCCAGTCCAGTGGGTTTCATGAAGACTTAAGTACCAAATATCCAGTAGATTTTCTGGCTCCTGGTCACTTGCTTGCTTTGGTTGCATTCACATGAACTCCTCTTTAAACAGATGTGTTGACTATCCAGTAGTGTTTGCAGTCAAAGTGACATTGTAGGAACTCAATGGTGACAGTTGTTTGGGATGTGGCTTAGAAGCAAGGCAAAAAATTAAGCTAGTGTGAGAACAGGAAATGCACCCACCCCTTTGGTTTGATTTCGTAACATTCTGATGAAGTCAAATTGAGCTGCTGTCAATTTTCGACATGGCCTCTGTTTGGTTTCTTAGGATGAAGCCACCATCTCTTTCCCCCTTCCTACTCCCCAGCATTCATTGGATCACAATTTCAGGCTAGAGAAAGAAGAAGCTGTGAACTAGCAGCAAATAGTGCATGAAGAAGATAAGTGGGAAACCGAGGAATTTTAAACTGGTTGGCATCCGTCTGTCTTGGGAGACAATGGAAGAGTGCACCTTTGGGAGTGTAATCAAACCATTAGAGAATTACAGTGCCTGCTGTGGTTGTAGAGACTGATACGGGAGAGAGATGTTTTGTTGCAGCTGGGGCAGATGAAGGCGTTCGGTGTTGGGTGATAACGCCGAGGCCTGGTGCCTCGCCCCAACGCAGTGTCGCCCGGGATTCTTCACTCCCGTCTCCCGTCACCCTGATGTGGCCCCATATCCAGGGACATGAGCACATGATGAGCAGAGTTCAAAACAGAAGCTCAGCCTTGAGGAGTAACATCTAAGCCAAATTTATTGCAAATTAAATCAAACGTAACAGAACAAAGAAAACATGGCCTCTCTCTCTCTCTCTCTCTCTCTCTCTCTCTCTCTCTCTCTCTCTCTCTGTCTGTCTTTCTTCCTCGGAGAGAGAACTGCAAAAGCAAAAGCTATACAGAGCGGAAACAGTGTATCTCAATTTCCTCTCTCAAGACTCCAACAATCAGTGCTGGAATGTAAAGCGAGTTCTCCAATGCAAAGAGAGCTCGTGTTGCGGTGGGGGCAGAATAAGCCACCCCCTGTGGGTTTGGCTAGCTGGCCACAGCTAGCAGTGACTAGTGCTGTTGCTGGGCAAAAGCACGTATCTAATTTTGATGGACAGCCCAGTGTCCATAAATTGGTCAGCACGTGGTGCGACCTTCCCTCTTTGCTGCGAGCTTCGGATCTCCCGCCCCCCCCCGGTATAGGCTTGTGCGTTGACCTTGCTGTTGCCTGTCATGGGGTCATCTGCTTTTGAGGCAGGGGCCTAGTAGGAATTTTTCCATTTGGCTGATTGGCTGTGCCATTTGGTTTTCGCCTACTACGTAGCAACTAGTCACAACTTGTAAGGTTGGCGGTTAGGCATTGGTTGTGTTGGTTAATGGAGCGCGGTAGCCCTCCCAAAGTGATCATGGTGCGTGGGAATTCCGTTAAAGGAATCCAGCGGCTCAATATATGCTTGTCCGAACCCGGTAGGGTTGCAGGGCCGTGCTTGAGTCCCTGGGACCTCTGGGGAAGGGGGAGGTCTCTGCAGCCCAGCCTCCATTCAACTCTCCCCAGACTGGTTTCCCCCCGCTGACAGGTGGTCAGCTCTGTCCCGCCGGACAGCTATTCTTCGCTGACAAGTGGTCAGCTCTGTCCCGTTGGACAGGTGAACCAATGCCTACGCAACCACTCACATGTTTTGTATTTTAATAAAGTTGTGGCCAAAACTATGCCAAAAACCCAAACAAAAATTTATGTCTCATGTGTGAATTTATTGGTGGGGGTGGCTTGGTGACTCTACACGCAAACAGACATGTGGCATGTAACACGGGAGGAATGGAATTCTCCACATCCTCCCCCATTTCATGTAACCCGCTGCTGCAGTATTTCAGCCTAACTGCAACCGCTGTACATAAACCTGAAGTTGTTCCCTGTCAACTTTTGACAACAGATCTGCAGGAATTTCTTTTCCTGGCATGTAGGACACCTGAATGAGTCCTTTCCAGATACACTCTCTTGCACGTTGTAATTTTAACAGCAAGTACTTGGTTCTTTGCTTACATCTCTCAGAAGATAGCAAAGACAGACATGACTTGTTGTCTTGGTAAACCTGTAGGAATGGTAAATGGGAGCATGGCGTTCCTTCTTTCTGCGCTCCTCCCAGCAGTCATTCCTCCTCTAGCTACTGCAGTGGATACATGACTTCACTGACTGTCTCCAGGCACTGCCGTCATCTGCAAGGGATTCCCACAAGGCAGAATTGATGTTGCCAGCCTTCATATCTCATTTGCAGACGTCTTTGTAACACAGAGTAGGTCTGCCAATGGACCTGGTACCTGAAGCCAGCTCCCTGTAGAGCGCGTATTCCAGAGAGAGAGATGGGGGGGTGAGAACACAGCCCTGTTTCACACCACTCTTTATAGGGAAGGCGTCCTAGGATCAGCAATCGTACTGGATACTAGCGAGATATTCCTAAGTGGAGATAGCAGCAGCTTTACTAGAATTTTGGGAAGGACTAAAATGAGAGCAAGGAATCTGCTGAGGTCAGCTGATATCTGCAGTGAAGAAGCCTCTTACTCACCTATGTCTTTTCCATATCATCAGATCATAAGTAATAGAGGTTGATAGTGTAAAACCTTTTTGAAAAATAATCTTTTAGAGAGAGACTAGAATTGAAGTTGTGGTTTGGTTTTTACCTTCAGTAAAGATCGCTGTATGTAGCTGGGCTCTAGAGGATTTCTAGCTATTGGTGGGACACACGGTAAGGATCTCTCTGTGTGTGTTTGTATTGAAAAATGACAGAATGGTGTCTTTTCATGAAACTGACCCAATATACAGCTACATTGCCCAAGGTCACTTTAGCGGCACTATAAAAAGCTTTTCCTCTCCACTAAGAGACCCTGGCCAGCAGAGACGCAGCAAAGTAATGAGGAGTTCAGCTTCATTGAATCGTAGTAACTTGTGGTGAAGTTTGTTCCTACTGTTCCCTGGGAAGTAGAAGTACTGTGCAAAGAAAAAGAAAAATGTTAAAAATGAGAACAAACCTTTCTGACCTTTGGTTTCCATGATGCTGCATCTGGATCCCAATTTGGGATTATGCACAACATCTAACTCACTAATTGACTAGATGCCTATATATAAATTATTGGTAGGTAGCTGTCCTTAGTTCTGAACACCTGAGGACAATTAAATTTCCTATGAAACTGTTCTGGCTTATATTATATTCCTTATCTTCTGCATTATACATGTGTCCCAATGAAGGGACCACTTTCCTGAAGATCTACCTATTTGTAGAACAACCCTTATTCAAGATAACTGGGACAAAACTCCACAACTCCAGCTGTTGTCATTCCCATTGCATGTTCAGACTCTGGCATAACAGCATCTCTGAAAACAAAAATTACAGCATAGCTTGTAAGAAATGATTTGTGGTGATAGATCCTTTGTTTTTACATTTCATCGAGGGCATATATACAATGGCTCCCCATGCTCCTCCTACAAGACTTCAGTGCACAATTGTAAATGTAAAAAATAAAGAAAGGAATGCCCCCATCTCCCACAAGTGTATCATATTACACAGAGTTTCATACCTCCTTCCTCTGAAGAGAGACAGTCCTCTCACACTGTTTGCTGTTATTTCCCCAATCTGCCATAAAAGCAAAATACTCTCCTACTAGTAGGACTCAAGTCCATCCAGCTGAATGGAAGATTCAGGATGGATAAAAGGACTTAGCTGAACAGCACATGGTTGAACCAGGGCTTTCTTTTTCAGCCGGAACTGGCCAGAACACATTTCCGGCACCTCTCAGGCAGGTGCCATTGCCATTCTAAGAGAACAACAGAGGTTTTTTTGGGGGGGGGGTCCTGGCTATGTAATTTGCTACCACGAGATGTAGTAACGACCACCAAATTGGATATATTTAGAAGAGGATCAGACATCTTTAGTGGCTACTAGCCTTCATGGCTTTATTCTATGTCCATGTCAGTGGCTCCTGGCTAGTTGCCCGTGAAATGTCAGGGAATGGTCGGAACAGGAAGACTGGGAAGTGTGCGCTCAGTTTGATCAGCTTCCCTCAGAAAAGGAGGAAGGGGAAGCTTCGCCTCCCCCTTGTCTACAGCAGTTTCTGGAGGAGAGAGATAGAGAGATGCTATACCGTTCAAGGAAGAATTGTCTAGTTATGAGATAATGGAGGAGGAAGAGGGGTGAGAGCACAGCTGGCAGAGACCTCCCTGGAGAGTATGGGGGATCCTCCATCTCCTCAGGCCCGTTGGTTCCTCCATATTCTAGAACAGAGAAGACAGAGGGGTGGGACTCGTGGGCCTTCCCATGGGTGCTCAGGATGTTGTTGGGGATGGAAGAGGCAGGGCTCAGAGTAACCAACATCTCTCTTTGTGTGGAGACACAGATTCCTGTCTTACAACCAGATGACTGAATAAAAAGGACTATAAAATATGAACTGCTTGTTATTCTTGCCTTTGATGCTACAAGAGGGGGAGATGACTCTCCACACCTGACAGGAAAGTATAAAGACAAGGAAACGTTTCTTACCGTCCTTTTTTATTTCAATCTTTACACAGAGAGGCTATGGAACCCAGCCTCTTGGATAATGGCATTGTCCCAAGTGAATCTCCACACACACACACACACACACACGCACACACACGCACACCGTCTCTCCTACTTCTTCATTCGTCATTCTCATAATCTGCTCTATGGGTGCTGCTACGTGCCCTCTGTCTTTGAGCTCTTTGCTCTCCTACTTTTAAGGCTTGCCGGGTTCTGGGAGATGGTGGGTCTGGAATGCTTTCTAATGGCACCGTGTCAGCTGGGTGTTGTACCGGTTCTCCTATGATTTCCCAGCTTTCCCCCTCATCTGCCTCTGAGCTGCAACCTCCCTCAAACCTCTGTTGTAAATCTATACTGTCTTCTTCCTCCTCCTCATTGGAAGGGTCAGGATGGGGAGGTGGTCTCCACCATTCCTCCTCTGCCCAGTCCCTGACAGTCCATTGTCAGAGGCCATATGCCTTTCTATATGAGTAGCTGGGAATTGCAGGTGTGGGGAATACTGTTGTTGGCCAAGCTCAGTGAGGTAGTTAAATCCATTGAAAAGGGAATCCTCCTCCATCCATAATAATAGAGTTATTAACTAGAATGGGTATACATATTTTTATGCTGCAGCATCCCCATGGAAGCTTTTTTTTTATAACTTTAAGTACAGTATAATGAGCAATACAAGGTTAAGTACCAGCCTCCATCCATTTGCAGTGGTTGTTCTCCTCAACCATCATGTAATTTTGCCAACATTATGTTAGGTAGGGAGAAGAAAGCCACAATGGAAGCCCCCCACCCTGTTATTTAGGCTTTCAATTATTGTTTGCAGCCTGCTTGGACACACAGCTCCTGCAGTGAGCTTTCCTGCTCCACTTGTCCCATTTCAGTCCCTCACGCCTGTGCTCTGGATGATGATTTATTGCTGAACAATAAACAGTTTTCATCACAATCTGCCTGGTAGTAGCTCTCTTTTAATGTTTATATATATATTTTGTTCTGTTAAGTAACTGCCCCCTTACCAATCAGGTCTCCCCTCTGGGTGCTCTGCCCTAGTTTATAAGTTGCCTTTTCTTTTGACAGACTTCAATTTCCTGACCATAAATTGTAGAGCATATAATAATCCTTGCCCCGCAAATCCCCAGAACGTAAGTAGCTTCTGTCATATAACCTTTAGTGTGGCAGCAGAAACAGAGGAATTCAGCCTCAATACATTTGTTTGTTTGTTTATTATTGGATTTATATCCTGTCCTTCCTCCCACAAATACACTTTTGATTTTGGGTGTAACAAGCACATCCGTGATCCCCAGAATAATATTTTCTGGGGAAAGTTTATTGGAGAAAAGTGGAACAGCTCAGATCATTTTGCAACATGGAATTTGGACTGTATTCGCATGCTGTTGTCTCTGCTGTCGGTGCATTCATCTATTTCTGAAATAATGAGTGCCCTGAATGACCAAATTCATGGATTTGGGGAAGTACATAGAAAAATCCTGGTTAACATTTCTAGGGTAGGGCCATGGTGATTTTCTTGTTTTGCCAGTTCATACAGTATGGCTCATTGGGGCCATCAATCAGTGTTCAGCACCAAGTTGTATTGGAAAGCTGTCTGAGGTTGCCAGATATAATCAGACTTTTTCATAACAGAAAGAGTCCTCCTTTGTCAATCTCCTTGATTATTATGTTGGAATCATTTTAGAAGCTACAGAAGGCATGACACTTCACAAGACTAAGATTACACAAGGCAAGTGATCTCATTTGCTCGGGAGCAGACCAAGCACTGGGGGAACATCCGTGCACAAGTGTGGCGTTGCAATTACGAGAAGGGATTTCTGATACATTATTTGATAAATGATCAGAAATTTCCTCCGAGTCATTTTTTGTTTTGTTGCTTACTTCTTGTAGGAGTGAGAAGTAACAGGTGCCGGATGGGAGATAGTTCTGTATGGAAAAGTCACTTCTGAGCAGCTTTGAAAGAAGGATAAACACTATTCCCTCTCTGTCTCGATGCATGTGCATCTATCTCCTCTGAAATAGGGTTCTTTTTATCTCCTGGTGAGCAAAACGAAGAGAGAGGGAGACTAATTAGGAAAGCAGGAGCGATTTAGTTCCATGCCCAAGGTTGGGAAACTGCTATAAATGGTTAGTGTATTCAATCATTAGGAAGGAGGTGCTCACCAGTGTGGTGTAGTGGTTAAGAGCGGTAGACTCATAATCTGGTGAACCGGGTTCGCGTCTCCGCTCCTCCACATGCAGCTGCTTGGGGACCTTGGGCTAGTCACACTTCTTTGAAGTCTCTCAGCCCCACTCACCTCACAGAGTGTTTGTTGTGGGGGAGGAAGGGAAAGGAGAATGTTAGCCACTTTGAGACTCCTTCGGGTAGTGATAAAGCGGGATATCAAATCCAAACTCTCCTTCTTCTCCTTCTCCTTCTCCTTCTCCTTCTCCTGTGCACAGTGGGACTGAATAAATGACAGGCCCAGTCCACCTGAAAGAAAGGAGGGAGGAATATTCCTTCTATCTGGTCAGTCCTTCTAGTATTGTCTAGTGCAGGAGTAGGGAACCTCTGACCTAAGGGGCCAAATCTGGCCCAGGAAGGGTCTCCTTTTGGCCCACGAGGCTGTTTCCCCCTAAACCACACTGGCCTGCCTTGCACCAGACATATGTCATCAGGCGCGGGGCTGGATCGGGTATGTGACGGTTCTGCACAGGGAACTCTGTTGCCCAGCCAATCCCTGCCGAAAGCAAGCTTAAAATTGCTGCCTGTCAGTGTGGGATATGTCAGTCAAATCCAAC
The DNA here is from genome assembly GCA_034641395.1 of Darevskia armeniaca. Classification (NCBI taxonomy): domain Eukaryota; kingdom Metazoa; phylum Chordata; class Lepidosauria; order Squamata; family Lacertidae; genus Darevskia; species Darevskia armeniaca. Next base: position 175,247 of record JAWWNF010000262.1, on the reverse strand, counting down.
ATTCTAAGAGAGGACTAACTGCCTATATGTGACAGTCAGTTTGGTCCGTTGGTCGGTTAGGCTGCTGCTGACAGAAGTGTTAAGTAGTAAATGCTCTGATGGAGTCTTTTTAGGACTCACTATTATCTAATATAAAAAGGGACGCGGGTGGCACTGTGGGTTAAGCCACAGAGCCTAGGGCTTGCTGATCAGAAGGTCGGTGATTTGAATCCCCGCGACGGGGTGAGCTCCCGTTGCTCGGTCCCTGCTGCTGCCCACCTAGCAGTTCGAAAGCACGTCAAAGTGCAAGTAGATAACTAGGTACCGCTGCAGCGGGAAGGTAAACGGTGTTTCCGTGCGCTGCTCTGGTTCGCCAGAAGCAGCTTGGTATTGCTGGCCACATGACCCGGAAGCTGTATGCCGGCTCCCTTGGCCAATAAGGCGAGATGAGTGCCGCAACCCCAGAGTCGTCCATGACTGGACCAAGCGGTCAGGGGTCCATTTACCTTTAATATCTAATATATAGTTTATATCTTTTTTAACCTAAGTATGTACTCAATGAATCTGACAGTAAACTAGTTTATTTTGTTATCATTCAGATTCATGTGTATTTTTCTTTTAAGAGGGAGAAAAGGGATTAACAACCAAGAAGGCAGGAAGGTAGAAGACATAATTATTAAAAGGACTCAAACGAGTCAGCAATCCGCTTGCTGCTGGGTAAATTTAAATAAGGAAACGTTTAACCCTGCTATCTATATATATAAAAATGTTCCCATTGCGCGTTTGTCCGAAACACCCTTGCTGTGTAACCGCTGGACCAAATCGCATCAAATTTGGACACAGCGTTTCCATTACCATCTCAAAGTAATCTGGCATAATAAAAATTCAGAAAAACCACACCTGTCATACCTAAAATAAAGAAAAAACGCAAAAAAATTGGCGCGCACATATGACATCACCAGCAAAACAGTGCCCTCTAGCGACGGCTATGCTGGTATTACAGCTACAAAAGCAAAACATTGGCGCGCACATATGACATCACCAGCAAAACCTTGCCCTCTAGCAATGGCGGGCCTGTCTCCATTTTCACTCCCAAACTGACAAACTGTTTCTCTGCAAGGGAGGAGGGGGTGATTGTCTCAGCGGCTTCCTGATACCTGAGTGCCAGACAAAAGGGTGTGATTAACTTGGCTGGGAAACAGGGAAATGTAAATATCTCTTTTGTCAAAGGCACGCTGGGAAATGGAGGCCACCTCCTCTCGCAGTTAACTAGGCCGGACCAGCAAGGCACGCTGGGAAATGGAGTCAAGGTGCCCTGTGGGCGAACTAAGCTCTTTCGCCCAAACCGCAAGGCATGCTGGGAAATGGTGGGCTTATTATCCCAACCAACCGTGCGCTCAAGGCACTCTGGGAAATGGAATCAAATCCTCTCTGTAGAGGGTTACTAGCACTTTTCCCCTTCAAAAGGCCACAGGCAAGGCACGCCGGGAAATGGCCACCGTGATCGTCCCTCAGTGATCTCCCGATGTGTGTTTTTTATCTGTGCGTTTCCATAGTGCTTTTCCCTCAGACAGCGTCAGAGGCCTCCTTCCTCGGCTTTTTCTGCCACAGGCTGCGAGAGGGCATCTGAGCGAGTGCAGAATGCACACGACGCCGGCAGGGGTAGGTGGGGGTTTATTTTGGCTGCGGCTGCTACTGATGGTAATAAGCATAAAATCAGCCACAGCAAGGCGTGGCCCAGGTCAGCTAGTATTATATATAAACGTTCCTACAGTCAGCTGATAGGCAGTGACTTCAATACTTCAAATCCAAGAATGGGCCATAGGATCAGGGGATAGCTTTTATAAATCCTTCTCCGCTTTCCTTCATCTCAGGATGTCAGATGTGGGGGGGGGGGGGTCCTAGCACTACCGGGATTCTATGCGAAACCTTCCCCAAGCACAAATGGAGACAGGGTTGGTCTGAGTCTTATTTTGCTTCCTCAGACCAGTTCTTTCTGCTAAGAGAAGCATTCTGATCAAACACACAAACCTTTCCTTAATGCAAACCTTTCCTTAAGGTTCCTTTCCTTAATGCATGCTAAGAGCTGTTTAACACCTTGCATATAGCTGATCTGTAGAAATTACTTTATGATCTGAAAACAGAGACGATGTATGTACTTTTGTAATGCGAGAAAATCTTTAATAACAACAATTGGGCGGGGGGGTTAAACCAAATTGGTCAACAATACTAGTACATTAGGAGTGGCATTTTACTGCACAGAAGCCATCAGATAACTAAGCAAAATGAAGATATTTGGAATCAAAGTTTAGAGGGGTACCCCCCCCCAAAAAAGCAGGACTGTCCACCTTGGCAATATTATATATTTTTCAAAATTAGTATTTCAATAAGAACAAGAAATGACTTCTTCACACGTGGTTTTTGTCTGCTGTTAAAATGTTTTCCAACTATCGTGAACTATTTAAACTTATTTTATGAGCAAAGCTTTGGCCCACTTAATTTCACACATCAGTATCTTAATGCCTTGGCTATGGATATTGATAAAAAGGCTCATTATTATTTTTTTGTACTGGCTATTTCCTTCCTTTTGGCCATTGTGTTAGCATGGTTTGAACAGAGATTGCGATTTAGGCCCATTTTGATGGCATATTTAAATACAATCTTTGTCTCTTCTATGTCCTGAGGTGCGCCATTCCTTTGTGCAGCAAAACAAAGACCAGAAAGTTGAAACCATCTCTTTTTTCCTTAGCTTGAAGAAAACAAAGCTTCTCAAAAGGTGTTTCCTTTGCCAAGGCCTAGTAAGAGAAGACCAGCTGATATTCTCCTCCGCAAGAAGTTCACATTTCAAAAAAGTCTGGAATAAAATAATCTCATATAGAATAAAATATATTTCTCCTGCTTTAAACAGAAAGCATTGGCTTGGATCCAGGTCTGCTGTGCTGCAGATACCGGTACCAGCTGCAGCGGAGGCTCTCTGTCTACGAATGAGAAGATCCCATGGGTGGAAAGGAAAAGAGGCAATTTTCAGCTATTTCTTTTTCCTACAGCCACCCAATCTTAAACAACTCCTCACCCACAATAATGCAACAACCAGACTTAACATGGACACTGGTACCAGAGCCTGCAATAAACCCAGATGCCAACTTTGCTGCCACATACACCTGGACAACACCATTACTGGCCCCAACAACATCAAACATACCATCTCAGGACTATTTAGTTGCTCATCTTCTAACATTGTGTGTGCCATCAAATGCCAACAGTGCCCTTCAGCTCTCTATATTGGACAAACAGGCCAAGCCCTACGCCAGAGGATAAATGGACACAAATCTGACATCAGGAATCACAAGACAGAGAAGCTAGTAGGAGAACACTTCAATCTCCCAGGACATTCTATACAAGATCTCATTCCCACCACCCTTCTGAGTAATACCCCTCCCCACCCTCCCACTATATATAAGGGTCTGGTGACTTCTGTTCCAGTGTATCTGAAGAAGTGTGCATGCACACGAAAGCTCATACCAAGAACAAGCTTAGTTGGTCTCTAAGGTGCTACTGGAAGGATTTTTTTTTATTTTGTTCATTTTCCTCTGCAATTCTCAGTTCCACTTCCCACACTGTTCCAGTGGGAACCCCACTCCAAGAAGATGAGAGGCGCAGAGAGGAGCACATGGGGAAAAGGAAATTTGAAACAATCACAAATTGGCAGAAATCTTCCACCTGTGAGAGAATCCACTTTGTGGGATTCCAATCGACCCCACTATGGATCCCACTCATTATTGTCTCAGGAATTCTTGGAAAAGCACATCATAGTCTCAACTTTTGGATAATAAAATACAGACTAAACTCTTGTTGCAAGCTCAGAAATGTAACTTATTAATGTAATATAAAGTGGCTTCCACATGATACACATTTAATAGAGAGGAAAATCCACCAACGATCCCCTTTTGCTGTTTGTTTATATTGTACTATAAATTTGACATGGTGTAAAGTGTAAAAACTATGAAAATGTGTGATTGTTAAAATGACACGCACACACATATACAGATCATAAGCCCCAAAGGCCATCTAATTTATCCCAATTTTCTCTCTCTTTAGCCAATGCACTTGTCTCCTGGAAGGGAAACTTGAGGTGATTTTTTTATTATTTTTGGGGGTGGGGTGGGGAGGAGAAATCTGGTATCCCATTTTTCAGGGAGTAATAATAATTATTATTTATTTGCCACCCATAGACATGCAAAGGACTTTAGTTATTGTGCAAAGAGGATCAACCTGCTGATTGATCTCAGAGTTTGGAGTACAGCTGAGGGTTTTATCTCTCTTTTCAATTTCTCAGTGTAAATATTGCATCTGTTTTTTTATATCCTTATTTCCAGAAATACTGATTACAGCAAAGTAGTGAGTAGGCTGAGTGTTGCTTTTTAAAAAAAGAAATGAGGCCTAATAACCAGTTGTTTGATATGTAAAGCAAGAGGTATCAGGACCTTATCTCGCCTAGTGGTCATGTCCCTTACCTCAATGTCAGGATGAAAGGATCTGTGGATTTCTGTTCTCTGCATTTGTTGTTTTTCCAGCGGTAAATTCAGTTCTCCACATTTCTGTAGTGATTTGTATATTTTTAATTTTTTTTTTTTTAAAACCCTTATGGTTATTTGTCAGCATTTTAGAGCAAATGTCTCTAAATAAGCAAAAATTTGCATGCAATTTTTATTCATGTACACATTTTTGCAAGCAGTTTCCCATAATATAACACATTTTAGTGTGTGACCATCCTGGCCATCTTGAAACCAATTGGATCCATCAGCCTCTGAGAGAGGACCATCCTCATAGCCTCTGCAGGGAGGTAAAGGGGACTGAGAGCAATAATAATAATAATAATAATAATAATAATAATAATAATAAATTATTTATACCCCACCCATCTGGCTGGGTTTCCCCAGCCACTCTGGGAGGCTCCCAACAGAATATTAAAAACACAATAAATCTCAACATGAAGTTACCTGACCATGACAAGGCGCTGATGTCAATATCCCCCACTTTTGTTTCTTTCACCACCACCCCAGGTCGCATTCCCCGTGAATTTCCAATCCGCTAAATTCTTCCCTGGTTCAGGTTTTTCTGGCATCACTTGGTGGTCTCACCCAGGAGAGCAGTATTTTTAAAATGAAAAGATGGCAGCACTACAGAAAAATGCCAAAAAAACACCCGCAAAAACCACATGGTAATATGGCCACAAATTACAACGATAAGTTGAACTTCAAAGAATATTTCATCATTACTGCACCAAACTGTGACAGCTTCTGTAAATAGAATGTTTAGGATAAATGAACTTCAGCTACAATGGAATCCAGACTTTTAAATTCCTGCTTTTGTCAGCATCTACAGCACTAAGCACTTTAGCAGATCATCCTTCCCTCCCCCTTTACTAAAAATTATTCTGGTAGGAAATTGTGCTAAATCGTAAGCCTTCCAGCAAGCTTAATTAGCAAAGTGTACAACAGAGAACATCTTTCTCACATCAGAGCATGTTCTGCTCCTCCCAATTAGCAGGACAGTTACAAATAGTGCTAAATCTCTATTTGCACTCCTCCAGCAAAGCCGTGTGATCCTGGGCTGTCCCAGGAACTCTGCAGAACGTAAACCGCTTACAAGCTCATATATGCCTGTGCCATTTTTGCATTCTTATTCCTAGCAATGCCTTACCTAATTAAGAGCTTTATACTGCCAAGCAGAATAAAACATGCTGAGCCCAAGCCACTTCACTTGATCATGGAAAAGTGTGAATAAAAGTGGAAATACCTTTCAATTTCTGAAGCAAGCGCTCCTTCATTGTGAAGCATGCAGAGTTTGTTGAGCAGGATTTTCTGGAAGTTAAATATAAACCAGCACCCCCAAATAGCATGTTATCATAAAAACAGAGTCAGGGTTGGAAATGAAACGAGACGGCTCCTAAAATGCTCTCCTCTGAATTTTAGGTACGGAATATTCACAGGATCACAAGAGCATAAGAAAAGCCTGCTGGATGAGACCAATGGCCCATCTAGTCCAACATCTTGCACTCACACTGACCAACCAGAGGTCTATGGGAAGTCTATGTCTATGTAGAAGACTATTTACAACTTTACTACCACACAGATAGTAAGGCACACTTTAGTCCTCCATGCTGCCTGCACTCAGCTCAGCAGTCTCTCCCTTGCAGGAATCACACAAGTCGATGGATAGATAGATAGATAGATAGATAGATAGATAGATAGATAGATAATTGCTGTAGACTAAAGAATCTTGCACCTTGATGCTTCGAGAACCTTCAAGAATCTTCTCACAGTTTCTGGAAACGAATGGTCCTTTCTCACTTGCTCTAACACACAACTTCAGTTTTTGGTCAATACTTTAGGAAGAAAATTAGCTTGATATCAAATTCGGCTCATCCTGTTATGAATTCCCAGGGTCCTTTTATTCCCTGGAGGCCAGCGATTCCCTCCCCCTCCTTTAACATTCAAATGCTAGGAAGGCACAACACATTAAAAACCACAGTGGAAACATTCATTATAAGTCATTCCACTAATAGTCAGGGCACTTTAGGATTAAAAGTTTAATTATATTTGGATGAAAATGTGGAAGGAAGCTAATTAGAGGCATCCTACCCGACTTCGAAGAGGCTTCATTCAGTCTCTGCAAACATTACTAATACCAAATGATGTTATAGACAGCTTGCAGCAGAACATGCAAAACAAAACATGGGAGTACAACATTCATCACAAGAAAAACAAGTCTTCCAAGACTTACCACTTGTAGGAGAAGCCACAAAATGAAACACACACAGCTGAAAATAAACACACAGACATAATCATACACAGCTTTCCCTCTATTTTGTTTTCTTTTATGCTTGTAAAGTAGAGAACAATTATGAAACACATTCCGAGGCAAATGTATTAAAATTTGTAGCAATTTCAACATGGCATATGGCCACATGCTGTCCTATATTTTAGTATTGCAGAACGTCAGAAATAAAGCCCATTTTCTTGTAAGCAAGACTGCACACACAGCATACATTTAAAGTTTCCCCAAAGTATCCTGGGAACTGTAGTTTAAGGGTGCTGGGAATTGTAACTCCTCGAGGAGAAAACTATACTACCCAGGATTCTTTGGAGGAGGCCATGTGCTTCAAATGCACAAAGCTCAAGTTACCGGTACATTTTTGTCTTCTTTTTGAATGCATACAACTTTGCTGCTCAATGACATCACTACGGCTGTGTCTGAGAATCTCCAGTCCATTAACAATTTTGTTGTTTGTTTGTTTTATGTTTTTGCTGCATTCTTGGGTGATTTGTCATTCTTGCACATACAGAGAGCTAGCCTTCTTAAAAAAAAAAATTTACAAATTTAATTTTTTAAATGTTTCTTCCCTAAGAAGGTTATGGTGGTGATATACTAATAAAGGAACTAGGTAACTAAGGAAGTTTATACAAATTTTCATTATGGATCCAATAAGTTCATGTCTGAGATGATTAAGAATGCCTGGGGAACTTTTCTCTAGTTGCACTGTTTCCTTTAGCTTGTTCCCAGCTACAAAAAAGAAAAAGGGACCAGTCCAAACCCTGGTCTTCACAAAAGTGCCCCCATGTCCTTCTTTAGTTTCCCTAAATAATTTAAGCCTATGGCCCAGGGTAGGGACATGGGTGGCGCTGTGGGTTAAACCACAGAGCCTAGGGCTTACTGATCAGAAGGTCGGCGGTTCGAATCCCTGTGACGGGGTGAGCTCCTGTTGTTCGGTGCCTGCTCCTGCCAACCTAGCAGTTCGAAAGCACAAAGTGCAAGTAGATAAATAGGTATCACTCCAGCGGGAAGGTAAAAGGCATTTCCGTGCACTGCTCTGGTTCGCCAGAAGCGGCTTAGTCATGCTGGCCACATGACCCGGAAGCTGTACGCCGGCTCCCTCGGCCAATAAAGCGAAAATAGCGATGCAACCCCAGAGTCGTCTGCGACTGGACTTAACGGCCAGGGGTCCCTTTACCTTTATCTATGGCCCAGGGTATAAGCAAAAGCAATAAACTTAAATGAAAAAGGAAACTCCACAAAACAGATTTAGCTGTTGCAGAGGAGAACTGCCAATCATTGTCTCTGGGGCAATGCCAGTGCATCAAGAGGCAACAGGAGCCCCATCCCCCGAGAAAGGAGCACATGGCTTCAGGCCAGGAGCTCTTGGGTAGACAAAAATTCTCACGAGTAGCTGGATTTCTCCCTCCTGTTTAAAAGCATGTCAGGTACTCAGGATCAATTATTGGACGGCTCCTGTGCAGTCTCAAATCTCTGTTTCATATCCTGGTCCCTGGCCTTGTCTCCGAACTTATCAGAAGGATTCTTCAAGCACCTATCCTGAGCTGAATTTGTTAAGGATAATGGTTTAATTCCCTGAATTGGAAATGATTGCTTATGTTGAATTGCTGGGGGGGGGGGGGTTCCTATGGCAATAGCTCTCATGTGATTGGCTGACTGTGAGTCACATGAGAGAAGCATTCCATTCTATTGTGACTGTTATTCAAGTAACTGTCATTTTAACTCTCTTTTTCTGTTTCTCTCTCTGTGGGGGGGGGGGAGAGAAATAGGGAGGGAGGGGGAAGAGAATGGCTGCTGATCTCATGATACTGCTGAGGACAGTGTGTGTTAGTGTGTGATCTGTCTGAAGTGATCCCTAAACATTTATAGGGAGAAGGCTGAGCATGAGATTGTAAGTATATTCTTCTAAGTTATATGTTTGTAAAAGTAAAGGTTTTAAATATATATCTATAAAGAGTCTGGGCATTGCATATCATCAATACACACACACCAGAACTGACCCTTGCTGGTGCCCAAAGAGTTCTGAACTAATCCCTGTTCTTCTTTGGTTACTGAGTTTGCATGGTCAATCTGCTAATGGGTTAGCTTCTTTACTTACAAGAAAGTGCAGCTGTTGCTGTTCTTCGGTGGGAACCAGGACATCCTGAAAGGTGATTTATTTGGGGTGCTACAACTGAGAAGATGCTCTACTTTGAAGCCATCTACAACATCTCTCTTGCCAATAGCATGTGAACCACGACCCTAAAGATCTTAAGGTTCAGGTAGGTATCTACAGGTAGGTGGAGATATTTCAAGTAACATGGTCCCAAGCTATTATCGTTAGGATATTATCATCTGTGTTTGGATGTGCGACAGATGAAATAGCTAAAATCACAATTGGGCAAGTGGTTGCCAAGAAAAAACCCTTTTTCTTGGTGGTGGCATAATTACAGAATGTTCTTTCCAGGGCAGCTTCCTTGGTCAATGTGTAGTCTGAGGCTTAGACCTATTTGCTTTTTGGTCTATTTTACTTGTATAGCTGATTTGTTCTTGATGTTTTGCCTATATTTGTCCTAGCCGCTCTGAGAAGTTTGTGATTTAAAAGAATTTTGTTAAATAAGCAAGTGATGGAAACACCCCGTAACCATTTCCAAAATAAAATTCCAAGATGTGGCAGTTCTTACAATAAACATTTCTTAAATTATTAAACCTAATAAACATAAGGCACCAAGATTTGGCTTGAAACCGAGGGTTTATTTTAGCTGATGGATTTGACTGTGGGACAAGGTGTTCATAAGAGGAATGTCTGTATGAAGCAAGTCCATGTGGCGTATAAACTAAAATGGAAATGTTAAAAGTAATTGCAAACCCTTCTGTAGCAGACTGTTTTCTGAAATTTTTATTACTCATGGCTAAAACTATTGTATCAATAAGTGAGCAGCTGTCTGAGATCTGTCTGGGATTCAGTGTCTCTAGTTCGCTATAAATATTCCAAGCAGCCTCTCTAAAATGTCAACTTTCTTATCCTACATATGGCTCCTTCAAAAGATCTACGAGAGGAGACAAGCAATATGCTTCCAGTTTCCTGTTCTCATTAACAAACTTTTCAAGCTGCCCCATGACACTGCCAGAAGCAATGTAGGCATTAATTAATATCTGTGTACACTGCCTTGGTTCATTCAAGCTTGGTTTGCAATTGAGCAAGGACTGGTTTCACATTTTCTCTGGCTCGCCGATTGGGTATTGACCAATACACAAGTGAAGTGGAGAGTGTCTGGGGATGGAGGTCAAGGGTGATGGTACTGTAGATCAGCAGACCATCACAACTCAAATTAGCCAGAGGCTACTCAGCTTTTTTACAGAGGATGCTAAGAGAGAGATCCAGGAATAAGTCCAGGATAACCTGTAACTAGAGGTCTCCTGTCAACAGTTATAAATGTTTGATGGACAAAGATCACATAGGTATGGAATTTAAGAATAAATAGGATATATCTGATTATGCAGATAATGGAATGTGTGTTTTTTAATGGTATACATAAATATGCATTAGATACTGTGACTTGGGAAAAATCATTATAAACTGCTACTATTAAACAGATGGTGTTATACTTCCACCAGATTACAAAAGACGTTTGTTAATCTAAATAATTCGTGTTGTTAAGACAAAGTAAAAGGTCTCTCTCTCTCTCTCTCTCTCTCTCTCTCTCTCTCTCTCTCTCTCTCTACATATTATGGGTTTTGAGTCTTCACTTTCTACTTGGAAGACCACAATTACTGTGATTGAACTGGTATTACTTAGGACTCTGACCGGTAGCCAGCATTGTTGGAGTACACCTCAACTGTTGTTTTTTTCTTGGTTCAGATTGCTAGCCCTTTGGTATTAAATAACCCAAATGTATATTGCTTTGAATAAACTGACAGATTAACACAATCGGAAGCAAAGAAAGCAAGCCTTCCTTTAGGTTACCTGTGGAATAACTTCGCTCAAATACTTCCCAAATGTAGCATTATCCTTCTGCACAAGAATAACCCAGTAATCTGGAAATCACCCACTCCTTGGCCCTCTTAATTGCAGTTTGACACCATATGCAGATAGGTCACACTGTCTCTTGGTAGGTTCTGACCACAATTTATGAAACACCGTATTGCAATTTCCCTCTGTTATTCCCTCCACCACCTTCTGCAGCACAAAGAAAGCAAAAAGATTCGGATGCAAGTGCAGGGAAAAGAAAATCTAACTGTACACTGGGACATCGCCTCTGCAGAGATGCTTCAAGAATTCAAACCTTCTTTGGGCATTTAAAGTGAACACCTGAAGAAGGCATCTGGGTCATGTGTCCAAGCTGCACCCATCGTCCTCATCTTCACAGGCAACCTTCACACCTGGAGAGTGAAAGGGGCTTCTAACTGTGCTCAGTTGAATCTGTTTAGATGGCCCTGCATGACCAAGAAACCTGAGTTTTCTCATGGAGTGCATTCATTCTAGCACACTTGAAACCCACTTCACATTTTACCTCTCCACACCGGTCATGGGGTCAGGGAGACTGGAGGGCGATGCATGCCCTATTGCCCCATGGCCCCTTTACGTTTATTCATGTGATGCTTTGTGAATTCCCATACGGAATTCACACTTCTCAGACTAAACTGTCCACTTAGCTCTTTTGCTGGGTTTTGCACTTCTCAAAAAATTGCAGTGCAGAGCTCAGCTGTTTAAATGTATTTAAACACACATACACACTTAAACACAGATTTTTTGGGGGGGGGGGCTGGCAAACATTTAAGTATGTACTGTATTTTTCCATGTATGAGTTTTTTAATTTAAAAATTATGTTTAAAATTGGGACTTGTCTTATACATGGGTAGTGCAGAGTGGGGAAGTATGATTGGTTTAAGCCGCGAGCAGGAGATTCTCTGTGGCAGCTGATTGGTGGCTCAGTCAAGGGATGTCGGCAATTGATAGGGCACATGATTGGCTGCTTTGGCGCCGTGTGTGAGTGTCAGCGTCGGGTGAGCGATTTTCTGCAATGCCCCCCCCAAAAAGCTCAAGAACTCTGGGACCCCCACACAAAAAAAGCTCAACAACTCTTGGCAATCTCCCATCTCCCATTTTCTTAATTTTGACTCCCCAAAAAATAGGGAGCATCTTATACAAGGGTGTGTGTTATACACAGAAAAATACAGTATTTTTTAAAAATGTTGAGAACTGATTTTTTATTTTATTTTTTAATTCACAGGTTGATTAATGCAGAAAGGGGATGGAATTACAGTCGTACCTTGGATCCTGAACACCTTGTTACTCGGACGTTTTGGCTCCCGATCGCCACAAAACCAGAAGTGAGTGTTCCGGTTTGTGAACGTTCTTTGGAACCCGAACCTCCAATGGGGCTTCCGCGGCTTCTGATTGGCTGCAGGAGCTTCCTGCAGCCAATCGGAGGCTGCACTTTGGTTTCTGAATGTTTCAGAAGTCAAATGGACTTCCAGAACAGATTCTGTTTGACTTCCAAGGTACGACTGTACTGGTTTGGAAATGTGAAAGTGGCCAGGCCAGAAATAAACAGATTCGCCCCTCCATTTGCTTATATTATGAGTCTCCATCAAGCATGCTTCACGATGGTGGGAATTAACCACCCTCATTCCCCCATATGTAAGAAAACAGAAGAGAGATTATTTTAGTGGTAAAAGAGGAGAAAATGCTTGAATTTGAATAGCTATAGCCGTGGCATCTTGTCTTTTTCTCAAAAATGCTAAAACTCCTTGAAGTGATAGAATTATTCATTACTCCTTACTACTTGTTTTGTAGGAAGTTAACAGGGTGGAAGGGGACTTTCATTGTAATTCAGAATAAGAAATATTGACCCCACTTACAAAGAAATCGTAACAGGCCCATGAACAAGAATGACTGCTTTTATTCTAATAACACTTTATGACAATTTAGGATGCAACGAAAGTGCTAAGGGAAATGTTTTCATATCAAAGAAAAGTTGAAAGAAAAGTTAAAAGAACTGAAACTATTAAGAAAAAGTAAGAAGCTGATATTCTCCCCAGTGCCATGTTAATTTAGTTCTAAACATTTATTCTATTTTATTTTATTTTTAAAAGCCCTACTTCAACAAAGTTTTGCTACAAGAGTGGTTAAATGGGGGCTGGATGATAATACTGTCACAGCAGCTGGATTCACTGAGATGGAAAACTATTTAAAATGCTCATCAATGGTTCCTCATAAAACTGGAGGTACTTTCAAGGGGGGATCATGACAGCTGGCTTCTGATCTGCATACACTTCAATATTTTTCATCAGTGACCTAGATGAAGGTATGGAGGAAACAATGATCGAATCTGCAGATAATACCAAATTAGGAGGGATAGCTAACATCTCAGGAAGTTGTTGTTGTTGTTCCTGTCTTCCCCTGCCTCCTGCAGTTTGGTCAAATTCATGTTGGTAGCACATCTCAGGATAGAGGAATAAAATATGACTGGACCTTGATAGGATAGAAAATGGGTCTGACTCAAAATGAAAATCAATAGAGGCTAATGCAAACATCTACATTTAAGGAAAAATAAATCCCACAGCCAGGATGTCCAATGTTCTGGACAGATTGTAGTTGTAGATGAGGATGGAGGAGATAATAATAATAATAATAATAATAATAATAATAATAATAATAATTTATTTGTACCTCGCCCATCTGGAGAATTTCATTTAGTTCACATTTTAAGTGAGCCAACCTAACTTGCATATTTTCCATGTCTCAAAATTTGCTACCACCACTACCCAACAAGAATGAGGTGAGCGGTCTTTTGTGGTACATTATTGTTTCGGTATACTACATATTTGAAAAAATGAATAAATGCAACTTTTAATACAGATTGGGGGATGTCACAAATGAATGCAGAAACTGAGTGAGACAGACTTACGAATAAGTCCATGCAAAATTGACATGGACTAGGAAAAGACTGATCCACCCCTCCCTAAATGCAGTTTAACAGCACCTGAAAGTCCACAGGTTCCCCACGCCTGATACAGACAAAATGAAAGAAGTTCAGTGTGGAAACGCAACAGAGATGGCCAGCAGCATGGAAAGTAATGCAGGGGAGACCATGATCCAAGCCATGAAACTCAGAGAATGACCAAGGGCGAGTCACTTTCTCTGAACCTAACCCAGCCATCTACATAGCATTGCCCTTCAGAGATCATAGAATTCCTGCAATGCAGGAATCTCAGCCAAGACATCCATGACAGATGGCCATCCAACCTCTTGGACTGCATATCCCATCATCTGCCCCCCATGGTGTGGGGCTGATGGAAGTTGTGGACCATCAATGCTTGGAGGTTGAGAAAAGCTGGCCTAACCTAACTCACAGGATTGGCATTGGCAGAAAATGGCCTTACCTCATGCCTTGGGCTCATTTGAGGAAGGGCAGGATATGAATTAAAAGAACCCCCAACTGTATCTAACACATTGTTGGGCTCTGGGTCTTTCTGCTGACAGGCAACGAGTGGGTGAGAACTTTGTGGGATGTCTCTGAGTAGGAGAAGTGGGAGGCATTTTCATTCAAACAGCAGGAGAAGACAACCAGCCCCCACCCCACCCGCCCTGTCGCCAGCCTGCCAAGTTTATTCCCCTAGCTACTGTGTGCTCTACAAAATAAGACATCTTCATTCAGCTTCTGTTCAACCATGTTTGAAATGTAAATTGTCACTCTGGCTTCCCCTCCCCCCTTTAGAGAATATGGATATAAATGATATGGAAGAGCTCAAACGATGGTATGCAGAATTCTGTGTATCTGAGGTAGGGGGGAATCTAAATTGCAGCTAATGCATTGCTCGAAGCAGCAGTGGCTTGGAATGTTAACGGTTCTGTGAACGACAGGTAATGGTCCTCACAAGCCAAGGAGGAAAACTTGAACGTGTTCAGTTAACAACAAAGGCGAAGAAAAGTGCAACTGAGGACAGTGACAGCAGCGAATGCAACCTTCGTGGTTTCAGTGAAGGTTACAAACTAGGGTTTCATAAGAAGGATGAAGACTGGACCCACACAACATGTGCCCCACCAAGTCAAATATGGCTCGTGAGGGTTCTGTGGCTGTCAGAAGTGGCTTATCTGGTGTGGCAGAGCTGCAGTGTTAGCTTTGTGGCAAGAAAGATGCTCCACTTACTGAGAGGGAGAGGGGAAATGGTGTCAGGGCTATTGAGTTGGTGTGGGAGGACCTTATTGGCTCCAGCTGTGCACCCACCCCATGGCAACCTCCCCCCTGCCTCACCCCTTCCAGTAAGCAACAGCAACAGGTTTGCTAGGATTCTAGCATTGCAGCTTCATCCCGCCAGGTGAGCCGCCATCTGCTTTTACTTCCTGCTGGGTCCTGCAAAAACCAGGGGTTGCTCATTATATATGTGTATAGACATTTATATCCCATCCACCTAGTACAGGAGTGGGTAAAATTTTCAGTCTACGGGTTGCATTCTCTTCTGGGAAAGCTTCTGGAGGTCACAAGGTGGGGCCAGAGAAAAAGTGACTGAAGCAATGAATGTAAATTTGTACAGTAGACAATCTTGTACACACACTGCTGTGTATTCCCCATCCAGTAAACAAGAGGCACGGTCAGATTTCAAGGACACATTTTGTCATACAAAAACATTCGAGGACGTGGCAAATCAGTGAGAGGCATGATGCATTTGGGAAAGGTTTATTGTGTGGACAATGAGGCTGGGCTAGGACTACATTTGCCCCTTGAGTCTGAGGTTTCCCACTCCTGTTTTAGACGCTATACAACTGCCTGGAGCAATGCCTCAACACCTTCCACGTGTGCTGCAGCATGAAGATCTGGAGCATCACATGGTGTCAGGGACCATGCTAAAGAAGGCTGCACTGAGGAGGAATGGTGGGAGCCACCCTTTCCCCCTGATCCTGAATCTTCCCGGGAACAGGAGGACAGCGTAGATTTGGAACAGTGGTTTGCAGAGAGGCATAGTTCAGAAGGCAGAAGCTGGGAAATACTGGATGGGGAACAACTAGCAGAAAAAAACTGGAAGAGAGAGGGTTAACAGATTCACAGTCTCTGGACAACATTCCTCCACCGCCCTCTCCAAGGTCGAGAAGAGCTTAGAAAGTCTCAGAACAGAAAGCGCAGAGGGTACAAACTCAGATTACAAAACATAGGAGTGATATAGATTAATAGGGATGGAGGGGGGAGTGAGCCTTAATTGGGAGCACCGCCATTTCTAGGGAGGGGTGTTCTTTTCTCTCTCACTGTGATTATTAAATAATCTAACTGGTAAGATGTTCATTTCGTTTGATCTTATTTACTGCCACGGGGGAGGAAGCCGATTCCCTGAAGCCCGACACATGGTAGGAAAAGAGCCTCAAAGAAAGATGTGCCCTCCAAACCCAGATTCCAAACATGTTCACACTCCTGTCTCAGTGATGTCTACCCTGGCTTGGTCATGTACACAGAATGGAAGATGGCAGGATCCCCAAGGATCTGCTCTATGGGGAGCTGACTTCCGGCACCAGGCCCATTGGTAGGCCAACTCCACATTACAAAGATGTCTGCAGATGAGACATGAAGACTTTCAACATCAGCCCCACTATGTGGGAATCCCTTGCCGACGACTGCCATGCCCGGAGACAGGCAATCACATTGTGGTTGATGCCGGATTCACACCCATTGCCTTCCCCAAAGCCTACTTACATCTGTAATCAATAAAAAGTTGTGGCATATTTTTAGGGTTGCCACATTTTGAAGAGCAAAAAAGAGGACACATTTGCCAACTTTGGCTTTTAACTATGGATCACTATGATGACTCTACCCATGAAAGAGAGGATATGTCCTGGAAAAAGAGGACATATGGCAACTTTTGAAGTTCTAGCATCCTAATTCTTCCTTTTACCTGCCTGGAGGCTGTCTGATTGGCAGCAACTTAACAAATGTTGGCAGGAAACAGGAAACTTCCTCTCCCCCTATCCCAAGTCCTGGCCCCAATTCAGTTTGGGTCCTGTCAGGGAGTCCTCCACACCTGCCTGCCTCCTGTCCCCCCAAAACAGTACTTCTGTCTTGTCAGGATTCAACCTCAAGGAAATGTCAGGAAATCCAGTCAAATATCTCCAGCATCTCATCTAGTTTGGTCCTTATATTCCATATGTTAAGCCCTTGCCACTGTTTTATTCTCATGACCGCTCCCTCTGCTCAGTTAATGTGCTGGTAAGGCAGCCTACTTTTTGAAATATAGAAGTGGAGAAAATTAAAAAATGGATTTTAGGATTGTTGAACAGAACAGCTATAATCCCATGCACACTTACACAAGAGTAAGTATCGATGAACTTAATGTTTTACTACTCAGCTAGACATGTACTGTAAAGGACTGTGCTCTATAGTACTGGTTTTAAATCTTTTAAAACTCTTACCATTAAGTAGGTCAGACCATAAAGAGAATGTAGTATGCAATGCTTTGTACCTAACACCACTGGCAGATTTAAGACATTGCTGTAATTTTCGCCAGAAAGAATAGTATCAGAAGCTTCATAACCTTTTCAGAAACTAGGGAGATGATTTCTCTTTCTTATACCTGGGGCTATAAACAAACAAACAAAAAACACACTTCTGGGCCGGGGAACAAATTTTTTTAGATGCAACACAGTGTGGCCGATTCGTTTTGAAAATAGGAAGTCGTGCTATTTGTTTATGTGTTTAAAGCACCCACAAGGCACCTTACAAAGCATGAAACAAACATGTCCGTATACTTAGCAGCTTATAGCTTATGTTGGTGAAAGTGCAAGATCCCACTCAAGTTATCCAGAGGTTTTCATCAGATATAAAAAAAAGCAAGAAAGCACACATTGCTTTTTTACTCATTAGGAAAACTCTATAATCTTGATAGGTTCCTAATAAAATACTGGAAAGCTAATTTATTCACATAGAATCTTGAAGGGCCATCTATAACTCAGAATGCTCCTATAGGATGGGTGGAGATGGCTGACCATGCTTCAAAACCTCCAGCAAAGGATGGCCTGTTCTGCCATCAAACTTCAGAAGTTTCCATTGAGAATTTTATGGTAAAGATCAGGGGTCCCCAAAGTTACCTGGCGTCAGGCCGGTTCCTCCAGCATCGATCGCCTGACGGGCTGGAGGGCAGGGGAGCGCGTGCCCACGCGCTATTTCCGGCGCACTTTCGGGTTGACGGAGCGCTGGAAACAGCTTGCGTGCATGCGCAAACGTCATTTCTGGTGCACTTTCGGGTCAGTGGAGCGCTGGAAATAGCTTGTGCGCATGTGCATGGGCCTCCACAGACCCGGAAATGCACCGGAAATGACGCTTGCACATGCGCACAAGCTATTTTCGGCGCTCCGCCGACCCGAAAGTGGGCAGCCGTGCTGCACCGCACCGGTAAGAGTGGGCGGCGGCAGCAGGCGGCGGGGGTTGCCGGGGGCCAGATAAACGAGCCCTTCGGGCCGCATCCGGTCCATGGGCCTTAGTCTGGGGACCCCTGGTAAAGATAATATGAGATCTTCACAAACCTCCATTGTGGCTGTGTGTTACAATAACATTAAAATGGCATTGCTCAATCAAACCAGCAAGTCCAACATTCAGCAGCCACCAGAATGCAGCCACCATTATTTTTTATTAGATGAATATACCACCTTTTATCCCAGGGCAGTGTACAACATTGTGAACGTAATTTACGCAGCATAATAATAATACAAACATAATACAAGTAATACAGCACAATAATGAAGCAATCATAATAACAGTCGTCCCCCCCTACACACACATTTAACAAGTCATAGATTATTTAATGGCCAAAGGCCTGGTTAAAGAGGAATGTTTTTGGCTGGTGCCTAAAGACAAATAATGATGGCGCCAGGCAAGCCTCTTTGGGAAGAACATTCCACAGATGCAGAGCCACCACAGAAAAGGCTCGTTCTCGTATTGCCACCTCCAGACTTGTCATGGAGGAGGCACATGAGGAAGCACCTCAGATGATGATCACAGGGTCTGGGTTGCTTCATATGGGAAGAAGCAGTCCTTGAGGTAAAATTAATAAATAAATAAAAATAAAGGCAAAGGACCCCTGAATGGTTAAGTCCAGTCAAAGGCGACTATGGGGTTGCGGTGCTCATCTCGCCTCCAGGCTGAGGGAGCCAGTGTTTGTCCACAGACAGCTTTCTAGGTCATGTGGCAAGCATGACTGAACCGCTTCTGGCACAACGGAACACTTCCTACGTATGCGACTACAGCAAGAATGTTACTTGCCCAAAAATGGAAAGAAGACGACGTCCCAGCAAAGGAAGAATGGATACAAAAACTTACGGAGTACACAGAAATGGCGAAACTTACCAGAATAATAAGAAACTAAGGTAACAAACTTTTTATAAAAGAATGGAAATGGTTTATTGAATATTTACAGATAAATTGTAAACAGAGAAGAATATTGGCAGGGCTATTGTAATAACCTGCAGTTTCATAAGAGTATATATTTTAAGATGAATAAGTGAGAAAATTGGGTTAATTTGGATATGCAGAAGTTATTAAAAATAAATTTAAGGAACCACAGAAAGAGGGGGAAGGAAGTCAAGTTTTGAAATGTCAAAATGATAGTAAAATTAGTGAAATGTATAAACCTGAAAAGTGTAAACAATTTTTTTATTTTATTTTTTTAAAAGGAGGATTAGGCAAATTCAGGGAGGATAAAGCTATCAGTGGCCTGATCCAGCAGGGATTTTCTCAAGCTTTCAAAGAAAGAATGAAAACTCTCGTTCGTTGTCCGCACCTAGTGCTCTGAGGTCCACTGCCACTGGATGTGGAGACTCAATTCCACTTAGCTATTGTAGCTAATATCTCTTGATGGACCTCACCACTGTCTCCTCTCAGTCTATTTTTGTTTAGGGTTTCAGCTGCCTGCAAAACTTCATGTCAGGAAAGAATGTTGTTTTCCCTTCAGGCCCTTTGGATATTGGACATGTTTTTGTTTGTAGAAACCTTCCGAATGACTGAAAGATCCCCATTAAACTGTTCATAGAAGTGAAAGGCAGGGCACCGAAATAAGAGACATTCATTATGTAAAGTGAACAGTGGGGGATATTTCTGAACGCAAAAAGGGAGGACATGACAGTGCCCTTTAAAGTGTGTTTCTCTCAACGGCGGCAAGCAAATCTTCTCTGGGTTCAATTACATGCCTGTCAGGCCTGAAGTGGAACCAACCACCATGCCAGGAAAATGCAGCTGTGACAATTCCCTGTCTGCATTAAAACGAACATCTCGTTGGCAACTGACAATCTCAGAATGCACTGAGACTCCCTGATCTTTTTCTTTTCTCGCCTGTCCTGTCAGCTGCATTCTCCTCCCCTTTACAATCTTGATTGCTTTATAAATAAAGGATCCTCTGCACACACAAGCCTCTTCTAATGTGTACAGGTGTTTATGGTTGGTTTATTTTAAAATTGGGGTTCAGTTATTGCTTAGCCTTCCACAAACGCAACCCCAATGGAGTTTTCTTTAAAAAGTTTAGAGTGGGTGGGGAGGAAGAGGTTTGCTTCAGAATGTAATTCAGGCGTGACATGTCTCCTTCACTGTGATAATTTGGATAGCCTGCTTCAGAAGCTGTCCTAAGAGCAGGCATATTGGGTTTATTCAAATGATGCTTTTTTTAATCCAGGGAGAATCTGAGATTTTTTTCATGGAACCATATTCCAAGGTAGCGGGGGGCACAGAGTTGAGAAGGAGAGACAGAACAGGGAAGAGCTGGCTGCAAAGTAGAGAGCCAGTGTGGTGTAGTGGTTAAGAGCGGTAGACTCGTAATCTGGGGAACCGGGTTCGCGTCCCCACTCCTCCACATGCAGCTGCTGGGTGACCTTGGGCTAGTCACACTTCTCTGAAGTCTCTCAGCCCCACTCACCTCACAGAGGGTTTGTTGTGGGGGAGGAAGGGAAAGGAGAATGTTAGCCGCTTTGAGACTCCTTTGGGTAGTGATAAAGCGGGATATCAAATCCAAACTCTTCTTCTTCTTCTTCTTCTAGGAGAACATTAGGAGTTTCAGTCCGAGTTTGATCTAGAAAAGAGGTAGGGAACTATTTTGGGAGGAGGGGAGCTAGATCAGAAAGTGGCCAACCCTCCGCAGGCCACGTTTGGCTGAAGCACACCCAACTGCCCATGCCCCTTCACCATTTGATGACAAGGGCAGGAAAGCTAAAACCATGGCTGCAGTGGCACTATCAGGAGTGTGCGCACCACATAGCCAGGCACTTTTTGTTTGCCAGGCAAAGGACAGAGAAACCATCATGGCATACGGCTCAACTGTCCCATTTTAAGAGGGATATCCCAGATTTCGAGAAGCTGACCCAGTTTCTAATCCCAATCCCGGATGTTGGGGGAAATTTATAATTTATCTTAAAAACCATTGTATCACTTGTAGTTTAATGGTGAACTTTGGACACAATGGAGAGGTAAAAGATTTGGATTATTATAAAAGATGCAGGAGGAAATGATTAACAATAGGCAGGGCTGTCTTAAGCATATGCGACCCCAGGGTGCAAAGATCCGCCCAGCACCCCACCCCACCCAGGTTGCCCAGTCCCAGGTGCGCAGGAGGGCAGAGCCGGCCGGCCACCTCAGCGTCTCACTGGCTCAGTCGCCCCCAAACTCGCGAAGCAGAGCCGCCCTTAGCAGAAGAGCCAGTCGTTGCGCTCCAACCAACGGGCGGGCTCTTCCCCGGATTCAACTCTCAGGCCTATGACTTTCGGCCTAGCGCCACTGAGAGCCCAGCGCCCAGGTGCCCCGCACCCCTAGCACCTATGGGTAAGACGGCCCTGACAATAGGACCCACAAAGGGGAGGAGGGAAGTCCAGGAATCTAGTTTCTATGTTATATGTTGGATATGTGACTTTGAAATTTTAAGCTGAAAAACCAAATAAATAAATGTATTAGATATATATATATATTTTAAAAAACCATCTCAGATGTCCCATTTTGTCTCCCATGCTCTGGCTCACACCAGAGCGTGGGACCAAAATATGGAACCCCAAAAGCACACCTACATACATTGCCCCCCCCCCACCACCCACTCTTCCTTCTCCTTCTGCTGTGGGTTTCCAGTCACCGTGCTTCCGGAAGCTTGCACTACACTTCCAGAAGTGGTGCTGGCTTCCAGAAGTATAGTGGCAGAGGCAGTGGCAGTGAAACAAAGGCAGGCTAGATCATCTCACTGAAGACCCCCTCCACGAATGACTGACTCCCATTTCACGCATGTCCTGAATGAAGCAGGTTTGTGTCTTGTGGCTTAGGACTACCATTCAAAAGTTAGCTCCCAGAATGATTTCCTGACGCCAGACATCCAGCAATCTGAGAAGCAAAACAAGTATATGAATAATACTTTTCAACTCCGACAGTTTACTCTGCCTCAGGGCTCCAGATGTGAACACCCATTGAAAACCTCATTTCCGCACCTTCAGTTAAGGTTGCAAGGAGAAGCTGCCCCACGTAAACCAGCTATTGTTGCACTATTGACTCTTCTCCAGGAAGTGTTTAGGATCACTAAATCTGAGCAGTATCCCCCTTGCCCCGCTATTTTCCCAGTGAAAACCCACTCTTTAGCTCTAAATTGGAATAAACAGCATTTCGCAGAATTTCATCAATTGGTTGATGATATTTCTATTCCGCTAAATCTCAAAGCGGCATACAAACAGTAACAGCAGCTTAATAGAGCACGATAGGTAAAGGTAAAGGGACCCCTGACCATTTGGTCCAGTCGTGTCCGACTCTGGGGTTGCAGCGCTCATCTCACTTTATTGGCCGAGAGCTGGCGTACAGCTTCCAGGTCATGTGGCCAGCATGACAAAGCCGCTTCTGGCGAACCAGAGCAGCGCATGGAAACGCCGTTTACCTTCCCGCCAGAGCGGTTCCTATTTATCTACTTGCACTTTGACATGCTTTCGAACTGCTAGGTGGGCAGGAGCTGGGACCGAGCGACAGGAGCTCACCCCGTCGCAGGGATTCGAACCGCCGACCTTCTGATCAGCAAGCCCTAGGCTCTGTGGTTTAACCCACAGCGCCACCTGGGTCCCTTAATAGAGCACGATAGGACATTTCAAATACAGCATAAATCTCACAAAATGGTTAACAAATCATCAATAAGTTAATTACAATCTATGAAACACTATTAATGAAACAGCAACCAGAAAACATGCTGAACATCACGACCGCAGCAAAAGTCATATTATATGACTTAACAAATCAACATCGCATTTATAATTTATAAACAGCATTAACAAAATAGCAACTTAGGAAAAATAAGCTACGCACTAAAGAGTAGTGGAACAAGAGGAAGTGTGGACAAGCCTTGTGTCATGTTATTGGTTAGACCTGGTCTAGCACCCTACAGCCTAACCCTGTGCTTATTTTCTGAAAATATGGGTTCCTTACAAGGTAATTATTTTCAGGGTGACTATTCTTTCTGTTCACCTCTCTTGACTTCTTACTTTTCATTAAAAAGAAAACTCCTTTGCTTTAACTTCCATTTTAACTACTTTGCATAACACCCCATTTCCCTAATGAAAACCTTTAAAGTGTATCTTGTTAAATTGAAGCGGCATTAAAGCATTCTATCAAACACGCATTCACAACTAAAGCAAACGTTGATATCAGCCCACATATAAAGCAGGAGCATTATCTCGGGGGTTAAAAGGAGTTGTTTAAATGAGAAAGCTGTGTACGAGAGATTCTGATTTTTAATGGTTGGGATCTAATATGGATTATAATCAAAGGCATGGGTAGCTATTTGAATTGACTCAATTCCAGTGCTTTAAATGTATTCATGAGACTGTGGAAACACACAGCAACCTAATCTAGCATGGAAATAGTGCTCATGAGGATAAAAAGAAAATTGTTTTATGCTCAGGTTCATTTGCCTTCAAAAATCACTTAAGTTGGATCTCTTGCATGCTTAATTTTATTATTTCACTGAATCAGACAATGTCTTCTTAATAGGGAGAAAAATCTACGCTGAGTGGAAGCTTTCCCCTAATGTAGGGGACTAGGCGGTCTGTGGTTGTATTCTGTTTCTGAAGAATGTGCAACGGTTAAGTCAAAAGGCATACAAGATACTCCCAAAAAATACCACCGCAGTGACAAAAATAAAAAAATGCCTTTGTGACTAAATGCATGTCGATGAAGTTAAATGGACAGTCAAAATTTAAAAAATGAAAAGATCGCATTCAAAGATATTTTCCAAAAAAAGAGAGAGGGCTTGATGTAACAAATATTCACATGGTCATTAGCAGCACTTTGTTGCATTAAGAGAGAATACGAGCTTGGCGAGGAAAGCCTTTCATCCATTTTGGTTTTCATCCGTTTGAACTTGACCTTCTTATGATCCATATCCTCTCCCCTGTATTTTGCATGGCTTTCAGACTTGTAAGATGAGAAGCCCCATTAGTAGAATACTCCTAGGCTGGTCATAGCAGGGTGTGCTACAGAAGACTCTACATCAGGCATGGCCAAACTTGGCCCTCCAGCTGTTTTGGGACTACAGTTCCCATCATCCCTGACCACTGGTCCTGTTAGCTAGGGATCATGGGAGTCGTAGTCCTAAAACAGCTGGAGGGCCAAGTTTGGCCATGCCTGCTCAACATGAAGAGCTGAACAGGAAAGAGGCACAATGTTTTCCCATTTATTCCTTCCTTATCTAAGGAATAAATCAGCCCTGCACAACATACAACCTGCACAATGTATGACCCATCCACTAGTGGAGGAACGGGGGGGGGTAGCCACGCCCACGCCTGCTCTCTGCCCCCGGTGCCGGAGCATGCAGCTTCGCCACTGGACCCATCCAGCTGAACACCACCCGTATACGATAGGCCACCAGGACCTTGAAAAACCTCTTGTTTTGATTTCTTTGGCTGAGGAGGGACCAGGCTAGTGCAAGACATTTTGGCACCTGAGGCAAGCTACAAAACGGCATCTCCTTCCCCTGGGGAAGACGGGGTGAGTTAAAACCTACATCAAGAGCAGGGTGTGAGGGAGAGATAAAGATCTACATTGGGATTTGCTGCCCTTGTGGATCGTGACACCTGAGGCAGTTGTCTCACCTTGCCTCATGAGTGGACCGGCCCTGAAGAGAGAGGTAGTCAAACAGCTGAACATTGCAGGCCCCTGCTGTACAACAGGTTAAGGAAAGGAGGGAGTATAGATGAAGGAACTGGCGTCTGAATGGTATGGCAACACCTTTTAAAATTGTTGGCCACAGCAGAAGTGTGCACTTCTTTAAGCAGCAAACTCTCTTGGTCTTATACTGAGGTGGTGTCAGGTCCTCTTGAGACTAGAATGGGCAACACTCAGCTACTTCTGAGTGGGACTGTCTCATCTACCTGGCAGTGAAATATTCTCTGATTCTGGACCGGCCGACCCAATGCTTTGGGTCGTCCATTGGGTCCTCTTTAGAAAGGGCTAAAAAATACTTCCAGTTTTAGTAGGCTGACAGAGGAATAAAGGTAAAGGTAAAGGGACCCCTGACCATTTGGTCCAGTCGTGTCCGACTCTGGGGTTGCGGCGCTCATCTCGCTTTATTGGCCGAGAGCCGGCATACAGCTTCTGGGTCATGTGGCCAGCATGACAAAGCCGCTTCTGGCGAACCAGAGCAGCGCACGGAAACGCCGTTTACCTTCCCGCCGGAGCGGTTCCTATTTATCTACTTGCACTTTGACATGCTTTCGAACTGCTAGGTTGGCAGGAGCAGGGACCGAGCAACGGGAGCTCACCTCGTCGCAGGGATTCGAACTGCCGACCTTCTGATCAGCAAGCCCTAGGCTCTGTGGTTTAACCCACAGTGTCACCTGGGTCCCTGACAGAGGAATATCCCACCCCTAAACCACCGATCACCCCTAGCTCACCTCTTCCAATCATGGGGCCACCTCCTGACACCAAGGAACCTCCCCCTTTGGGGAAGATGGCTGAGAGAAAATCTGATGCCAAGATGGCTCTGACTCCACCCCCATCTCCAAGGGGATGGTGCTGGCAGCGACAGTGCAGACAAGCATTTATCAGCCAGCCTACTCAAAGCAATGCTTGTTCAGTTGCCCAATCCTAGGACTTGGGGTGCTTGCTGTGCAAGCAGATGTGCCCACTTCACAAGGAGGGTGCAGGAGGCATGCCACTTGTTGGATGAACGTCTTCGTCATGCATTCTCACCTCTTGTTGCACCTGCTGAACCTTGGAACCTTTAGTTTGAGATTTGAGATTTCTTTATAGTTTGCCTTATGTACCATTCTGATTTGAGCATTTGGTAGAACTGGAGCTGGGAGTTCAAGTTCTTTGTCTGGCAACAGGGCAATGGAAACAGAGATTTAGTTCATTTGCAATTTTTGAAAAATGCACATGCTATAAAGAACATGACCACATTAAAAACCTGAGGAGACATGCATGGCTTGGTATTCCAATGTGCTTAGGGGTGCCATACATCCAGATTTTCCCGGACATTACTGGAATTTCAAAGGCAAAATTGAAGTCTCGGGGGAATTTCTGAAAGGTAGCACTTTGTCCTGGATCTTAGGCAATTTGATCAAAAAATTGGTATTTTATTGTTGTTTTCATACAAAAAAGCCCAACAATTTTGGGGTGTCCTGTTTTTTACTTTTTTAAATACCGTGTTTCCCCTATTTTAAGACACCGTCTTATATATTTTTTCCCTCAAGAAAACACACTATGGCTTAATTTGAGGGGATGTCTTATTTTTATTACGTAAGCCCAGCCCCGCGTTTTCCTTGGCGCCCTCCAGAACTGCGCCTATCACTATGGCTTATTTTCGGGGTATGGCTTATATTTCGCAAATGCGAAAAAATCCTGCTATGGCTTATTTTATGACTACGTCTTAAAATAGGGGAAACAGGGTATGGCAACCCTAAACGTGTTATCATGGGATTCCTATATTGGGAATCATGTGACAGATTGGTCTGGAAAGGGATCCACTCAAGTTAAATCAGGAGGGCAGCACTCCAACCAATTAAAATACAGGTGGACAAAATGGTAGCACCAAGTCAGCCATAGCTTCTAAATCAATACCCTTACAACCCTGCTATGTGAACAAGACCTGCATTTGCATTTTTTGCTGGAGGCTATTTGCTGCTGCTTCATTTGAGATTAACCTCTTTTTTTGAAGGAGAGGCGAACCAAGCGCAGCTGGAGACAACGGCGACCACTTTTCGCGTTTCAAAGTGCTAACATTGCGAGATGCCATTTGGAAGGGAATGTGATCAACTCAGCTAATTGAACATATTAATAAGATTTGATTTAGAAGAAAAATAAAAGCCAGGGTTTGACGACTAACACTATTATGCTGTGATAAATGTCAGCTGAAAGCAGCCCAATTATTGCACGCAGTAAATCAAAGCCCATAAGTGCATGCAGAATGTATGTATCTTCTAAGAATTCACAAAATAGATGGCTAATAAAGAAGGTAGTCCAGGCTGCCTGGGGGAAATGGTACAAGCCAGAGGACAGAAATGTTCAGAAAGTGTTGTTCTGCAGTAGCAATAAGGAAGTAAAAAAGGAATTAAAAAATCAGTTGCAAAGCTGGATCATCTTCCTTCACATACCTGAGTTTTTATAGCCATTGGTGTTATTAATGTCTCTCAGCTTTCTGCTATACAGTGGTACCTCGGTTTACTAACTTAATCCATTCCGGAAGTCCATTCTTAAACCAAAACCGTTCTTAAACCAAGGCATGCTTTCCCTAGTGAGACCTCCCGCCACCGGTGCCCTTCCACCGTTCGGATTCCGTTCTTAGACCAGGGTAAAGTTCTCAAACCGGGACACTATTTCCGGTTTTGCAGAGTTTGCAAACCGAATCGTTCTTAAACCAGACTGTTCTTAAACTGAGGTACCATTGTAGTCCTTATCTCAGAGATCATAAATGGCTGTTATCTGAATTGAAATTGTGTGTGTGTGTGTGTGTGTGTGTGTGTGTGTGTGTACTGCAACGAACGATTGCAGTAGGGTATACTACAGTTCAGAATTCGACCCACTCAATTCAATCCTTCTTCATTTCCCTTCCCCTTTTCCAACAAACAGCTAGCATTCCATGACTGTTGTGTGTTTCCACGCACACTCTGAAGATTTGTTTGTGCTTCTGCAAACTGTGGGGTTCCCCAAGCCTTCCAATACTTCTTTCTTGTGTGTGAACGGTGCCATTTTGGCCACATGACTTATGACACTCACAGCCTGAACTGTGGAAATAGAGGGAATGATACCACAAAAAGTGTTCAGTGCTGACATAGCTCAGTTCATTGTGGGCAAGACTCAGAAGATATGGTAAAGTTAAGTGTATTACCAACACAACCCAGAAGCAAATATGAGCAACCCATTCCTCTCCTCCCCACCATCTCCTGGTCACCATCATAGTATCGTACCTTGAAAAACATCCACTCACCTTGGGCTTGGGGGGACAGCATTTACCTCAAGCATGACTGTGGCTGGTCCTGGGAGACTACCATCTTCCCGCACTGCTGGGGTAGAGGATGGCAACTGGGTGCCACTCACCTCCAGCCCTTCTGGACCTTCCAGCTGGGGTGGGCCTTGTCCGCAAGCCAATTTAGGGCAGGGGCAGGGGAACTGTGCCCATCCAACCCCTGGGTGGCCAGGTGCAGGCCGCCTTCTTTGCTGACCATCTTGGGATTTTCCACCCACCCAATCTGTTGGGGGCCCTCCCAGTGGGTGGGTTAGCACATGGACCTTCATACAGTTTACTTGGTCGCCATATTCAGGGATAGGGAGGTTTTTGCATCTCTCATAGCAACCACATACCCAGATTGGGAGAGACTACTGCCTGTAGAATCAGGTTTGATCCTTGTAATTAATGAGCATGAACCACTACTCTTCCTGGGGTACCTACAAGTCAGCCTGGGCTTGACAGCAACAGCTGGTCTTTGTTGCCCCTTTTTATATCAAAGAACTGTAGGTTCCAGTGTAATAAAAGTGTAGCCAGTGCCATTAAATTCTACTCAATATTGAACCAGAGCAGAACTCCGATGTATAGTTAGCAGAGTAAAAACTTAAATACGTTGCATGATTCCCAAAAAATAGACCAGAGGCAATTATATTTCATCCAGCAGAGCTTTGCTGCTACTGAAGGCAAATGAGCATAATGGTCACAAATCCAATACATTCAGGATTGGCACTGTCCAAAAGAAATCCAGTTGCAGGAGACTTAACTTAAACTTACAATAACTTATAATAAGACTCAACCTTAACACTAAGCATACTATGTACAGCAGGGATGTCCAACAGGTCGATTGTGATCTACTGGTATATCCCTAGGAGGTTTTGGTAGATAGCGGTCGATGGCTGGGTCCCTTTCCTTAGCATTGGTAAAATAGAATCCGGCCCTGCCCCCTCGCTCCGCCCTCCATTGTTGCACAATCTGCAGAATGGAAGATGGAGTTTACTCAGTGAGGCTGTTCGTTTCCCCAGCGATCCGTTGGTGAGTGGCTTTTCCCCTTTGTCCCCAGAGTTTAGGCTTGAATTCTCAAAAATTGGGGCTTTCCTCCTCCCTAAAAAAGCTCAACAACTTTGACCTGAACCAAAGGTCAAAAAGGGGGTAGATCACTGCCAGATTTTAATTCTGTGAGTAGATCACAGTCTCTTGGGAGTTGGCCACGCCTGATGTACAGAACACCACACCAGAAGGAAAAGAGATAGAAAGAGAAAGAGAAACCCAGGCTCCTTCTGGCCTTACTTTTATAGTCAGCATGACCTTGACAGAAAGAGATAACAGAACCAGTTTAAGCCAGCTGTACTCAGCTTCTCTGAAGGAATAACCCAAACATCATGGGCCTTCTGTTTGTTTCTTTCACAGAGAGATGCTTCCAGAACCCTCTTGAATTAATTAGAATAGGAAAGATCTCTACACATCAGACCAATACTTTCTGTACTAAGAAAAGCAAACTGACAGCCAGTTCACACCTAGAACAGTCCTTATTTCTGGACAGACAGGAATTTTCAGACCAAAGGGAGCCTTTCCCATCTATTCTGTGATCCAGTTTGTCTTGACAGCCATTTAGTTTTACAGAAGTCAACCAGGGCCTTGAGCAAGCGACAGGACTCATTGAGATATAACAGAAAAGCTATTGAATGCTTTTTCTACAGAATTTGAAGCACATTCTTAGTTTCTGAAATCCTCACTGCTGCAACAGGAAAGCTACTGAAGTATCGTGCATTAATCCTTCACGGTGATAGATGAGAGCTTGACAATGGGGACAAGCTATCATGGAAAGAGCAACTAACTTAAAAACAGTGGGATCAAGACTTGGGGCTGGTGAAGTTCTAGAAGAGTCCTCAGTAGTTCACAGCAGCACATTATCAGGTAGGGTAAAATGAATTGATGCATTATTTAAAATGCTAATTCTCTTCCAATTCCAGCCAAATATTTGCAAAATTCTTTCTCCAGCACCATCTGCTGCATTCTCAACAATATCCATGTTCTACATTTTTTGCCATTGTTTAGAAAATTATCTTGCTGCTTTGAGAAAGCAGGCTGATGTTTCTTTTGTTTAAAGCAAAGCCATAAATGTCAAAATATGCTGCTTTCTTGGGTTGTGTTATAAATGGAAATTTTGCATTTCAGTACTGGTTTACCCACTTTGTACAGTCATAGGGTTCAGCTACGTAGTTCCGCTAGAGAGACTCTGCACAAGGGCTCCTGCTAACGCAACAGGGCTTCCTCGCCTCTCCATGCACCTCCAGATTAGTTCTGGGGGGTCAGGAGAGCCCACAAAACAGTATGCAAGGGTTGGAGAGAGGAGATTGCTCTGTTATGAAAGCAGAGATGGACGATTTGTTTTAGTGTGACCACTGAAAGACTCTTGGATTTTGGATCGACAGCACACCTTATCGGATTTTGCTGGAAGCTTGTTTTACAGACTTCAATGAAGGTTTCATTTTAGTAGTATTTCAGCTGCCTTAATTAATCTAGACCACAGGTCAAGAACTTGTGTCCCTCCAAGGACACAACGCCTATCAGACCCATGGCCAGTGTTTGATTTCTGACATGGCAAGATTAAAAGCTCCCAAATGGGACACGGGTGGCGCTGTGGGTTAAACCACAGAGCCTAGGGCTTGCCGATCAGAAGGTCAGCAGTTCGAATCCCCACGACGGGCTGAGCTCCCGTTGCTTTGTCCCTGCTCCTGCCAACCTAGCAGTTCAAAAGCACGTCAAAGTGCAAGTAGATAAATAGGTACCACTCCGGTGGGAAGGTAAACAGCGTTTCCATGTGCTGCTCTGGTTTCGCCAGAATCAGCTTAGTCATGCTGGCCACATGACCCGGAAGCTGTACGCCTGCTCCCTCGGCCAATAAAGCGAGATGAGAGCCGCAACCCCAGAGTCGGTCACGACTGGACCTAATGGTCAGGGGCCCCTTTACCTTTACTTGTTACATTATTATGAATTAGGGAGCATAACCAATGACTGTAGTTCACAACATCCAGAATCCCTGCCTCTGTTCTAGACTATCTTGAAGCGTTTGTAATTCCAAAAAACACACATCAGCATTCAGTTTTCTCTCCTGTAACAATGCTTCTTTTCTAAGAAAACCATACACTACTCTGGCCGATCAAAGTGTTGGTCGCTCTGCCCATTTTGGTAAGATGCCTTGAGCACTTTTCAGAGGATAGGTGAGGTAAGACTATTTTAAATAAATCATCTTTCCCCATGACTGACCAGGAGGAATAACTTTTTCAGCTACAGGTATGCACATCCAGGTGACAAGAGAGCTAAGACAACAGAAGTGTAGCAAAACGGAGGGGGATCACTGAAGGGGTTGGAAATTTAGTGAAATCCAGCCCTAGCCAGTAGGACCAATGGTCAGGGGGAGATGACATACATCTGGAGGGTCATAGTTTTTCCCATCCCTGATGTACACCCTGCATGTAATTTCTTACAGCACAATCTTATGAGGCTTACTCCCACATAAGTGGATATAGGACTGCAGTCTGCATAAATTAAGGTAGTGGGAAAACATTTATATACGATTATGAAGGTTCTAACTCTGGCAACATTTCAAAGGATAATAGTGACAAAACTGATACGGCAAAGGCTAGAAACCAATAACTGTAAGTGAAACCCAGGGGCCAGAACTGCAGATTGTTTCATATCACACATCCTATTATTTAAAAATAAGACAGCACGTCTTTTAAACAATAGTAACCTAATTCCTCAAGATACCGAAGCTCTGTGTTTGAGGTTATAAAGTGGATAGGCAAACATTTAATCCTGCAATTTTGAAAATCAAACACTGGCTCTCACATTCAAGAATTGTTATCAAAATTCACAGTCTTGGTCACCAAAGAAAAAATGGTGAAGAGACACAGGAATGGTAATTTGCAACAACACTTGGACAACTGGAAAGGTTGACAAGTGACACAAAGATCTTGCGGCTTCTGCAAAAACTGAAACCCGCTTGTATACCCTGTTCCTCTGCAACCATCTCATCTGAAATACAATCCTTGTTTCTTCCCCACTCAGTTCATGCATTTTCCAGGCAGGGGAGATGTCGAAGTAACATTTTTGGATGATAACAGTGTTGTGGAAGAAGCAAAAGTATAAAGTAGTTGAGCTTCTTGTTCATTCCGCATCCTTGTGACATCCAAAATCTTTGGAGGTGGGTTTGGAATCATTCCCATGGAAGCATAAAAGTGAAAGATATAACATCAAAATTGGTTACCCATTTGGATTGCATTTTTCAACCCATGTACTGGGGCTGACAACAATCTAGTATCCTGGTAGTATTACTGCTCGTGTCCTGGACCAGGTCCCTCGACACTTAGATCATTTCTTAGAGCCACTAGGCTTATCCACTTATGCAAAGGAGTTATTGTAGAAATCTGTTCCATGGGGACAAACAGAGCATCCCCCACCACATTCTGACAGTCTGATCTGGATTATCTTGTGAAGCCTGAAAGACCACAGCCCAAGGCGATAAGGCTATTTGTGTCAGTTTTTGTTTGGGGAGCAAGGGATTCCAAAAGCTAGTCTATTATAAAAGCTCTGTTCCAAAGAGAGCAAGTTGTGTCAATATGAGGTTAGATATGAAACACAAAGCTTTGCAGCTAAGGGAATTATTAGACGATGCTGCTGAAAGATGGATCCTAAAAATAAGTGCTTCCCTTTTGAACACATATGAACTTTCCGGTGTGATTTTCACCCCCAAAGCAGCTAACCAGTAAAAATCTAGTGTACCCTCAATTTAACTTGAATATGCTTTTTAACTTAAAAGCCAATGTTAACATATTGCTAATTTCATAGCAATTGTATTTATGTGTTACTATAATAGTGAATGGGTGGCTGTAAGTATAAGCAGTGATCTGCTATCTGCCCTTTATCTGTTTATTCAGAAATATCTCATTGAATTCAGCAATTAAATTCAGCAAAGTCTACAGCTATGTAGAAGTGCACAGGTTTGCACCTACAGAATGTCATGGGAGCCATTGAGAATTACAGCAACACCTATCTGCTTAGAGATCTGTTCTCTGAGATCTACATCTTGGTCACACTGCAATGTGACAAAACGTCGGTAGAGTTTGATGATGCATTGGGAACTGGATTTTTAAAATGTATATCTTATTAATCATGATTTGTTTAGCGCTACTGTGGATCAGTTTTCTAGGGTGACATAAGCAAAATGGTCTCCACTCCAATGAACTTTTGAACCTGGAGTCAGAAGTCCAATTTTCCAACAAACCACTCCCCCCCCCCCGCATTAAATGAGGTTGTTTCTGGGATAGAGAGATGAACACCTTTCAAAAGATACTTCTACAGATCTGCAAGCTGTTCAGTTCCCTTGGTGTTATTCAGCCATTTGATTTCTAAAATGTGGTGTTAGAAAAGCCATAGAAACCATAGTCACCATAACCAAATACTATTTATCTAGTTACAGGTAGGTAGCCGTGTTGGTCTGCCATAGTCAAAACAAAATAAAAAATAAAAAATTCCTTCCAGTAGCACCTTAGAGGCCAACTAAGTTTGTTCTTGGTATGAGCTTTCATGTGCATGGTATCTGAAGAAGTGTGCATGCACACGAAAGCTCATACCAAGAACAAACTTAGTTGGTCTCTAAGGTGATACTGGAAGGAATTTTTTTACTATTTATCTTTTACTGAAACCTCAAGGCTACTTCATGAGCAGAGAGCGTTCTTCATAGTGCACCATGAGACTCAGCAACACTCGAAGCCCAACCAAAACCGTAAAAAGAAGCAGCCTAGGACAATGTGCCTGTATTTATTTTGGTAAGGACCCAGTTCTTATTTGGTATTCATGAAGACAATTAATTCACACACACAAAACCTGCTCATCCAGGCAAAGGACTGCTTCCTGGGGTTTTCAAAGGCTTTGAAGACAGCAACAGTTTTCATTTTAATTACGGAGGCTTTTCCAACACAAAAGGAGCAGACAGATTGTTAGCTGGACATGGCCCCATGCAGATGGCAATGTCACTTCCTAACCAGTTCAAGGGGAGTGTGAGGCTGCTGTGCCATATGCTAGTGTCAAGGCAGTAGCTAATTAATTTGCACTTATATTTCCAAGATGTGTCTTTGGGGTAAGTCGATGTTACAGAGCACCTGAGCAGAGGAACCGCGTGCCTGGGCTTACGAGGAACCCATACCTGTGATCCAACTTGTTTACTTCAGTCTTAAGTAAAGGTCAGCATCGTAAGCTATCATGAATAACCTTTCCGAACAATCCCAGTGGTGCTGACATTCCTTAAGTGCGTTTGGAAAATAAAATTTTAATGCTGGGGTGAATTACAAAGTCCCAGCCATCACCAGAGCTGTGACAGCAGGTAAGAAACAGATAAGATCGGGGAGTTTGTGTTATTAATCCATTATGTAATGTAAATCTGAAAATGATTTGTTAGAGTAGCTACTAAAAGGAATAATAAAGTGACAAGTGATGGATTGCAAAATGCAACACAGGTTGTAAATAGCTAGGAGAAAGGCTCCATGCCTCATTTTTTCAATACATTTTACATCTTGACCATGTAACTTTCTTTCCAGACAAACAGCCTAACTTTTGACAGTTGTCCCCAAAACATCTCTCTCTTTAAAAAAAAGGAGGGGGGATAAAACCAATTTCTGAAAACTGCATGGTGACTTGAGTATGTTACAGAGTCTGGTTATCATAACATGTTATCTGTGAATCAGGTGGTGCCAACCTCCAGAGAAATTTATTGAATCCAGTGACGATTCTTTCAGTCCATGATATCTTTCTCATATGTCTTGTGAAGAAATAATAATTATTATTATTTTTCAAATATTTTAATATGTGGTTAAAAGGCAGGAGGGGAAATTGCTTTAGGAGAAAAAAAAGGAAACATGCCGCAAGCATTGCCTCTAGTCAGAAAGGCAGGCTGCTGGCAACCCTTACAGAAAAAGAGAGGAATGGGGTGACCTTTTCCTTGGCAGAAACTACTGTATTTTCTGGCGTACAAGGCGACTGGGCGTATAAGACGACCCCCAACTTTTTATGTTAAAAAACAGAGTTTGGGGTATACTCGCCCAGCCTGGGCTCCGTGGCGGCTGAGATAGCGGCGGGGAGAGCCTCCCCTCTCCCCGCACAGGAGCCCGTCGCGCTCCATGGCGGCTGAGGCGGCGCACACACCCAGCCAGCGGCGGGGCAGAACCCCGCATCGTGCCGCGTCGCCTGAAAAACTACACCCGGCGTACAAGACGACCCCCGATATTAGAGAAGATTTTCCGGGATTAAATAGCCGTCTTGTACACCGGAATATATGGTAATGCTTATCGGGGAGGGTCATAGCTCAGTGGTAGAACATCTGCTTTGCAAAATGATATACAGATGGTATTTAACCCCAGCCAAGCTGGCAAAAATGTATCATTTGCAGGACAATAAATGTTGGAAATGCAACCAAGTAGAAGGGAACTTTTACCACATGTGGTGGACCTGTCCAAAGATAAAAGCCTTTTGGGAGATGATATATAATGAAATGAAAAAAGTGTTGAAAAACACATTTGAAAAAAAAACCCGAGGCTTTTTTACTTGGAATGGCGAACCTGGTGGTCCCCACAGATGATCAGATCTTTTTTATGTATGCCACAACAGCAGCCAGAATATTGATTGCAAAGAACTGAAAGACACAGAATATCCCGACGCTAGAAGACTGGCAGATGAAAATGATGGACTATATGGAACTAGCCGAATTGACCGGAAGACTCCGAGATCAGAGGGAAGAAGCGGTGGAGAAAGATTGGAAAAAACTGAAAGATTATTTTAAGAAATATTGTATGATTTAAGAATTAAATATTATAAAAGCTGGATTATTTAAGAGTCTGCAGAGTGAACAGAGAATAACTAAAGTTAAAGGATAGATGAAATAGGATTAAGACATAGGTTAAGGTACTAGGATATGTGATTTATAGAAAAATACTCTAAGATGTTAAGGAATTACTAAGATGATATACAAATGTAACGTGGGGGGGAGAAGGGTGGAAGCCACCCCAAAGATGTTACTGAAAGAAGAATATAAATAAGAGGTGTGTGTGTGTTTAGATGAAATATGATAAGATAAGATGATAAGGATATAATGAGCTATGTTTATGTTTATTTTTGTTGTTAAAAAATCCAATAAAAAGTTTATAAAAAAAAGAACATCTGCTTTGCATTCATAAGGTCCTGGGTTCAATCTCCAGCATTTGCAGGTAGGGCTGGAAGAGACCCCTGCCTGAATTGCCAATCACCACAGACAGTATTGAGCCAGATGGACCAATGGTCTGACTCAGTATAAGGTAGCTTGTTATGTGCCTCTGAAGGGCAGTTTTGCAGCATGATCACTGGATAGCTCAATTGGTTAGAGCCTGGTGCTGATAATGCCAAGGTTGCGGGTTCAATCCCCGTATGCGATAGCTGCATAGTCCTACAGGGGGTTGCACTAGATATTCCTCGGGGTCCCTTACAATTCTTTGATTCTATTTTTATTTTTATTTTATTTATGCTTTTCAGATTTATACATTTCACCAATTTTACAATCATTTTGACATTTCAAAGCTTGACTTCCTTCCCCCCTCTTTCTGCGGTTCCTTAAATTTATTTTTAATATCTTCTGAATATCCAAATTAACTTAATTTGTTCATTTATTCATCTACTTTAAATATATACTGTTATGAAACTGCAGGTTATTACAGTAATCTTGCCAATATTCTTATCTGTTTACAATTTATCTGTAAATATTCAATAAACCATTTCCATTCTTTTATAAAAAGTTTGTTGTCTTAATTTCTTATTCTTCTGGTAAGTTTCACCATTTCCATAAGTTTTTGTATCCATTCTTCCTTTGCTGGGACTTCTGCTTCTTTTCATTTGGGGGCAAGTAACATTCTTGCTGCTGTAGTAGCATACATAAATAAATTTCTATACAATTTAGGTCATTCTGTCCCCATAATTCCCAAAAGAAAAGCTTCTGGGTTGTTGTTGTTTTTTACAAAAGTTATTTTAAACATCCTTTTCAATTCATTATATATCATTTCCCAGTAAGCCTTAACATACTACAAGACCACCACATATGAGAAAAAGAAGCTTCTTTCTCTTTACATTTCCAACACTTATTTGATTTAGATTTGTACATTTTTGCCAATTTAGATACCATTAATATATCATTTTCATATAATTTCTCTTAGACCATAACATGCTGTAAATTTTACATCCAGATTCCACAATCGTTCCCATGCTTCCATGTCTATATTATGACCGATATCTATTGCCCAATGTATCATTGAGGATTTTACTTGCTCATCCTTTGTCTCCCATCCCAATAATATTTTATACATTTTAGACATCACTTTTACATTAGATTCCAACAGGTCTCTCTCCAGTTGTGATATTTGTTCCCCAAACCCTCGTATCCTATCACAATTCTATGGTTCTATGTACTCTGTTTTTTACTTTTTAACATTAGTTTGTGATCTGTATTGCTTTCTGCTATTTTGTGTGTGTGTAGCTGAACTGTATTTAGTCTTTTAATATTTTATATTTTTTAAACACTGGGATTTACTGGAGATTGCAAGCAGCTCTGTGCGAGACATTCCTCAAAACGTGGTGTACAATGGACGCTCGGATTGCAAACGTGATCCATGCGGGAGGCACATTCGCAACCCACAGTGCCACTTCTGCGCATGTGTGGGTCGTGATTCGGCGCTTCTGCACATGCACAAAGCGTGATTTAGCCTTTCTGCGCTTGTGCGAGTGCCGAAACCCAGAAGTAACCCGTTCCGGTACTTCCGGGTTCGGCGCTTCCGTAACCTGAAAACGCGCAACCCGCAGCGATCGCAACCCGAGGTATGACTGTATATCACTTTTAATAACTAAATACGACCCAGAGGAAATACATCAAGTATGGACAAGCACCTGGTATCATCAAGTACACAGGGACACATGTGGAGGTTGAAAGATTACATAGCAAAGCGTGAACCTACAGTAATTTGAGACTGAAGTGGTGGACTTGTAAGAGAGTAAAAGCTTTCTGGGAAATGATTTACAATGAATTGAAGAAAAATTTTAAGATAACTTTCTTTTTGGGGGGGGGAGATGCTTTTCTTCTAAGGATAGTAGATACAGAGATACCAAAAGACCAAAACAATTTGTTTATGTATGCAGCTAAAATGGTTTTTTTCCCAGAGATGGAAAGAAGATGCAGTACCAACCAAGGAAGAGTGGCTGAGTAAATTAATGGATTATTCCAAAATGGTAAGATTAACAGGTGTAATAAGAAACCAAGAAGAAAAGAATGTTATTAAAGATTGGGGGAAATTTGTGGAATATTTGAAGAATTCTTGTATGCAAATAAGTTCATTAGCAGGGTTAACGTAAAACAAGCAGTTAAACATATTATGCAGAGAAACTAAAGAATAACTTTAAAATGGATTGATGTGGAAAAGTATAAAAAATAAATTAAAAATTAACCACAAACGGGGGGGGGGGGTCAAACATATATGTGTATTGGAATTGTATGGGATTTGTGTGTTTGTGATTTGTATGTCTGCAAGTTTTTGAAAAATATTTTTTAAAAAAAGTAAATTGAGACTGATGGTTGGGATCCTGCTGTCTTGAGGGCAAGTGATTTTTGTTGATCCCCCCTCCTTGTGCAGTCTCAAGCACCATGATGTTGAGAGAACAGTGTTAGGGGTGGTACTGGGGGCGACAAAGGGAGAAGGGTATCTTTAAATGTTGCCCCCCTCTACCAATAGGCTTATGGCCTGAGCAGAATTCTGCATGGCATGGAAAACAACAGTGTGGTTCAACACCAAACCAGCCAAGCTCAAAGGATACAGATACTCAACTCAATATTCACATTTCAGCACTCAAGAATTATATATTTAAAAGGATTATTGAGAATCAAATAATAATACCAGTTATTTTATGCTGGAGAAGTAGATGCTACCATGACTGTCATGAATGAGCCAGCCCCCAGGAAAAGTTTGCACCCAGCTCCCAGTGAAGGAAACAGCCAGGAACAGAGAGGGTTAACTGCCAGGCAAGATGAGCCTTGGCTAGTGCCAAGTCATCCGCCCCTAGGAATGTGGGGTGATAAGGGGATGACTAAACCCTGCCAATGCTCCCGAGAAGTGCAAAATGCCCCAAACAGAGAAGGAAGTAGTTCATCAGGCGGGAAAGAGCTAAGAGACAGCCTTTCAGAGAATGGGGAAGAGGCGGGAGCTGACCCGCCCCCCCCCCAATCCACGGTATTGGCGAATGGGAGGGCTCCAAGACAGGAAGCAAAACAAGAGAACTCAGAAGCGAAAGTTCAGTTGCTTCTGGTCTCGGAGGAAGCAGTCTTCAGAAGAATCATCATGATTGATGAGACTAGAGGCTTGTTGGAGCCATCCAGCGAACTCTGTTTGTTTTTGCAATAAATCTTCCTTTTTAATTAACTTTGTTTGCTGTGTTATCAAGAAGGGAACTGGGACTCCCGAAAATGACACGTGCGTATTAAGAATGCAAAGCTATCCATAAGTTCTAGCAGTAGTCGTAAGATGAATCAGCAGAGTTGTCATTTGTTCACTTAATAATTGGATACGTACCAGTCATCTGGATCTTAGACTAGTCACAGATGTTCTAGATTAAATATACAGCCCCTGTGGCTAAACAGATAATCCTAAAGACTTGGAAGGCTTTCACTCTTCCAAATATTGAAGCTGGATTCAACATCTAAGGAAGAAATGCCTTGAATAAATTTAAATGCGGAGGAATCCTGACCCCTGATATGCACTGCTAAAGGGGGTTAGGCTACTATGGAAGTGTCTTTCCATTGGCCTCGTTTAATGGGGAAGGGGTTCCACTGCCACAGAGACCCCCCCCCCACACACACAGCACCCACCAGAAGTGCAGCAGAGTGAACACTATCACCGGCAATGTCCTCACCAGCAGAACCCCTTGTAAAGCCCCCAACCAGACATGATGGGGGTGGAGCAGGACTCGTGGTAGAAAACTGGCCCATTTCAGCTGCCCTTCCCATCTGCCATGACTGGCAGGACTGCAAATGCAGCAGATAATGTACCACTCAATGCCTCCTCGGCCTCAGTTAGGGTTGCTCTCACAGAAAACATTTTTTTTTAGAATGTTTTGATCAGTAATATCAGTG
Organism: Darevskia armeniaca; assembly: GCA_034641395.1. Classification (NCBI taxonomy): domain Eukaryota; kingdom Metazoa; phylum Chordata; class Lepidosauria; order Squamata; family Lacertidae; genus Darevskia; species Darevskia armeniaca. The sequence continues at coordinate 134,827 of JAWWNF010000262.1, read as the reverse complement.
ACTTTTCATGGTTGAAGAAGTATCCAGCTTCAATCCAGCTTCTGAGCCATCTTACATTCAACAACCGTGCAAGTGATTGTTTACATCTCCTACATTATCTCTCCCTCCTTAGAAAAAAGAGAGAGAAAGAGAAATCTTCTCCATGCTCTTAAAGGTAAAGGTAAAGGGACCCTGACCATTAGGTCCAGTCGCGGACGACTCTGGGGTTGCAGCGCTCATCTCGCTCTATAGGCCGAGGGAGCCTGCATACAGCTTCCAGGTCATGTGACCAGCATGACTAAGCTGCTTCTGGCGAACCAGAGCAGCACACGGAAATGCCGTTTACCTTCCCGCCGGAGAGGTACCTATTTATCTACTTGCACTTTGAGGTTCTTTTTTTTTTAATTTATTTTTATTGAATTTTTACCACTAACACATATCACATTCATTTCACCATCTACCATACATACTAACAAACATACTAACAAATCCATACTAACAAACAACCAACAAAAATACATACCAACAAATAAACAATTAAAATTCATTACATAATCGAAATTGTATATATCCTTTCCATACAGTACTAAAGAAAATTTTCAGTGTATATTGTCATATTCATAGAAGACTTCCCTAAGCTTCTCTACATTAAGTCCACTAAAAATCAGAACAAAAAGAGAAAAATTATTTGACACTAACATCCATGTTTATATAAGTATAAAGCATTCATTTTACACCCTATATTTAGTTGTTCTTAATATTTTTCCAAGGTTTTAAGGGGATTGATCTGTTACAAGCGTCGTATTGATATTACACTGTTCTTTTACATAGTACAAAAATTTACACCATTCCTCTACATACTTTTCCCTCAGGTTTTCTTTATTTTTTTCCGAAAGGTAGGCCAATTTGCTGTAGTCTAATGTTTTGTATAGCCAGTCTTTTTTACTAGGTAACGTATCGCTTTTCCAATGGGCCGCCACCAAGGTTCTCGCCGCCATCGAAACATATAAAAAGAATTTTCTCATTTTATTAGGTATGTCTGGGGTTGTTATCCCCAAGAGGTAGGCCTCTGGGGTTTGGGGAAATTTGGTTTGAAAGATAGTTTCTAACTCCGTATGAATTTCATCACAAAAGGTCTCGACTTTATTACATTTCCACCAGATATGGTACATATTGCCTTTGAGGTTATTTTGAACTGCTAGGTTGGCAGGAGCAGGGACCAAGCAACGGGAGCTCACCCCGTCGCGGGGATTCAAACCGCCGACCTTCTGATTGGCAAGCCCTAGGCTCTGTGGTTTAACCCACAGCGCCACCCATATCCCTGCTCTTACCTGGGCTGAAAGATGAAGGCAGTTTCTTACACACCTTTACCACAACCAAAGGACAATCTTAGACTTTTGTGGGTCAGCTGGAAGCAATGTATAAATCTCTTCTCTTCAAAGTTTTAGCTTTGCTACGTTTGGGGTGAGGGAATCAAATAAAGATTACTGATACAAAAGTTGCCTGTCCTTCAAGTAATTCCCTAACTTATTTTGCAGCTCTTGCTGGGCGGGCAGGCCCAAAGGAAACAGTGTGATTCCATAATGGTTTATGGCTGAAGGTTAGTTCTTCCAACCATACCAAGTGCAGAAGCTACTAGAGATGGGTGAGCAGGCCGGACCTTTAAATGGCTGCATGCAAGGCAGTTCTACTTTCTCCATCTAGCTTGTTTTTATTCCTCAGAGTGCGCCTGTACTAAAGGCTGAAGACTAGAATGGGGAGAATGGGTCAAGTTAGGTACTTGTCTTTTCAATTTCCCATTCATGTTTATCCAAGCTTCTCCCCGGGCCATTCTAAATGCCATGAGAACTTGAGGAAAACTGCATGGGACCCAAAGGAATTAAAGTTATCCCTGTTTATATAAGATAAATGCACACACACACAAACAAAAAAACTTACAAATAATCAATGTGAAGCTCACTTGGACGTGAGCTGCCCCTTTCATCGTGATTTCAGAAGGAAGCAGAAAGTGTGCTCCCAAAGTTTTCAAAAAAATGTATTTTATCAAAGAGGAAGCACTTAGCAATGCAGAAGCTCGGTGTTTCAAAGTAGAGAAATTAGTCTCAAGCATGAAAAGCTGTCAGATTCAATGTCCCCTTTACTTTGGGGAGCTTCCGAGAACAGCTCAACCTGATCTCATTTATAATCTTGTGCTCTTTGCCAGCAACCTGCCTGTTTACTTGTTTTTTCATTTCTTGCGTGTCTTTTTCTTTTCCCCCTCTCCTGCACTCCTGTCTCCTTAAAAAAAAAAAAAAAAAAGGTCTTATTGCTACTACATTTGTGGCCATCTTGTAATTTCTGCTCTGAGCTGAGGCCCTGAAATTTCTGCATTGCAGTCTCGGTTAATTTGTGCCGGCCTGCTTGTTGCTGAGATTCTGAGGGGAGAAATATCCCATCAGCCACACATGCCAACTCTCTGAAACTGAGGACAGTTCAGCCCTCACCCCCCCCCCCAAGTATGCGGGGTTGTGGCTGAGTGCCCCAAAACTTGAGGGGCTGAGTCCCACCGGGCCTCGCCACAGGACCTCCCTGCAGTGGCGGAGGGCCTCATCGGGCCTCCCTGCAGTGGAGGAGGGCCTCATCGGGCATTGCAGCCTCTTTCCAATGCATATGATGTCACTCGTGTGTGTTGCAAGTGTGACATCATAATAAGATAAGATTTCTTTATTGTCATTGTGCAAGTACAAATACAATGTTGTACAAGTGCAACGAAATTGAATGCCATCCCATAAAAACAAAACAAAAACAGCACACACACAAAAAAAAACATTTTCAGCCACACATGCACCTACGTACACACCCATCACACTCTCCAAGGTCATATTATCTAGTTACAGCATTTAAGATGGTTATAGCTCTTGGGTAGAAACTATTCTTCAATCTATTCGTTCTTGATCTAATTGTTCTATATCTCTTGCCCGAAGGCAGTGGTGCAGAAAAGACTATATCCTGGATGAGATGGATCCTGTAAAATATTGTTTACTTTTTTAAGGCAACGGGTACTGTATAGTTCTTCCAAAGATGGGAGAGGATGCCCAATAATCTTTCGGGCTGTGGTTATGACCTTCTGGAGTACCTTCATGCACATTCAACAAGCCCCCCAATACCATGTGGGACTCGATGCCTCTGCCATCAGCAATGGCATGCAAAGTACAGAAACCTAAAGTTGCCAGACAGAACAAGGGGTATTCAACATTCAGTACCTCCCTTCAGTCTCCTGGGGTGGAATTCAACTTTTTTGCTGTTATTATTGTTCTGTTACCACAAGCATTGCTGCTTGCCAGATGGAATGGTCTCCCTCTTACAGTACACACTATTCTGGGGGTTCTCCAACCCACCAGAGTGAATTTGGAGGAGTCACAGAGGGCACATAGTGGGAATCTTCACACTGGCTTCTGCTAAAGCACTTGGTTAGTTGAATGTGACCTATGCAGTGTATGATGACACCAATAATCAGGTCTGAGCCGCACATTAACAGTAGAATCCTATCCAAGTGTATGCAGAAGTAAATCCCATTGAGTTCAATGGAGCTTACTACCAGGTAAGGATGGTGGAGCAATTCTATTTAAAGCAATTTCTATTTAAAGGCACATCTACCAAAATCGCACTTTCCCAAACAACATGTGAACCGAAACTCAGTCATCCTTTGAAATTCACATCTCCAATTTTTTTGCAATGCAGTTCTCCAGCCAAGTAGTATGTACAAAATTGCATATACTAAGGTGAAGTGTGCATAAAAATCCAGATATTTATGAAAAGAGCTACAAAATTTCATCATTTGGGGAGGGGAATTGCAAAAAAAAAAAAAGTATGCATACAAATTGTTACAAGAAAGATGCACTAAAATTGCAAACTGATGTGGAAATGTGGAGAATTGAACTTAAGATTGGAAAAACGAGAAACTGGGGGAATCTGAAATGAACAGATTTGCCTGTCCTTACTCCCAGCGTGGGTGGCGCTGTGGTCTAAACCACAGAGCCTAGGGTTTGCCGATCAGAAGGTCGGCGGTTCGAATCCCCGTGACGGGGTGAGCTCCTGTTGCTCAGTCCCTGCTCCTGCCAACCTAGCAGTTTGAAAGCACATCAAAAGTGCAAGTAGATAAATAGGTACCGCTCCGGCGGGAAGGTAAACGGCATTTCCATGCGCTGTTCTGGTTCGCCAGAAGCAATTTAGTCATGCTGGCCACATGACCCGGAAGCTGTACACCGGCTCCCTTGGCCAATAAAGCGAGATGAGCGCCACAACCCCAGAGTCATCAGCGACTGGACCTAATGGTGAGGGGTACCTTTATCTTTACCTTTTACTCCCAGATGAGTCTGCACAGGATTGCACCTTGAAGGTTTAACTTGGCTGTGTGGCTGCTACCAGCAAGCTTCGTCTCTGGCTGACTTTCACATCACATTGGTAGCCAATGGCTGCTTGGATCACATGATGATTTTTGACACCAGCATATTTTTCTGAGGGTTGGGGTGAGGGTGGGTTATTGCCACTGCCATGTGGAAGTAAAGTATCCTTGCAGTAACTTTTCTGGGCAAGCCTTCATGCAGAGAAATTACCAGGGCTGACAGTCTACCAATACTCCTTGCTTAAACAAAACTGTTCAACACCTCTGTAAAATATTCAGCTGATGGTTACTTGAATTAGAAGTAGCAGATTTAATACATTTTAGAATGAGCTTCCTTTCTGTGCTACCTAAAGAAGAATCCTGAAAGTTTATACATTCTTTCACCAAGAAGACTTGAGTCAAAGAACTTTAAAATATCACTGAACCTAGATAAATAAGGGCAAGACCTCACCTCATTCTAATGTCAGATAAGTTACTGTCTTGTTTTTAAAGTTCATTCCATTGCTATTTTCTCTCTCTTTCTCCAGCCCAGCAAGGCCCTTCTGTTCACCTCAATATTTTATCCAGCAGCCGTCAAAGAGTTTTCAAGCCAAGAGTGTTTGAGTTTCTCCTCTGTTTCTTATGTCATAATGAAAGTCTAGTCTCCATGGGGATGGAGCTATACAGTACAGTATAAAGGATGCTTCAGAGACCTTAATTTCAGGAGCTCCTGAGCTCATACTGAACTCAAGACATGTCTTCTGGATTGCCTGCCTGAGAACTGGAAGGATAATTTAAGAAGTAACAGGTAATCAAGCCCATAGATAAGATTAGGGGCAGATTACATAGCAGAATGAAAAATAAAGACATCCCTAGAGGTTGAGCTTCCTAGACACTGAGGGACTGGACAGCTTTTAGGGAATTAGAAGTAATGGGTGGGACTGCAATGGATCTGGGTTAATAGATGCATGAAAAAGAAAGATGGCCTCGCTAATTGTTGAGGTGAAGTTTCTCCTCTAATTTAATGAACCCAGATAGTTCCAAAGTGGCTTTCAACTGAAAATTAAAAGTACTAAGAGAGGCTTATGGGGAGAAAGTTGAAAGGTAGAAAAGTTAAAAAGTTTTGTTTCCTTGTTTTAGTCAGATGAAGGCTCTCAGGAACTGATCAAAGTCATACTCGGAATTTATCTCGCCGTTGTATATACTAAATAATGAGGTAGCTTGAGAAGGGTCAGAAAGTTCCAAATTCAAATAGGGCAAGTTTCAGCCTGCCTAGCAAAACTAATAACTGTCTTGTTAACTGTTAGTTTTTAACATCCTACTGCTCTCCTGCCCAAAATGGGTGTAGGATTCCAGAATGTTCTCTGGACAAATAGGAAAGCGAGGAAGGTTAACATTCAGGATATGCAAAAGCCAGCGGATATCTAATGTTGTAGACCAAATTTCCCTAAAATGTTTTTAACTCCAACTCGCATCAAACCCAGCCAGCATGGCCACATCTGGAGGGCAGCAGGTTCTGGAAAGCTCTAATAATAATAATAATAATAATAATAATAATAATAATAATAATTAATGGTTTATTATTTATACCCTGCCCATCTGGCTGGCTTTCCCCAGCCACTCTGGGCAGCTCCAAACAGAATATTAAAAACATGATAAAACATCAAACATTAAAAACTTCCCTAAACAGGGCTGCCTTCAGATGTCTTCTAAAAGTCAGGTAGTTGTTTATTTCCTTGACATCTGATGGGAGGGCATTCCACAGGGCAGGCGCCACAACAGTGGTACCTTGACTCTCAAACACCTTGGCTCTTAAATGCCTTGGTTCTTAAATGCCTTGGTTCTTAAACACCAAAAACCTGGAAGCAAGTGCTCTGGTTTTCGAACGTTTTTCGGAAGCCGAATGTCCTATGTTGCTGTCGGCTATTGTTTCCGTGGCACCTGCACCAATCAGAAGCTGCGCCTTGGTTTTTGAACATTTCAGAAGTCAAGTGGACTTCCGGAATGGATTAAATTTGACACTTTTCTTTTTGCTATTTATTTTGCGTTTTTGTGGCTTTTTTGGTTAATTTGTTTTTGTGACTGTGTGGAACCCAGTTTAGCTACTGACTGATTTGTGACTGTGGAAATGGATAAAAGCCCCCCACCCCATCCAAACAATGACTATCATCGTTGCAGGTAAGAAAATAATAATAATTTTAATTTTTATCATCTACAATACTGTCTTATTTATTTTATAATACAGTACAATGATTATTGCTTTCATTTTATGGATCAATGGTCTCGTTAGATAGTAAAATTCATGTTAAATTGCTGCTTTAGGGGTTGTTTTTAAAAGTCTGGAACGGATTAATCCATTTTGCATTACTTTCCATGGGAAAGCGTGCTTTGGTTTTGGAACGCTTTGGTTTTGGAACAGACTTCCGGAACAGATTAAGTTTGTGAATCAATGTACCACTGTACTGAGAAGGCCCTCTTCCTGGTTCTCTGTATCCTCTCTTCTCGCAGTGAGGGAACAACCAGAAGGCCGTTGGAGTGCTGGGCAATGTAGCTCAAGTAAGTTTGTATTTATATATTTATATTTAATATTTATTGATTGTGTTTACTGCTCTTCATCCATAGATTTCAGAGTGGCCCACAACATAAAATTATAATATAACAAACCCACAAAATATATAATAAAATAAGAACAGCAACAAACCAATAATTTGCAAAGATTGCGTTTCTCCCTGAAGATTCCACCCCTTCGCACCATTTCCAGCCACCAGTCATGGAAGACCCTTCTTCAAAATTGCTTTCACAAGCTGTCTGGATATATTCTGTATTCAAGTAATATATTCTGTGCCAGGGAATCTTGCTCCATCTTCTATGAAATACACAGATCAAAGAAAAGTCCTCCTCTGTCATAGAAACTTCCCCAGAGCAATTATTCCAGGTTCTGCTCACTTCTGTCTAGCAACTCTGTTTGCTGCAGCATCCTTCTCTTATTGATGGAGTGTGCGAGGCACATGGGTCTTCCACACTGCCCTTGTACCCTCTCTCACATGTGCACATGTGCCAGTTTGTCAAGTTAATGGGGAATGATATTAATAAGCTCCCTGTGACAGTGCTTGGGCACACTGTCATGTTTACAAGGCAATCTTGAAAGCAGTTCATGCAAATTACATCCCAGTCTGTCATCTGCGGCGGTAAAGTCACGGTGGGAAAGGAAGGCTACGGTAATGTCCGTGACAGGTGGAAAGAGAAAGCTGGGGAAGCTCTAGATGGAGAAAATAGAGGGGAATGATTAGAAGGGGAAGGGTTGAAGAAGAAAAAACCTGAGCACTGTGAATTTTAATGCTTTTCGGAGGGAGGGAGGGAGGGGGAGAGGGAGAGAGAGAGAGAGAGAGAGAGAGAGTTGGCTAATGAGAAAGTTTATTCCAAAAGTAAATATACAAAATAAGGAAAAAAGCATCAACCTTGTTAGACTTATTTAGAACAGTTGATATAGAATCATATACAGTGGTACCTCGGGTTACAAACACTTCGGGTTACAAACTCCACTAATCTGGAATTAGTACCTCGGGTTACAAACTTTGTCCTAGGATGAGAACGGAAATCGCGCAGCAGTGGTACGGCGGCAGCGGGAAGCCCCATTAGCTGAAGTGGTACCTCAGGTTAAGAACGGTTTTGGGTTAAGAACGGACCTCCGGAACGAATTAAGTTCGTAACCCAAGGTACCACTGTAGTTGGAAGGTAATCTAATACAGCTCCCTGCAAGGCAGGAATCTCAACTAAAACACCCATGATAGATGGCCATCCAAACCTCCAAGGAAGGAGAGTCCATCTTCCAAGGGAGTCTGTTCCACTTTCAAACAGCTCCCACCATTAGAACGTTCTTCCAGATGTTTAGTCAAAATCCCCTTTCTTTTAACTTGAAACCACTGGTTCGGCTCCTTCCCTCCAGAGCAGGAGAAAACAAGCTCGCTTCATCTTCCCCTTTAGACATTTGAAGATGACTATCTTATGGATCGCTTTCATCCTACCTTTCAATCTGGATCAGTCAAGGCCAAGTTTGTATGTTTATTACTTTACAGGAAAGAAAGATTTCAAGTATGAAAATACTTATGAGATGCTCTGTGACTTGATTTAAGATATTATTACTGCACGTTTCTTTACCATTGTTAATTTGAAATGTTGACCCTAAGGGGAAATGTATAATCTGAAGTGTTGAAAAAAATAATGCATATAAAACAGCCAATTCCCAATATGGTATCTTTTTGTCACGCTCAAGAACACATCAAAGAGACAGAACTGGTTTGATGGAGGGGAACAGCCATAGATTATTATTATTATTATTATTTATTCAGTTTATAGGCACTTGACACATCAGGAATCTCCAAGGGACTTAGCTAAACTTTGAAATCAGAAAGCATGACATAAAATCAGAAAAAAAGAATAATGTGTTACTATAAAAGCCATACAATAACCTATAAAACAAACCCAATAAAAAAGCAGCAAAAAATACCAACACTAGGCAACAGAAATAATAATCCATTAAAAGCCTGAGAAAAGAGATAAGCTTTAACCTGGCACCAAAAGGAGGTTAATGATGGTACTAGGTGGACCTCAGAAAGGAGGGCATTCCACTTCCCATGGCTTCCCATGGTTTGTCATGTCATCTAGATCAACAGTGGCTAATCTCACTTATGTTTATGTTTGTGTGGCTGTAGATTTGCAGCTTGTGGGTATAGTAGGAATGATACACGCTTGGCACCGTTGTTGGGTGGAAATAGCCCACAAGTTGCCCTGGCAATGGGACAGGGCTAGGGTTGTCATTACAATCTGCCTTTGTCGCTGGAATGGCATTCTGGTCAATAGTTTGGGAAAACCCCAGTGCATCCTTGGGAGTTGACCCGTGCTGGAACCTGGCTTGAGGCAAGCCAAGTATCCAGAATACCACTGGGCAACCAGGAGAAGGGTTTAAGCAAGGCTGGACACCAAAGAAGCTAGGGGCATGCCTTGATCCACTATCTTCCCCCCTGGTCCCTTATGCTCCCTCTTACTGGTTTGATCCTGCCCAATACCATTTGTGCACAGATTTGTGACAAAGGCCTAACAAAAGTGGTGCCAGCCACCGAGGGATTTGGAGCCAATTGGAGTAAAATTCCTTCCTGGCCTCGTTTAATGGTGACCGAAAGAGCCCAGTGAAGTGTTAAGGGCTTGTCCACACTTCCACTTGTCCAGTGCTTAGAAAGCATGGGTCTGAGTGGTTTTCTGCTTGTTCCGCCACATTCCCAGGGGAAACCCATTCTTTTTTTCTTTTAGTTGCATTGCTCACACACCCTTCTGTCAACAGGCGCTTTCATTTGATTTCCAGACTGTCTTGTGCTAGATGCCAGTAGCAGTAGGAAGTCCCTATTTATTCCTTTCGATCGATATATATATATATATATATATATATATATATATATATATATATGCAACATTCAAAAAGCCAGTGTTTCCCCCTTCTACTCAGAGGGATGTTTTTGAACAACTTTAAAGCTGGCTCTAGTCAGATGTGTAGGGAGAAAGGGAATTGCACGCTTGAAATTCTCCTTTCAGCAGCTTCATCACCTCCTGATTTGCGGCACCATCAAAAATGGGCGCTGAAACTAACCGAGTGACAGCTGCTCTGAGGAATGCTGAAAATAAATCGAATTTTCCTGTTTCACAACCCTCAACCCCTTACTTTTAGGAACTCTCCAAAATAAACTGAGCCTGGTATGCCAATACTAAACATAGTCATAAACTCCATGAATTAAGCAGTGGTGCCCAAACTTTTCAAAGAGGGCCAGATTTGATGAAGTGAATGGCTGTGAGGGCTGACCAAACTTGTTGACCTTTTTTTAGGATTGAAGTTGTTGAGGTTTTTTAGGATTTTGCCCCAGGAAATGAACTGCCATAGGGGGCCAGATTAAACGGATTGGCAGGCCGGATTAGGCCCCTGAATCGGACTTTGGACATCCCTGAATTAAGGTATAATAAAGGGTTACATTCAGGTGTCTTCTAAAAGTTATATAGTTGCTCAACTCCTTGACATCTGATGGGAGGATGTTCCACAGGGTGGGTGCTACTACCGAGAAGGCCCTCTGTCTGGTTCCCTGTAGCTTCTTTTCTCGCACTGAAGGAAAGAAGGCATTTGGTGCTGGATCTCAATGTCCGGGCTGAACGGTGGGGGTGGAGACACTCATTCAGGTATACATTATGCTTGCTTGTAGGATCACATCCATACCATACATTTACAGGCACATAGCTTCCCCCAAAGAATCCTGAGAACTGTAGTTTATCCTTCAGAGAGCTACAATTTTGAGCGCTCTTAACAAATTGCACTTTCCAGTCCCCCTAGTTCCAGATCCAGCCCTACTATTAGTCAGTGGGGTGAATACAGGATGGCAAGATCCCCAAGGATGTGCTCTACGGGGAGCTGGCTTCAGGTACCAGGCCTGTTGGCAGTCCAACTCTGCTTTACAAAGATGTCTGCATACATGACATGAAGGCTGGCAACACCAACCCTGCCATGTGGGAATCCCTTGCAGACGACCACAGTGCCTGGAGAGAGACAGTCAGGTTGTGTATCCACAGCAGTGACCAGAGGAGGAAGGGCCACTGGGAGGAACACACAAAGAAGAAATGCCATGGTACACTTGCATCAGCACAGCCGGATACCTTCATCTGCCCCAGCTGCAACAAAATGTCTCTCCCATATCAGTCTCTACAGCAGGTGCTGTAATCTTTGAATAGTTTGACTCCATCTCCTTCATTGTCTCCTGAGACAAAGGGATGCCAACCATCTCTCACAGCACTCTCTGTCCTCTATCCAGGCAAGCAAGCCCAAGGGACAGACACAGACCTGGAATCCACATTTGCCCCTCATGTCTGAAGTTCCCAACCCCAAGTTTAGGCAACACTAAAGAGAAGCAACCAGTTTATTGTTAAATCTTGATCATGTGGTGCCATTATTTCAGCTGTTCCAAGGCAGTTGCTATCAGCTCCCCTAAGCCCTCAGAACTCTTAACTCTTGAAGGCACAAGGGGATGGCTAAGTATTCTTTCCTCTCTCTAGCTCTCGAGCTGGTGTTGCAGTCTTGCTAGCTCTGCAGCAGCCACCAGAAGAAGAAGAAGAAGAAGAGGAGGAGGAGGAGGAGGAGGAGGAGGAGTTTGGATTTGATATCCCGCTTTATCACTACCCAAAGGTGTCTCAAAGCGGCTAACATTCTTCTTTCCCTTCTTCCCCCACAACAAACACTCTGTGAGGTGAGTGAGGCTTCAGAGAAGTGTGACTAGCCCAAGGTCACCCAGTAGCTGCATGTGGAGGAGCGGAGACGCGAACCCGGTTCACCAGATTCTACTGCTCTTAACCACTACACCACACTGGCTTTCATAAGACATGAAACTACCCTCCACACACCAAAAAAGGAAACAAGCTGCCAGCGTTATACTTAGCCATCAGATATTTTCAATATACAGTATTCAACCGACTCTTGTTTTGCTTGATCAAATAGGAAAACTCCAGAGACATTTGGATGTTAAATCTTAGGAGGGCATCTTCAATACAGTGGCTTCTTCTTTTTTCTCATATGAGCATCTGGCCAGCGTTCTGTCAACGTTCATTACACAAGCAGCCTCCGAGCCACTCAAAGCCTCTCACACTTCACTTTAACTGCTGTAGAGTCTATGTTGGTTTGTGTCTGAAGACTCTTAAAAAGCCGTGGCCATTTAGCATGGCTTTGGGATTACAGAGCATTCTGCTTTGCACTAAATTTAAGGCACTGCCAGTATGCAGTTCAAGGTACCAGGTTTTATTTTAGCATAAACAGGAGACTCTAGGATGCTTGTTCGTACTCATGTTCATTTTCATTTAAGAATTTTGGGGTTATGTTACTGGATATTTCTGCTTTTATTCTCCCGTATTGCTCCCCATAGGATTCTTGGGCTTATGTAAAAAGATCGTGTCAAGTTCCCTACTTCCAAGTATCTGAGTTGAAGGAAACTAACATATCCTTAACAGAGGACAAGAATAGACACTTAAGCAACCGCTTCTTGACCAATATGAGATTAATTTAACATCAACTCCAAAATGGAAGTTGGTTCTAAATCTCCTAAAATTGGTCTTCTCAAATTTTCCTAAGCCTAGATGTATGCTTACTCAGACCCAACATAAGATACATTTTTTTGCAGCTAGTAGAAGCAATAATTCCATCATCTCTCAGTATAGAGGATATATCAAAAATAGAGTACCTTTTCTATGATTATCACTATGCTCGTTCAGTGGTAACTTTTAGAACTTGGAACATTACTAATAGAGTATATGGGGGGGGGACTCAAACATTTGGAAGTCGGCATAGAGGTAAACAGATATTTTGAAAACAAAACGCTTATGACCCTAGTCAGTAGAAAAGTGAAACATCAGCAAAAAGATAGCACAGACGGAAATCTGATCATCTTGGAGAATCTGCATAGTTACGACCAGTGTGACAGAGGAAAACAGCCTAGTCTAAACCAAGAAGTACAACATTCAAAAAATGAGTTTGACGATTCCCTTGCCTTCGATGAAAAGAGACTTTTAAACTCTTTTTTAGCCCTCCCTTACCAGTCACAGGAAGAAATCATCAGCAGAATGGCTTCCTTACGAGACACCCTTATTCACCTTCGGCCTCCAGAGAAAGCCAATACAATCACAGATCAAATTATGGAAATAACGTCTAACCAACACAGAGCTAAACAAAGGGAAGAGGCGGAGAAACTCACCCCTATAAATAAAGACAATCAAATCGGTGAGGAACACCCTCCTATCAGGAAACTAATGCCTAAGGGTAGTGGAAAGTTGGTTTAGTACAGGCAACTGAGATGATGGGAGAGAGTTTTGCTTCCAATCTCACCTAAATGGCTGAGAGGGGTGAAAGGATTGACATTTGCTCTGATTCAGCACTAAAGAGTGAGTTTTCCTGGGGAAGGCAGTGGGAGAAGCCGAAAACCGCGTGGACCCCGTGCTTTCTAGACATGGGGCAAGTGGGCCTGTGGATGAGCCCTCTGAAGCTTTCCATTTTAGAAGGAAAAACAACAGAGAAATATTATGAGCCTTTTGAACAGCTCTGCCATACTTCATCAGCAACGTTAGCTGAAGTATATCTCTCTCTCACACAAGACGTTAATGTGTTTTTCATTTCTTGTTTGTCACAGTTGTCAGAGCTGCAGCCAACATTACCCAGTAGGCAGCAGAAGAATAGCAAGAGTGCCTGACATATCTTACAAGACAGATACATGCCTCTGTAGGCAACGTTGGGGTTTTGATTGGGGGGAGGAGGAATGCTGAAATAATATGAAATGTTTTAATGGTATGCTGGCATAGGTAATAACCACTTCAGACATGCTGAAGCCTCCACATTATGGAATTTCTTCCAAGGCCTTCCAGGAAATTGGCCAACTATGAGGGAAGCATTAAGCTGTGAAAAATGGCAGTTAGCAAGCCAGGAAGAAATTGGGATCCACAGAAATGATATTAATTCCTACTCAAGGGCAGCACAGAATATGTTTCAACTTTAAATTGCTTCCTTGGCTCCTACCAAAGGCAGGCCTATGGAAACACAATTTTAAAGTGGACTGAGCTATAGCAGGGAACAAAAAGCAATTGCTGCTGGAATTATCTGATGCTGACTAATCCTGGCTTCATTATTTTGTGTTTTGTTTATTTGCTGAAATACCACCCTGCGCTTTCCTTCTCAATAATGGGATCTCCAAGGCTTGCGCCAATTCGTTTTTTTTAGAAACGGAAGATAAAAACCAGTTCATAATAAAACGGCAAGAAATCAACAAAACAACAGCTTTAAGTACAACAGGAGGGAAAGTGAAATTCAAATCATGGCCGAATAAAACTTATCACACGGCACTGAAAAAGCACCATAGGCTGCCTGTCCTGTCCACCTGGAGCAGAGCTCCAAAATCATAGTGGAGAAGACTCCCGGTTGATGGTGGGACGTGGATCAGGGCCTCCATTGAAGACCTGGGTGAGAAGGCAGAATCATGTGATGAGAGGCAGTTCTTCAGTGATATATGCTGAAGTATTTCTTTGTTTAGACCTGGGCTGGGGAATCTGTGACTGTGCAGATCTTGCTAGATTCCAATTCTCATCAACCTCTACCAGCACTGCCAACAGCCAGGGATGGTGGTAGTTGTAGATTGCCCATTCTAGCTTTAGACATTACTCCTGCTTAGAGGACCACTAATATCTCTGTTGCCCTGACTGAACTATGTTGGTAATTAAGATTTCTCTGATTTTTATTTTTAAAGTACAACTTTCATCACAACCAAAGAAACCAATCTCTTCTGAAGTTCCGTGGACCTTTTCCAACAACTCAGTTTAAAAACAAAACAAAACAAAACTCAACAGCATATTTTAATAAGAAGGTAAAATACACCCAGAGAGAGAGGAAGAGAGAGAGAATTCACTTTGACAAGCTGAAATGAAATAGCTCATTTTGGGCATATCGAAACATTCCATTTGGGGCTGACAGAGCAAAACAGTATAATGAAATCTCTTACTACTCTCTGCCCGCTGAAACAAAACATTCCCAGTCAATTCGGTTAATGAAACCTATCTTTCAAGCTAAGAATATGTTTCAGCGGCGACCTGTCTGACAATCCCAACAACAAGCTGTGATCCAAGTGGCTTTGCTGTTGCCCAGCCTCCCCCTCAATATTATAAAAGTTTCATTTTCCTTGTATACAAGGATGGTGTTTGAAACTATGAGCTGCTTATCATTGCAGATTTTTGCCATCATACTCATCTGACATAGAGGAATTATAGATGAGCTATTATTAGACTTTCAGAGTTTGCAAAACACCTATGTATGTTATATGCATCAGCTTTACAACAATCCTGGAAGGTATATTATCATGGTTTATCCCCATATTGCATGTTGTGGAAAGGAGGTGGAGAGGCTTTCCTGAGAGCACACTTGCAGAGCCGGCCCTATCCTTAGACAGAGTGAGGCGGCTACCTTCAGTAGCAGATCTAGAATCGTGCAGGTAGCATCAGTTTTAATAGCTGCACATGCAGAAACAAGCTGAGATAGCTCTTCCATGAACTCCACGTAACCCGCCCTCAAGTCTTCTATCTAAAAGACAAATGGAAACTATATTGCTAAATTAGGCACAACTGCTGGAGAAGATAGGATTTGAACAGAGCACTGAGAAGGAGTTTATACTTCAAATGCCCAATTTCAGATCTATGCAAGGGGAAATTTTGTGCTATATTATCCAATGGTTAGCCTGACATTGACATGAAGATGGGTTCATTTTGTAGCATTTTACACCCCATTCATCCTGCCTCAGGTTTCCATTATAAATCCATGGCATTTCTGTTGAAACGGCTCGAGTCGCTCAGATATGTTTACTCACATTGCGGTGCTGGAATAGGTGGTGTGAACAAATCAAATCACACAACAGACTGCAAAAGGACGTGAGACAACACAACTTAGGTCTTCGGAAAACAGGTTTTCGCTGTTTTTCGAGCAGTCGGGTAATCGCGATGCACCTTAATGCATAATCTTATGACTCTCACTCCACAGGAGCTCACAATAGCAATTCATAAGAACTGCAGTTCTGGATGAAACTGAGGATCGGAGTCAGAGGAGCCAACTTCTGAGGGAGAAGGGGGAGACTGACATTGCCCCCCCTAGACATTTATATTCTGAAGTGGTACAGTCCTAGAAGAGCTGTACCACATGCTTTTTCTGAACATGTAGAAAGGCCTCAGGGATAATTGATATTGCAGCCCACAGGTGAAATTTGGGGTACAACCTTCAGAGTGGTAGCATGTCCATCTGTTGTAGCAAAACCAACAGAGTGTCTTGCAGCACCTTAAAGACTGCAACATAAGTTTTCACGGGCAAAAGCCCACTTCATCAGGTACATGAAACGTTCTCCCTATTTGTATAGTCTGTGATAATTCTACATAAAGGTAAAGGTAAAGGGACCCCTGACCATTAGGTCCAGTCGTGTCCCACTCTGGGGTTGCAGCGCTCATCTCGCTTTATTGGCCGAGAGCCGGCGTACAGCTTCCAGGTCATGTGGCCAGCATGACTAAGCCGCTTCTGGCGAACCAGAGCAGCGCACGGAAACGCCGTTTACCTTCCCACCAGAGCGGTTCCTATTTATCTGCTTGCACTTTGACGTGCTTTTGAACTGCTGGGTGGGCAGGAGCTGGGACCGAGCAACGGGAGCTCACCCTGTCGCAGGGATTCGAACCGCCGACCTTCTGATGAGCAAGCCCTAGGCTCTGTGGTTTAACAACAATACAATACAATATCAGAAACTGCAACATTCAGAAACTACTCCATTCATCTTCCAGGACACTCTACTGCTGACCAAAAGGTTGTCATTCTCCAGCAAAGGAATACCAAAAGGCAACCATAGCATGAAATGGCTGAGCTAGAGCTATTCCAGAAGCTTGAATATAGCTGATTAGGCTTGAATAGGAACTATGGATGGTGTGCAACTAAGCTTTACTCAGAGTAAGACTATTTAATAGGCCTAAATTAGCCAAATTCATTAATATGTCTATTCTCTGAGTAAAACTTTGTGGAAGGCCACCCATTGGTTTCCTGCTCCACAACACCTGCTAATTAACATAGTAAAACTGTGGTGGTGGTATTACCAGCAATTTCTGTTGTTATGGTCATCTCAAACATTACATTTAATTGTCAATGGCGCCACTTTTTTGCATTGCATTGCCATTCACCTACTTTCCTCTTTGTGCTCCCCCCTTGTATCGTCTATACCTGCCAAGTGAAGATCACCACTTCTTGCATCTGAAGAAGTGGATTCGAGTCCACAAATTTTGTGCTACATTGTTTTTGTTAGTAAACCTTAAGGAGCTACAAGACTATTAGTTGCATATGTGTGTGTGTGGTTTCATCTGGTGTACACGCATTTGAGGAAGCACTTTTGAGGCTGTCTTCATCTATAGGTGTTAAGATTTATATCAGCTTTCAATAATCCTTTAGGAAGCATCCTGTCTTTTGGACATGGGCAAAACATAGAAAGGTAACAGACCCCTGGACGGTTAAGTCCAGTCAAAGGCAACTATGGGGTTGCAGCGCTCATCTCACTTTCAAGTCGAGGGAGCTGGCATTTGTCTTCAGACAGCTTTCCAGGTCATGTGGCCAGCATAACTAAACTGTTTCTGGCGCAGCGGGACACTGTGACAGAAACCAGAGCGCATGGAAACTCCATTTACCTTCCCGCCACAGTGGTACCTATTTTTCTACTTGTACTGGTATGCTTTCGAACTGCTAGGTTGGCAGGAGCTGGGACAGAGCAATGGGAGCTCACTCCATCACAGGGATTTGAACCACCAACCTTCTGATTGGCAAGCCCAAGAGGCTCAGTGGTTTAGACCACAGTTCCACCTGTGTCCCGGTAGCCTGGGTATACAAGGCATGCCAGCAGGATTGGTTGGCTTTCTTCTGTTGCTGTGCTCACAAATTTCAACAACTCCTCACTACTGTAAATTTTCCAAAGCATTCTACCATTTAATTCCCTTCCACACATGTCTTGAGGGATTGTAAACATCCCCTGCATTACATCCCTCTATTCCCATAGCATTATTGCTTCCTTTGGGAATTGAGAACGAGATCTTGCATTACTTTAATAAGCCACTTGGTAGTTACAGAGAATGGAAAATAAGCTATGCGGAGGATGCCAATAGATGCTATGCTGCACCCACACAGTCACACAAATTAATCAGAACAGGAGAAACAAGGACCAGAAAGACATCAGACACAGTACATAAAATAGAATTGTTAAACATGGCTCTAAAATTAAATCCCTTCAAAATTAAACTAAGGCGTATTTGACTTCAGGAACAAGACTTCTGTAAAATGACTTGCTGCCTGACTAGCAGCCAATTCATTTCTTCCCATACAGTCTTCCCGGTGGGCGGTACAAGGTAACACAACCTTTATTTACTCCTGTGCAGAGGGACTCAAAGCAAAAACACTATGAACCAAATAGTCAGGGCATCCCTCTCGACTGACCTTAGCATGATTTATTTGAAATTCAGGAAGCAAAACCCAAATGAGACAATTGATAAATAAGTTGCTGCTCTGATAGACAATCCCTAGCTTCATTGCTTCTCTTCTGCATATATTTGATTTGTTGTTGTTGTTTAGTCGTTTAGTCGTGTCCGACTCTTCCTGACCCCATGGACCAGAGCATGCCAGGCACTCCTGTCTTCATATATTTGATACGTTCTCCAAGAACTTTGCAAGCTTATAAGGCAGAACTTACCTTCATGGAAGCCATGCTGATTCTTCTGCTGCAGAACTTGTTCTTCTGTATCTGGTGTGAGGAACTTTGGCCCTCCAAATGTTGTGGAACTACACCTCCTACCACCAATAGCTACTGGCCAGGATTATTGAAGCTGATGGGAGTACTGTGTAGTTCAGCAACATCTGGAGGGCCAAAGGTTCCCCACTCCTGCTCTATAGGCTTGATGAAATTCTTAAAATTTCATCAAGCCTATAGAGAATAGATTTTAAGCTAACCAGCATGTAAGTTTATATTTGTAGTATGTAAGCTTTTATGAACATTTTTATCAAACTGAAAGGGTGAGATATGTTAAACAAATAAACATCTGCTTCACTGCAACTAACACAATAAACCTCTGAGATCCTCCTAGCTAATTTTATTCTTATATTACCCATAACATAACTCTATGACTACTGTTCTCAGGTTCCCTGAATTCAAGGCTGGGCTCTGTCCTGAATTTTCAGTCTCATCATTTTCCTATTTGCTCCAGCCTTTATCGCCCACCCCTTGTACCTACGAACCCATAAAAATGTTTTGCTATGATAAGTATTCTCCTCTACCACTTGAATTCATGACACTGTGCTTTAGTAATCTTTCTAATTATATGCAACTGGATCCATGCTACTAGGAGAATGCAAGAGCATGCACAGGTTACCACTGAATGTGAACAGGATATTTCAAACCAATTTGGGTTAATTGATTTTACATATTTCAATTGAACTGCTTAGTGTGAGAAATCAACAAGCATAATTTCAATAGTAGCTATGTAGCCCTAGGTGGAACTAGAGAGGACATGCTTCTGCTCAGTCATAAAAAGGTATGTTCATGCTTCCAAGCTCTCATTTGGGAAACAAACAATGGTGTAACACTCAGGAGATAGGTGTGCAATAGGTTAGAGCCCAAACCTGCAGAGTGAATCCCTCTCCCTGAAAATCACTGAAATACCAAGGGCAAGGTCATTTCACAGTAAAACACGCACACATTCACAATTTAAATGCTCCTTTCATTTAGCCTTCACAGAATTCTCAACTTAAGGGTGCATTTTTCTCAAAACTGGCCCATACCAATGTTATAATAATATAAAGGCACAAAATGTAATGACGGTAGGCATAAGCAACAATATTAAACAACATTATGCATGCAGAAATAAACATGACCAAATTAATTAAATGCTTACTAGCCTAGTGTGTATTTTCTTCATTTGAATAATCTTTATGTTTTGGTGCTTTGTCTTGAGGTATCACGTAAGCTCTCTTAAAACACAAACTTAAAAAAACAAAACAAGTTTCACATAATTAATGAATGATTTAAAAGGAACCAAGCTATGAATGGCCTTGAAACCAAACTAAGACTTTAAAGTGATATTTTCTAATTCATGGGGCTCTACAAATCTCAACCCAGGTGTCATAGACTGGCAGAATGCAGAGGAGTGGTGGAAGGTTCTGGCTGGGGAACACCCAAGGGAACCTGAAATATACTCGGAGTCAAGTGTGAATTTCATGCTCTTTATTCAGCTCATAGTAGCAAGGAATGAATCTTTCCCCAAAACGCCTGCTATATATACATTATTTACACAATGGGCCCCACGTGATTGGCTAATTCCGGGCTACTCCTGTAGGCCAATCAGGTTGCGGATTCACTTCCTCCAAGAGCCTGATTGGCTGCTCCTGCAGGCCAATCAGGTTGCTGATTCACTTCATCCAGGAGCCTGATTGGCTGCTCTTGCAGGCCAATCAGGTCGCTGATTCACTTCCATCTGGAGCTGGATTGGGTGGCTCCTGTGGACCAATCAGACTGCTGCATTTTGGATCCTATTGTTCTAGGATTCAGCTCAGTGCATAACAGAACCCCCAGAAAAGAAGGCTCATAGCCAAGGGATTGGTGATGGGATGGCGATGAGTGGTCAGAAGGAGAAGAGGAGGCAGACTAGGAAGAGGAGGTGTCGGAAGCTGAAGAGGCAACAGGGTTCAACAAACAGGAAGAGGCTGGGGCAGAGAGCAGTCCTGAATCAGAGGCAGGAGAGGTGGCGGGGGGGGGGAGAGAAGAGGCAGGCTGCTGAAGAATCCAGGGAGTCTCCCCTTCCTGCTATGATCAGTTCTCCCCCCCCCCATCTCCCAGAATACGCATAGAAATGAAGAGGGCGGAGCAAAGAGAGACAAGACAACAGAGCCTTAAGCTGCTGGGGAAGGAACCAGGCCAGGAGCCTTAGAGAGCCGTGGGAAGGCAGGGACCTTCAGTCTTGCCTCATTTGGGCAAGACCTACTGGGAAGAGCTACAGGTAGGTAGCCGTGTTGGTCTGCCGTATTCGAAACAAAATAAAAAAATTCCTTCCAGTAGCACCTTAGAAACCAACTAAGTTTGCTCTTGGTATGAGCTTTCATGTGCATGCACACTTCTGCTCATACCAAGAACAAACTTAGTTGGTCTCTAAGGTGCTACTGGAAGGATTTTTTTTTTTTTTTGTTTCGACTACTGGGAAGAGTTGCTGTGTTCACTACACTAGGCTGCACTGTGTTGGTTTCTTTGAATAAAGGGTTAACTTCACTGACGCTGGGTGTTTCGTTACTGACCTACTCTTGACTGGGGCTCATGACACCAGGTTGCTTCCAGACAGTCTCCCTTCTTGAGCATTTACCTTGATTTGTTTGCACAAAGTTTGTGGGGATATCGACTATTTACTTAACATTCATTTTGGTTGGTTTGCAGGGAGGTTAGATCATGTTACATTCCGAAAAAAATATTATTCCTCACTTTCCAGCACAGTTTTCTATCACATTCATTATCATAAAAGGGGGGGGGGGTTGGTGGGAGGGGCTGTGTGCAAGGACTCCAAATGAACTTTAATTTCACAATCTGAATTTGCCAGAAAGTGATTGTTGCTATTTTGGAGTGCAGTTATGTCTGGGAGTGTCCCTGGTCTCTCAGATATGGAAACCAATAGGGCAGTTAGCCATTCAATGCTCAATATGAGAATGGGGATGAGAACAAGGCAGTAATAATGTTGATGTTAAATATATGTTAACCAGTAATATATTTCAAGGCACAAAGCAATTTAAGTCAGGCAATAGTCACTGAATGCCACAAATAAATAAATTCTCTAGGATTCTCTGAAAGGCTACGGTCATAGTGGCTTGAATTAAAAGCAAAGAAAAATAAATTTCAGGTAAGAAGTTCAAAGGAACAAGGATTGCGATTCATAATTGGCTACACTGACATGGAGCTCCAATTATGAAGTGAACGTATGATGTTCAGCTCATTAGGCATTGCAGACAAACGATGAGATGTGGAGCATTATAGACTTGTTGCAAGATATTATTGTGAATACACTGTAAGTCTGTATCTGTTTCTAGTGTTGGCTGGATATAGCAGATTCCCAGGACTGGTGGACAAAGACAGGGAAACAAATTTGAGCAAGTCTTATGGACAATTTTACAAAATGAAACAAAAAAATAAGTTAGTTCCAATTACAAAGACTGAAAACTGATTTTAAGTCAGCTGGAGAAAGGAATGGTAACAAGGCAATACTGATGCTTTCAAAAGTATCAAAATGCAAGTTATAATAATTTAATTGCTGTAAAGGAATAAGGATTTTGTAGTGCAATCCTAACCTCCTGAGAAGGGGTTCCACCATGCCCAGGTGGGCCAAAAGCAGTTTTCCCACTGAGAAATTACAATTACTACAACAGGCAGAAAAACAGGATTAAGGACCTTTTGGTTTGCCAAGACCCTCTTTCTACTAGAAGAAGACCATGGAAAACGTAAGGTTTAAAGTTGGATTTTGACGCATGGTTAGTTCTTCAAAAATATGCTCATATGCTCTCTCAAACCACTGTGTGCTGCTGCTGCGTGGTGTTATATAAAAATGGGAAGGAGGTGGGTTAGGAACCCTCTTTTGCAAATGCAACATTATTAATAGATTGTGCAGATGCAGAAGATTGAAAATGTCAACGAATCGATTTCCTGTTTTTCGCATTAAAGCTTTTGGGGCTTGGCATATCTCTTCTTGCCTAGTTGGAATTGGGAAGCTTGATTCCTAAT
This sequence comes from Darevskia armeniaca, assembly GCA_034641395.1. Classification (NCBI taxonomy): domain Eukaryota; kingdom Metazoa; phylum Chordata; class Lepidosauria; order Squamata; family Lacertidae; genus Darevskia; species Darevskia armeniaca. The sequence goes on along the minus strand of JAWWNF010000262.1, from coordinate 112,114 downwards.
GCTACATTATTTACAACAGAGGCAGAGCATGATCCAGAAGGCAAAACAAACTGTCAATAACTTATTAACGAAATTTGCAGCCACAGGCAAACACTGATAGAGGGCTCCCAAAGAGCAAGTCATCAAATGCATTGCTAAGGTGAGCCAGCCACAGATATTAAGAGTTAAGGTATTTAGGAACACCTACACTCAGGGAATGGGACACGGGTGGCGCTGTGTTCTAAACCACAGAGCCTAGGGCTTGCTGATCAGAAGGTCGCCGGTTCAAATCCCCGCGATGGGGTGAGCTCCCGTTGCTCGGTCCCTGCTCCTGCCAACCTAGCAGTTCAAAAGTACATCAAAATGCGAGTAGATAAATAGGTACCGCTCCAGCGGGAAGGTAAACAGCGTTTCCGTGTGCTGCTCTGGTTCACCAGAAGCGGCTTAGTTATGCTGGCCACATGACCCAGAAGCTGTACGCCGGCTCCCTCGGCCAATAAAGCGAGATGAGCACCGCAACCCCAGAGTCGTCCATGACTGGACCTAATGGTCAGGGGTACATTTACCTTTACCTTTACTATATGGAACTTGCCGAACTGACAGGGAAAATCCGCGACCAGAGGGAGGAGACAGTGGAAAAAGATTGGAAGAAATTTAAAGTATATATAAAGAACTATTGTAAGATTGAGAGTTAGAAAAAAGTTTGAAGAAGTGGAAGCCTACAGATTAGAAATAGGATTAATCAAGTAAATATATGATGTATAGATATTATAAGACAATAACATTGGTAAAATAACAAAAATAAGGAAAGATGAGAGGAAATTACTAAAGATGATTGACATTGAAACGTAGCAAGACTGGGAAAGAGGAAGGGAAAAATATGAGGCTTGTTTTTGTTGTATTTTGTATTGGTATTTTTTATGTGTTTTATGTTATGTTAAGTTCTTTGCTATTTGTGTGGAAAAATCCAATAAAAACTATTTAAAAAAAAAAAAACATTTACCTTTACCTTTACACTCAGAGAAAAAAAATATTGTTTAGAAGCTCAGGCCAAATAGAATGTGCCCACTCTGAAGGCCATTTTCTTCTAGCGCCCGATGGAGAAATTTAGAAAGCTCTGGAAAGATCCAAATTTTGAAAGTAAGGAATAGCTTTAGGCTAGTAGACACAGCCACCTAGTCAAAGAGCATTTCCACATAAGAAGAGCCTGTTGCATCAGGCCAATGGTCCATCTTGTCTAGATTCCCATTCTAATAGGCGGCATCCAGATGGCTATGGGAAGCCTGCAAGCAGGACCTGAGAGTAACAGCCAACTCCTCGCTTGTGATCCCAGCAACTGGACCTTCAGGAGATCCACTTTTAGTTTATTATTGTGGATGAAAAGGTAGAGCTTACATGGGTGTTTGTTGTTTTGTTGGCAATAAACTAAGGGTCTTTGCTCTCATAGCCTGACAGTCAATCCACACAGCTCATTTCTCGTTGCACTTTGCAGAGCAAATCTTAATCAGCAGTATCTCATCTACCCCCGAAGTGTTTGTAGCAACAAAGGATCAAAAAAATGTGCTGAATGGGGGTGTACATTAATAAAGTGGAAGTCTCCTGAGGGATTCTGATGCATCTTTGGTTAATGTTGCTATTACTGATCACACATTAAATCATGTTAGGGAGGGAAACACCTCTTTAAAGTTATTTAAGGTTCACTTTGCTTCAATGATTTCAATTTAAAAATTAGCATTTTAACATGCACCATCAACTAAACATCCCATTTCTTATGTAAGGGAGACACAGCATAATCTATATTCTACTGCCCTCTGGCTGAAAAGAAGCATGCTGCCAAAAGACCATAAATATTCAATGCATGTAAATGCAACTTTACTGAACTGTTGTGTTGCTGTTCTTTCAATTTATGTTTGCGGAAGTAAATTTGTGATATAGCAATATGGACTCTCCAAACAACCGGAGAGAATTTGGGCCTACTGCCGGCCTTGATTCGAGTCTTATGCATGCCTACTCACAAGCAAATTCCACTGAATTCCATTGAACTTACTCGCAGGTAAGTGTAGGGTTGTAGCCCTAGTTTTCTGAAATCCAGGAAAGTGACTGAGTTCCTTTTGGGATATCCAGAGCCCGTTTCCAATAATGGTAGGATGTTTTTTTCTTAAGGGTCAATGGCAAGCGGTTTTCTGAGCATATGAAGACTATTTACCTCCCAATAAGCAACTTTAAATAAATAAATAAATAGATAAATAAATAAATAAATAAATAACAGCCCCATGCATGCACAGAGTTCCTCCTCCCAAATTTCCATTTTTTCTGAATTAAAAGTGCATTTTATAGACTTTAATAAAATAACAAAAACCTGGGCACACTTTTTTCTGGACTTCTGTCTTTCTGTTCCGGAACTGGATCGAGAGATGAAATTCTGGTTAGGCCAGTAAACTTCTGGCAATGAGCCCTGAGTCAGTCTATGTAGCTGGGTCAATTCCAACAAGGGTTTTGTCAAAAAATAACAATGTATGAGGTATTACTAGTTAGTTAAAAGTGACAAATCTCTTTCTACTCTTAAAAAGCAGGCTCTAATTCCGGAGAAGGAAGCAGCTGAATTGGCTGAGGAGGTGGGGGAATTCTTGTCCTTCTATTGTGAATACATAAGTTTAAAAATTATTTTCCGTTTGGTTCTGGATCCAAAGGTTGATTCCCTCAGGTTGTTCAAAATCATTTAAAAAAAAAAACCTGTAGAAATCAAAAGCAATTTTGGAACAGTAAGCATTAAACATACACCGCTGGTGACAGGTAGATACTGTGCAATAAATTGCCCTTAAAGATGATGAAAGCTCAGCCAGCCGACAGAAATCCCTTTTGAAAGAGGAAGCTGTTCAGAGCCTTCATCCAGGACTGAAGAGTGAGGAACAGGACAAATGGGACGTTTAGCTGAAGGTGTGCATTAGAATGCTAGTTTTGGAAGTGAAATTGTTGAAGCAAAGTGAGCTTAAATAACTTTAAAGATGCCTTCCTTCCATGATAGGGCTGCGGTGAGAATGTGGAGCTGTAGCTAAATATGCCCAGCTCATTGTCACAACCAGCCAAAGCTCTGATAGTCAAAGAAATTTGAGGAGGGGGTCAGCAGGAGTCCGAAGAGTGCCAAGCGCATTGAAATTTAGAGGTGTTTCAGGATTTGGGTATTTGCGAATTCTAATACGAACTGACCTAGTCTGCACTGCATCAGCTGATGTGCATATTGAATTTTGCTCATCCACCAGCTTTCACATTCCTTGAATGTTCTGATACAATTTTTAGATCAAGGAGGATCGAGGAAATGGTGGCATTGTCTATTTCCTCTCTCCCGCATCCTTTTTATATCCTTGTTCTAAAGGCCATGCCCTTGCAACTTTCCTTTACACACCCTTTTGTGTTTTGCACTTCCCCTTTCCCCTTTCTGAAGCTTGAATTTCAGCATGATAAGAATATATGATTATGACATCAGCCTGCAACAAGATGGCATTAAGAGAGAGAGAGAGAGAGAGAGATTTCCATTTTTTTAACAATAATACAACATCTTATAGCATATTTTAGTTTTTAGCTCTGCCGAGCTATCCACTTCCCTCCACCCATCTTCTGGTTTTCTAAGACTTATCTTAAATCCACACATTTAAAGGTAAAGGTAAAGGGACCCCTGACAATTAGGTCCAGTCACGGCCGACTTTGGGGTTGCGGCGCTCATCTCGCTTTACTGGCTGAGGGAGCCGGCGTACAGCTTCCGGGCTTCTGGCGAACCAGAGCAGCGCACGGAAACGCCGTTTACCTTCCCGCCAGAGCGGTATCTATTTATCTACTTGCACTTTGACGTGCTTTTGAACTGCTAGGTTGGCAGATGGAGGTGGTCTTGCTTCGGTTACAACAATCTCACAATGAGGACGGGTCAAAGTAACAGAAATTATAAATAAGGCTTTCAAAGAGAACAATGGTGTGACTTTCAGGATGTAGATAACAAAGTTCTCAAGAGTCAAATAATAGAAAGGGGGGAACTTATTTGCTGTTTTAAGTTTTCCTGGGAAAATGTACCTGTGCTGCTGATACAAATAGTAATATAATATATGCAACACATGGGCGATGCACAATAATTTCCAAATCAATTATGCATTATTCCATACATTGTTTATCAAACTTCTGAGTAGAATATAAAGCCTAACGCAGAAGCCACAAAGACCTACAAACTAACAAATCTGAAAACAAACAGTTGATATCTAATTCCAATACAATTTTCAAATATTTAACTCCATCTGGATGCCTGATTCTAGTATGTTTTTCAGATGTTAAACTCAGTCATTTGATTTCCTTTGAATAAGTTCACAAAGATATCAACAAAGGTTAGTTCCCTGTGATTTCCAATAGCGTGAGGTGCTGATGGTATTGTAGACAGATGTTAATAAAGACAGGGTGCCGGCGTTTTCCGCCTATTTCGCCCTGGCGATCCTGTTGTTTAGGAGGCCGATATTCGCCCCCAATGGGGCCCTTTAATTAGGGTTTGCCGATTGCACACTCCCACAAAATTTTCCCGGCTTCTTCAGTAGTTCTCAAAGCTTGGATGCATATACAGATGTTCAAATTCATAAAGAATACGTTGCATGGCTATGTCCCTCCCTCCCCTTGAAGTAATGACACAGACACATTATATGAATTTTAATGGGCGTGAAGGCCACAACTTTATTGGTTACGGATGTAGAGCGGTATTGGCTTAGGCATTGGACCCTAACAGGCTATATCCGACCCCAACCCGTGTGTTGGAAGTCTGGGAAGGGTTAATCCCCAGAGAGTAGCCCCAATGATGTACATCGAATGGAACTCCCCCTGTGATCACCGTTGGGGCGTGCCTTGGGCCCTAACCTCCCTTGGCTTCGGACATGGCCACGCCCCCGGAATCCGTTTACCGGAATACCCTTCAAGATAAGGGCAGGTGATGGCGCTACCTCCCCTCCTCAGTTCTAGGACGAATTATTCCAATGCCTAACCGCCAAACCAAAGTTGTGACGATTTGCTATGAGGTAGGTGAAAAAACCCGAATGGCTAATCCGCACGGGAAAAAGAACTACCAGGCTCCTCGGCCAACCAAGGCAACCAACCGAAGTCCATAGCAAGGTCAAGGGCTAAGAGTAAGGGCGGGATGGTGGGTGAACCTAACATCTGAGGAGCGGGGCGAAGAAGGGAGGATTTCCCGCCCGCTTCCTGCTTAAACGGCAGCAGGACACGCCCCCCAGACCGACCTGATTGGTCGGCCAGAGGATGATGCGGGCGGGAGAGCCCCTGACGCATTGGGCTGAATTCCAGCCCAGCAGGCGGGTCAGTCGTGACGCCTGCAAAGCCACCTCCTGTTGAAGACAGAGGTGGGGGCTTTTCTTGGCTTAAGCTGAAGAACTAAGTTTGCTTAGCCAACTTGCTTTGACTTTCAGGATGTAGATAACAAAGTTCTCAAGAGTAAAATACAGAAAGGGAGGGACGTATTTGCTGTTTTAAGTTTTCCAGCAGCCAGCTGGAGCAAAGACAACAGCATGAATTATTGCAGACCTGATGGAAGGTAGAGTCCAACAAAACCCACAGGGGTACAGATTCCTCACCCCTGCTCAATTCCCAGCATGCATGAACCAACCTGAATATGATGCCTACAGAGTATCCCCCTCCCCTGGAAATTTTAAGCATCCGTCTCAAACATTTCCTTTATGAAAGCTCCTTCTCGTCCTTTCATTTTCTCTCTTCCAAATGCTTTTGCATCTGTGGCTGCTTCCAAGAACATTAGCAGCATCCACAGGAAAGAAAAAATAAAGATTTGTTATGCATTCCTGCAGGGCTTATTTTGCCATTTATGTAACCATGTGCCTTTGTTAAAGAAACTCATTCCAACAAATCTGTTCATGTTCCACAGCTCTGATTTGCAATATTAAACTCAGTCATTTGATTTCCTTTGAATAAGTTCACAAAGATCCAGTATAACTGAAGGAGCATCTCCACCCCCCATCGTTCAGCCCGGACACTGAGGTCCAGTGCCGAGGGCCTTCTGGCGGTTCCCTCACTACGAGAAGCCAAGTTACAGGGAACCAGGCATAGGGCCTTCTCGGTAGTGGCGCCCACCCTGTGGAACGCCCTCCCGTCAGATGTCAAAGAGAACAACAACTACCAGACCTTTAGAAGACATCTGAAGGCAGCCCTGTTTAGGGAGGCTTTTAATGTTTAATAGTTTAATGTTTGATGTTGTATTTTAATGTTCTGTTGAAAGCCGCCCAGAGTGGCTGGGGAAACCCAGCCAGATGGGCGCGGTATAAATAATAAATTATTATTATTATTATTATTATTATTATTATTATTATTATTATGCAGGGTCATTGAAGAGCAGAGCCTGACAAAGATATTTTTTACATCAACCAAATCCAGACAGATTCTAAAGATCTCTCTCCTTATCTACTGCTTATCATGATATAAAGAGCATGCCAAGCAGGCAAGTTAAACCCAAGGCCTCAGTTCATTCAACCAATAGTACTTAGCATTTATATAGCACAAAAAATGTCTGGGACGCGGGTGGCGCTGTGGGTTAAACCTGCAGCGGGAAGGTAAACGGTGTTTCTTTGCGCTGCTCTGGTTCACCAGAAGCGGCTTTGTCATGCTGGCCACATGACCTGGAAGCTGTACGCCGGCTCTCGGTCAATAATGCGAGATGAGCGCCGCAACCCCAGAGTCGGTCACGACTGGACCTAATGGTCAGGGGTCCACTTAATTGTAAGTGTTTACTCAAACCCTGCTAGTGAGTCCACTTCTTTACAATATTTCTGTAAATACATCATAATTGGTTCCCAGTCTTTTTTAAAGTCTCTATTGTCCTTGTTTCTGAGTTTCCCGGTAAGTTTTGCCATTTCAGCATACTCCATAAGTTTTGCTTGCCATTCTTCTTTCATTTGTATCTTTTCATCTTTCCATTTTTGGGCTAGTAACATCCAAGAAATTGAAACAGAGGGAAACCCAATTGTGAGATTTGCTGATCCCTAGAGAAGTCAGATGCGATCATGTGCAGTGCTGTAGGTGGGACTCTCACCCTTGTATAGTAGGCTGCATCCTAGCTTCACTCACTGCACCCCACTCCCCACATGAATGCAGCTCTCTCCATCCAGGTCACTTCAGTGCTGCTGGTTTGACTTCATCCCTGGATGCGCACTCCATTGTCTCTCGAGACAGACCTATCCCAACAAATAACATCCAAGCAAGCAAGAGGCATGATCACAGTTCAAAAACACATCCCAGCCATGCAAGAGCCATCAAGGAAAGTGCAGAGCAAGGTCAGTGTGGAATCCGGGTTGGGGAAGAGTCTGAGGAGCTAGACAGAGAAACTACATTAGGCCCTTGGGACTGAGGTTCTCTGTTCCAAGACTATGGGTAACAAATATGATAAATATATGGCAGTGAAAAAAGCCATATTGTGTGTGTTAACTGTGAGTAAAATCTTCACTGATTTGCAAAGCAAAGTGACTTTGATTTATTCTAGCCTAGGTATTTTTGTTGGGAACGTTTGTATAAAAGTGGATGAGGGAATATTTAAATCTAACCAAGTTTTAATGTGTTCATAGTGATTGCCATTGTGCTAACTCTGCTACAAAAGAGTAAGACTCTTCCAAACCTCTCTCTCCAACAATTCCTACCTTTATCTATCTATATATATAGAATTATGCAGTGCAATTGTGTGCAATTGAATTAATTAGATTATAGTGATACTATATTACCCAACTGTATTTTAGTCACCATCTTAGACACAGGGTTGTATCCAATTCTCTGCCAGCAGAGTTATGGCCCCCAGCCTCCCTTTATACAATACTACATTGGAGAAGCCATCTTATTTAATCCCTGCAAGTCAGTCGACAAAAAGAAAGAAAGCATAGAGCTTGTGCACCATCGTGGCTTATTCCTGATTCATAATTCCTGATTCAAATCCTTCTCCTACTTTGAACTTTGTGGATGCAACAAAACCACAGTAACCATAGAAGCTACAATTTTGAATAAGGACACAGCTTTGCATCCAGTCTAACGAAGACATCATCTGGAGCGAAAGAAACTGATACAATACACATGAAATGGATTCATATTCACGTACAAAGCACAGGCTAAGATTTAATCAGGGAAGACAGCAACTAATGATAATGATGTGCAAATAGACAACTATGAATATTTGAATAGGTCAATCATTTACATTATAATTTGGATTTGGCAAAGCTAAAAACTAATTTGAATGTGCACAATGAACATTTCTACTGTTTCTTATAAGCAGAAAAGAAGGAGCCGAGTAAATTGGACTGTTGTTCATAGTTGGCAGTATGACTAGCCTAAAAATTCTTTCCTGTAAAATGGTTTGGATTGTTTCTCTATGAATAAAGTGTAATGAGTGGAATACTATCCATTATTTAATAGGTACCAACTGGTGCCCAGATTTTGGACTAAAGCACAGCCAAGTTCCACAACCCATACAACCTACAACACCCTTCATTTTAAAAGAAAACGAAACAATAATTAGAAAAGGATCTAAAGTACTTTAGTGATATTTAACATATTTGTATCCCACCTTATCCATAACATTATTTCAAGATGGCTTTTATAATTTTAACAATAAAAAATAAACATTTTAAAAAAAAATAATAAAATGAGAACATGCAAAAGCTTTTTAGTAGGCGCATAAAACTGAATCTACTTTAAAGCAGCTTCAAAATAAAACCATAATATTCGGAATTTTAAAGGCCTGGATAAAACTCCTGTTCGCTAGAACACATAAAGAGAGGTACAAGGTAAATGGTGTGTTAAAAATAGATAAGAAAAATGGATTTAGTATAGAAATTTCAAGGTTTGAAAAGGAATTATTGGAAAATAATGTGAAGTTCCTTTCTAAAATGTATAAATTGTTGCTAGAGTAGCATACTAAGGACAAAGAAGTCAAATCAGTAATGATTAACCGGGAACAAGACATTGGGCACAATATTCCATTTTCATCTTGGGAAAAATTATAGACTTAAAATTTACAGCGTGCTGTACATTGAAGGAAAACTATATGAAAATGATGTGTCGGTGGTATTGAACACCTGTAAAACTAGCAAAAATGTATAGAACTGCTTTCAATGTTTGCTGGAAATGTAAGGAGAAAGAAGGCACATTCTACCATATGTGGTGGACGTGCAAGATAACTAAAGCATGTTGGGAAATGATTTACAATGAGTTGAAAAAAATGTTTAAAATAACATTTGTGTGGGGGAAACAGAGGCTTTTTTTGTTAGGCATTTTAGGTACAGAGATTCAGAGGGAGCAGGGATGACTATTCATGTGTGCAATGACAGCAGTGAGGATGCCACTGGCCCAGAGATGGAAAGAAGACAAAGTTCCAACCCAAGAGGAATGGCTGATGAAGATGATGGACCATGCCGAAATGGCGAAACTGACTGGGAAAATCAGAAACAAGGAAGAGAAGAATTTTAAGAAGGAATGGGAAAAAAATTTTGTTGTTGTTTAGTCGTTTAGTCGTGTCCGACTCTTCGTGACCCCATGGACCAGGGCATGCCAGGCACTCCTGTCTTTCACTGCCTCCCGCAGTTTGGTCAGACTCATGTTGGTAGCTTCGAGAACACTGTCCAACCATCTTGTCCTCTGTCGTCCCCTTCTCCTTGTGCCCTCCATCTTTCCCAACATCAGGGTCTTTTCCAGGGAGTCTTCTCTTCTCATGAGGTGGCCAAAGTATTGGAGCCTCAGCTTCAGGATCTGTCCTTCCAGTGAGCACTCCGGGTTGATTTCCTTAAGAATTGATAGGTTTGATCTTCTTGCAGTCCACGGGACTCTCAAGAGTCTCCTCCAGCACCATAATTCAAAAGCATCAATTCACAATGTACTTAAGAGAACGCTGTAAAGAACAGAAAACTTTGATAGGATTTGAGTAATGTTTGTTATGTACGAAAAACTATGGAAAAATGAATTATTATTCTTTTAACAAATTAGAGAAAATAAGATAAGCAGATGAAAAAAAGATTGATCATGGTAACCATGGAAGGGTGGAGGGAAGTCAAGGGATACAGAGAATCCCAAATGAAGAGGTGAATGATCTGTCTGAATTAAAATTTAAAAATGGTGGTGGGTTTGTTTGTATGTATGAGTTGTTGTGGATTATGTTGTAAATAAAGAAAATAATAAAAATAATAAAAATTCCGATCTGTCTGAATTTAGAATTGTTATGTAAAACTTAATAAAAATATTGGGGGGGGGGGAGAGGTGCACAGAACTGAGGAGGGCACTATGGAAAAGGCCCAGTTCTAACCTTAGAAGTATTGTGGAACTTTGCCAGTTTGAGCTTCGATGTCTAGCAAAAAACCAATGAGCAGGCGACAGGTAGCAAAGCAAAAAAGGATTTATTCTTGTACAAGAATGGTGCCTCATCTACTTTGTGGTGCAGACAAGAGACCCATTACAGGCAACAACCAATTTAGGCACGCCTGAAAGACTCACGGTCATGCACATGTGCACAGCGCCAAACTCAGAAGTGGCCCCAAAATGTTAGAAACACATCATGAATGGGGGCAGGGCAGAGGCAGGGCAAGGGCAGAGAGGGGCTGAGTGGGGGCGGAACAGGGCAGAATGGGTATACATGCGCTTTGCCAATGTGAATGGAACCCCCTCACAAAATGAGGATTGCCTCTACAGGTTACACATAAGGTAAAGGTAAAGGGACCCCTGACAATTAGGTCCAGTCGTGTCTGACTCTGGGGTTGCGGCGCTCATCTCGCTTTATTGGCCGAGAGCCGGCGTACAGTTTCCGGGTCATGTGGCCAGCATGACAAAGCTGCTTCTGGCGAACCAGAGCAGTGCACGGAAACGCTGTTTACCTTCCCGCCAGAGCAGTACCTATTTATCTACTTGCACTTTAACGTGCTTTCGAACTGCTAGGTTGGCAGGAGCAGGGACCAAGCAACGGGAGCTCACCCCGTCGCAGGGATTCGAACCGCCGACCTTCTGATCAGCAAGCCCTAGGCTCTGTGGTTTAACCCACAGCGCCACCTGGGTCCCTGTACAGGTTACACATACATAAGCCTTTATAAATTCACATAAACAGCTTGATGCCTTGTTTCCTGCCAGCTTATTGCACTTTTGCGCAGTTGCCAAAGCCTAATCATGACCTTTGATAAGCAACCTTCACAACTAGGCATTTGTGGGAGGGGTTTTCCACCACCCCTTCCTGTTGCCACTAAGCCCTTTCTGATACCCTGCCCTCTTCTATTTGTGGTTAGCAGGACTATTTTTTCCTGCTGACCCTTGCCTTTGAAGCTTCGACTTTTGACACCTCACCTAACCACAAGCTCCGTCTGTTACTTTGTGCTTAAGGGAGTTTCCTATTGCTGTCTCGAACAAGGTGCTCAGAGATGGATTAGCCCAGGGCACTTAGTTTTTTACACTTCACTAATGGTTCCTCTTTGCTTAGCCAGAATGATTCAATGGCTGTCCTTGAATCAACCTAGGCAGCTTGGGAACAACAGCAGTTTTTGAACTGAGCCCAGTCCTGTCTCCAACATGCTAGCTTTCTGGGTGCAAGGAAATCTTTTTGTTGCAGAGCAGTATTTGCATTCTGAAGTGATACTGCCCTGACACAGGTTTGCCAGTTCAGTGAGAGGTGAGTACAGGCCCAGGTTTAATGAATTCATACATTAGTCTTGGGAACTGACTGCTTGGTTGATCTGTTCTGAATACTGATGAAGTATTTGTACCTTTCATAAGTAACTCTTCTGGGTAGGCGACATACTTCAAGTGTATTAATAAAAACTGGGATTTTATACTTTTTTTCTTCATCATCAAACTGGAAATTATTACATACATCTCTTGCTTCTTCATCTGCCACATGCAGAAATGACTAGAGTCTCTCTCTTTTCCTATCTGTTCTACTTACAATGCTGAAGAATTCATAGAATCATAGAATCATAGAGTTGGAAGAGACCACAAGGGCCATCCAGTCCAACCCCCTGCCAAGCAGGACCCTTGCTTCCAGATTCCCCAGTTCTCTGCAGCGTTTTCTTCAAATAGCAGCTTTATTAGAGGCTTCAGCTGGTCCATTTTTCACTGCCTTATTTTCATTTTGTCTTTTGACACCATGTAGTATTTGCAAGATTACAAATGGTCTACAGAGACTGAATTAAAAGTAATAAACTTTACTTAGCAGTGTGCTGCTCCAAAGCTACTATATAAAAAATGGAAACTAGTCAGATACTCCTTAGCTTCCTTTTCCTGCTGGTCTCACCTAGAACTGGTTCACCCCATACAACTATTATCTGGCCACCATTCTCTGACCACATCAATAGGGCTAGCCATTAAAAGAAAAATCCAGCACTTCTCATTCTCCTTCCAGTGCCTGCTCCAACCATTTTTCCACCCGAAGCAGATCCCAAAAGCCACACACACCCTGCTAGGTCCAACATGTTTGCTGTAGCATTCAGATACGTTACTGACTCGCACTTGTGTGCATGGAAGGGTTAACCGGAGCCCTGAGCTCAAGTTGCCATGGGTAGCTTAGACTAGCCTTTGCTTCCTCCTTCCCTCCCTCTCTCTGCCCTTCCTCAAAGAAGCGGGAGCTGCCAGCTGCGAGAAAAATTGCATGAATGGAAAATCTCTCTAAAAAGATATTTTTGCTGCCTGCATCTTAAGATTGCACGATTCTTTTGTAAGGAAACCAAGTTCTTTCTTTTGGAACACTTTCCCTCTTTATTTTACAGCCAATGGATGAAGACTTATTTGCAGTAACTTCTGAAACTGTGAGTAAAATCTTCACTGAGAGGGATTGCCACTGTACTAACTCTGCTACAAAAGAGTAAGACTCTTCCAAACCTCTCTCTCCTACCTTCATCTATACCTAATTCACAGTGACCCCCCCCCAAGGGAGGCAGCTTCACCCTGATGCCCATAAGAGCCAGCCCAGGCTCTATCAGCTCAGCAGTTATGAATTATATTATTTCAGAATTCTTAAAAATAAAATAAAATAAGATGTGCAGAAGAAAGGTCAACGGGCTTCAAATCCAAGAAAGAGTAGAGAGAAATTACAATAAAATGCAATACTTTCTATTCAATTTGTGGCAAGGCCTCAAGGCTGTAATCATCTATTTCAGTCTCTGGTGCACCAACCTTGCTGAACCGCTCAAGGATACCAAGAATTTGTGCAGCTTTTAAAGACATGGCTTTTAATTCATCAGGTATCTGAAACACAGTTGTCAGGAGACTTCCCTGTTAAGTGGGAAGTTTGATGTCTAATGGTTTCTTGTTTTTTTGTTTCTTAAAAAGGCACCAAGAGACAGATCCACTTTGCATGCCAGTTACCGTGGGTGCAGTCTTCTTGAAAGCCTTTTCTGAACAGCTCAGGGAAGGCCAGAGACATTTAATTTAAAAGAGGCATGATCCTAGGTCCTAAAGAGCTCATCACTGGAATAAAAGACAGGAAAAACACATGGGGGGGCAGAACAAAGGGAAGGAGTAAATTATGAAATTGTGTGTGTGTGTGTGTGTGTGTGTGTGTGTGTGTGTGTGTGTGTGTTTAAAAAAATGGGTTAAAGACCCCTGGACGGTTAAGTCCAGTCAAAGGTGACTATGGGGTTGCAGCGCTCATCTCGCTTCAGCCCGAGGGAGCCGGCGTTTGTCCGCAGACAGCTTTCCAGGGCATGTGGCCAGCATGACTAAACCGCTTCTGGCGCAATGGGACACCGTGACGGAAACCAAAGTGCACGGAAACGCCGTTTACCTTCCTGCCGCAGCAGTACCTATTTATCTACTTGCGCTGGCGTGCTTTCGAACTGCTAGGTTGGCAGGATCTGGGACAGAGCAACGGGAGCTCACTCCGTCGCGGGGATTCAAACTGCTGACCTTCCGATCGGCAAGCCCAAGAGGCTCAGTGGTTTAGACCACAGCGCCACCAGTGTCCCGTGTGTGTGTATGTGTGTGTGTGCATACATTTGCAGCAGTGGGTCTGTAAGGTGACAGTCCTGGCCCTACTATCGGGCAGACTGAGGTGGCTATTCAGGCAGCTTACTTTGGGTGTCATGAAAAAGCAGCAAATTCTTAGTCATTTTTCCATACATCGAGCCAACCTCTGTGTGTGTGTGCGTGCGCGCATGTGCGCACACATGCATACCACTTCAGCTACCTGCGCATGTGCCCACATAGGCACTTCTCATCCATGTGATCTACAAACAATTCTTAATTTCCCACTTCTTCAGGGAATGCATCATGGCAGCTGTTCAGTATATAGATAGTTCCAATACATTATTCCAAATGCATTATTTAAATGCATTAATTAAAGTCACTTCTTGTAAAAGCGAGGCATATAGCCGATTGTGTGCCTGCGTTTTTAAAGAAAACCTTGTATTTCAGTTTATAAATCCTGATGGGCTTAATAACAACTTGAGGCTTCCCAGCCGAGGTAGTGACTATCGTTAGAATTTCCATCAATGCCATGGTATCTTTCTCATTTAATGTAACAAAAATTAGCCGTGGGCATGACAATAAATCCAGTTGTAAACAAGCAAACTGAGTAATTTTACATTAACTTGCATTCAGTTTCCTGGAATCCCATTAGTGGCACTGCTTTCTATAGTTGCTTGATGAAAGGAACATCAAAATAAAAATGAAAAAATGAAAAATTATAATCCTAAATATGTGCCTATGCCCTTGCTCAAACCAATCAAGTTTTTCATCTGGCGTCCTTGCAGGTCTGGAAAGACCTACCTAGTAAATATGTTTCCTGTGATATCTTCGGGTAATGCAGAATTTGCTCTCTTTCAAAATTACAAGATGAGTTCAGCATTTTCTTGGGGGGGGGGGGGTTGTTATAAAAAACACCATCCATGGCTTAATTTATCCCCAGACCCAGTGCTACAACACTTTTTCAGTACCAGAGGTCTTTCTTGGGTCAAGTGTTCCTGGGCGTGTGCCAAGTTCTCCCCTTGCAGCTATAAAGTGAGTACAACCAATCCCAACACATCTAAGATTAGAGAGGAAGGGCCCACCTCACTGGTTGGCGCTCCAGCAACCTTCTACGTGGCCTACAAGCAAAAACAAAACTTTTATCAGGGTCTTCTAGATAGAGATGGGGAACAGGTGGTCTTTGGACTACAACTCCCATAATTCCTCACTATTGACCATGTTGGCTGGGCCAATGAAACATGGCGTCCAACAAACTTGGGGGAGGGAGTTTGTTGGGTTCCCCATCCCTGTTCTAGCTAGTCTGATTAATACTTGCAAGATGTACAAATGAGGATATCCACAAGTTGCAGCACAGGAATTTATGCCTATAACAAATTTCAACAGAATTAGGGTGAAATCCAACCAAGCCCTGCTCAGAATAGATCCAGTGACTTGCCTTTTGGTTCAAATGTTGGATTTCTCAGACGCACAGTGTTCCAATCTCCCAATTTTTAGACACATGTCTACATTCCACCCCACTTTCTTGGATGGATAAATTCTACACACACACTCCTGTCCTGGTACCATTTGCCAAAGCATCTTTTGGCTTCTCACCCCCCACCCCAAAAGGCATTTGTTCAGACTGTTGCAAGGGAGGCAGGGAGGGGGTGCTGATTGATCTATGGTCTGTTTGTAAAGGGACCCCTGACCATTAGGTCCAGTCGTGGACGACTCTGGGGTTGTGGCGCTCATCTCGCTTTATTGGCCAAGGGAGCCGGCGTACAGCTTCCGGGTCATGTAGCCAGCATGACAAAGCCACTTCTGGTGAACCAGAGCAGCACACGGAAACGCCGTTTACCTTCCCGCCAGAGCGGTACCTATTTATCTACTTGCACTTTGACGTGCTTTTGAACTGCTAGGTTGGCAGGAGCAGGGACCGAGCAACGGGAGCTCACCCCGTTGCGGGGATTCAAACTGCCCACCTTCCGAACGGCAAGCCCTAGGCTCTGTGGTTTAGGCAATGGCAAAGGTAAAGGGACCCCTGACCATTAGGTCCAGTCGTGTCCGACTCTGGGGTTGTGGCGCTCATCTCGCTTTATTGGCGATTTGTAGTTTGTAGTTGATACTAAAAAAAAAATGGGACTCCCCTGGGAGCCTGGAGTTGTTGTTTTTTGTCTTATTTTTCTTGGAAAATAAATAAATAAAACCTATAAAAATTGAGGGGGGGAGGGAGAGAATAGATCCAGTGAAATCAATTTAAATTAGTCTGACGAATGTCATAGTAACAGACAGTAATACCAAGACATATCCACACTGAGAGGGAACAGCTCAGTGTCTAAAACCAATTAAATTCAATAGGAGCGCAAAGGAGTGTCTTCATTTGGATCATGTAACTTAAGTGTAATGCTACTTCAACTCTTCAGAACAGTACTGAATACCTACTTATTTTCACTGACTTATCAATGAGTGACTCGATCCTGCTATTGAGGTCATTTGGATTGGTAGCCATGGGGGGAAATTTTTTATCTGAGTGATATGCTCCTACGGTTGGTTTTCTTAATGTGAGTTTTATGAGAGGTGTTGTGTTGTATTCTCTTACCATTGGAGCTGTATTTTCATAAGCAGTGTTGAGTAAGTTTTACTCATAAAGGCAGCCTTGAAATGCTTTTTTAATAAATAAATTATATGCAGACAATTTCCCCAAAGGAAATAAGATCTAATGGAGTCCAATTGCTATTAGACAGCAACCAACCCATTGCTGTCACCACATAGCTCACTTACCCAAGGGAAACAGAATAGCTACACTTAATTGTTCTTCTCTTAATTGTCAATGTTGAGATCTGCCATTATCTTAGCTCTAGATATTGAGATCTGTACAAGTCTGTATGAGTTATAGTTCATATAAACACTTTCACTGTGTGTGTCATTGAGGCTAGGCTCATTGTGAGGTCACTATAGCCTCATTGTGAGGTCACTGTGACCTCATCTCAACAGTGCTCAATTGAAAAATCATATACTCATCTTAAACACATGCTTTTCAGCTCTGCCCCACTCTAACTGGTGTATTTGCAGGCAACCCTTTTTCATAGAAGTGCTTTCCTCCTTGCTTGACAAGCAAAAAAAAAAACGCCACACGGCAAAACCGCTATAGAAGGTCCATGAATGGTTACATTTATCACCATTTGCTCTTCTCATTACAGTCTCTGTCAGAAGCATAGATTCATGCAGAGCCATTTTCTGCTCTCATTAGAACCCTTAAGACACCCAAACGAGGCATAGCATTGTGGCTTTTTAATGCCTTCTGGTGGGAGAAATGCAAGGCAGTCTGTAAAAGAGATTCTGACCTTTTCATTATTCTGTAATTTGGAGAACCATCCATGCTCTCCCTTGTTTACAGTTCGACTAACCCGAGTAGAACAGCTGCAGTGTACAAAGGTCAGAGCCAAACAAGCCGAATGCAATCTGTCTGTGTGTATCCAGGGTAAAAAAATATATATATTTAAAAAAATACTATTTTTTCTCCAGTAAAAGTGAAATACCCACTAGACAGATCCTTTATGAAATGTGCCACAGCTGGATGGACAGGCAAACATCAGGATGATAGGATTCCTCCCATTGATTAAAGGACTGTGTCAAAAAACATTCATCCAAGAGACCTGGGAAGTGAAGGTTTACCTCTGACCTTAACAAAGGAGGAGAAGATTAAGATCTTCACATATCTCCTAATGCTTCCCCCAATCCATCTATTCGCCTTCCTTCCCAGCCTGCTTTAGGTGCAAGAGAAGAGCAATGGAGATGGACCAGGAAAGGAATGAACCAGAAGGCTGCCAGTGTTGGTTATATAAACTTTCTTGCTGTGCTGTTAACATCCAAGGGAAGGTAGAGCAGTCTAGGTGGCTACCTGACAACCCTACCAGTCATTGTATTCACACATTTGGACAGCGATCAGAGAGGATAAATCCCACCTCCCACTACATTATAATAATAATAATGTTGTTGTTCAGTCGTTCAGTCGTGTCCGACTCTTCGTGACCCCATGGACCAGAGCACGCCAGGCACGCCTATCCTTCACTGCCTCTCGCAGTTTGGCCAAACTCATGTTAGTAGCTTCGAGAACACTGTCCAACCATCTCATCCTCTGCCATCCCCTTCTCCTTGTGCCCTCAATCTTTCCCAACATCAAGGTCTTTTCTAGGGAGTCTTCTCTTCTCATGAGGTGGCCAAAGTACTGGAGCCTTAACCTCAGGATCTGTCCTTCTAGTGAGCACTCAGGGCTGATTTCCTTAAGAATGGATAGGTTTGATCTTCTTGCAGTCCATGGGACTCTCAAGAGTCTCCTCCAGCACCATAATTCAAAAGCATCAATTCTTCGGCGATCAGCCTTCTTTATGGTCCAGCTCTCACTTCCGTACATTACTACTGGGAAAACCATAGCTTTAACTATACGGACCTTTGTTGGCAAGGTGATGTCTTTGCTTTTTAAGATGCTGTCTAGGTTTGTCATTGCTTTTCTCCCAAGAAGCAGGCGTCTTCTAATTTCGTGACAGCTGTCACCATCTGCAGTGATCATGGAACCCAAGAAAGTGAAATCTCTCACTGCCTCCAAGATAATAATAATAATAATTTATTATTTATACCCCGCCCATCTGGCCGGGTCAACCCAGCCACTCTGGGCGGCTTCCAACAAATATAAAAATACATTAAAATATCACAGATTAAAAACTTCCCTGAACAGGGCTGCCTTCAGGTGTTTTCTAAAGGTCATGTGGTTGTTTATCGCTTTGACCTCTGATGGGAGGGCGTTCCACAGGGCGGGCGCCACCACCATTATGTGCCCACTTGGCCACACCACACGTTTCAAAAGATCCAGAAGTTTCAGTGATACTGAGCCACTTTCTAATTTGTGTCTCGATTTTAATGGAAATTCCCAACTCTTCCAGTCAATCGAGATTGACATATAACGAATTGGAAACTGATCAAGTCCCCTTTCTAGAGTCTGATTTCTTTCTCCTTTTTTTCTAAAATGGTCAGAACATTCTGCAGGAGGAAATGGATGGCTTCATGAACTGGAGCAAAACAATTTAAATTCTAATGGCGAGGTGTAGTTGAAGCAACCTTGCCAGCTGTTCTACTATTTAAATACTGGTTTTCAGCAGCTTGGGGTCCTGCGGCCTCATTTTTCACCCTCATGCATATCTCAGCCCTCTCCCTCACCCCCTCACACTTTCTCGATTCTAATGATGTAGAACCTCTGGTAACAATGAAGGAGCCTGGCTACACATGGCATCTATCACATTTGGCATCTCCAGGCTTTGACTGTTTGGAATTCTGAAGGTGCCCCCTGAACAGTCAGCTCTTGAGGAAAGCTTGGAGGTATTTGCCTTGATGTCACACTGAGAGAGAAGGAAAAGCTGCTGGCCTATCTCTTATCTCGCTCTGCTAATTTCCCCCAGCTATTGAGAAACTGGGGAAATTAACAATGCATGCTAGCAGCAGATAAAAGCCCATAGGCCAGCAGCTGTTTCTTCCTTCGCAGTATGACACCAAGATGAATGCCACCAAACTTTCCCTGAGTGTTGACTGACAGAAGTGAGGGTGTTTTTGGAATTGTGACAATTTCCAGGAGGGTAGCCATGTTAGTCTGCTGCAGCCAAAACAATGAAAACTCTGGTCTAGGAAAACTGATGCCATAAGACATTTGTTGACCTTTAAGATGCCATAAGATTCCCTTTCCTTTTGGATGGTGAGTGTAACATGTAGCCAGGCTCTTATTGCAGCTTGTTTACAAAGGATGGATATGAAGATACAAAGGGATTCTAGGAACAGGAGGGGAGAAAGGTCACTAAATCACAAATCAAACACTAACAAAGCACTCACAACAACAACTATCTGAATTTCAATGGCATATTCCAAAGACTTAGTGGCAGCAAATATGCCTGTGGGCATTGGGAGGGTTGAAATGGCAATACAAGGGAAATGTCATAGACGTTATTCCAAACTAACACATGCTAGCTGGTCCTCAGCACTGATCCAAATGCTGGATTTTCAGTCGATCCCTTTCCTCACTTATCAATTTCTCTACAAGCTCCACATTCTTTGATGCTTCAAGTGCCGTTTTCATTCCAACCTCAACTCCATCAGAACCTTCACCCATTGGGCGACCTCCCTTCAAATCTGATCCCCATGATTATCTGAGGATTACAGACTGAAGAAGTTTGGAGAGCTCAAACTTTTGTTACGATTGGCTAGTGATTCATTACGCTAGAAATATCAAAATGAGAAACATCTGCTGATCTTGGTTGACTTACAGCATGAGTCCAAGTCACAAGCGCAGTTTTAGGTGCTCATTTTGAGAAGCAATAGTAATCTATCAATGTCCTGTATAGGATATTACCTCGAGATTAACTGCTTGTGTTCAAGAATGATCCAAAAGGAGAACAGTCAGAAAGAACAAATGACCTATTTACACGAGATGGCACTGAAATGGTTGGCCAAATTAAGAAATTGAACCCCACTGGCATTCAAAAGAATTCACCCCCAGCCCTGCTCTTGAGTTTTGTGCACTAGGGAATCATAGAATAGCAAAACTAGAAATAGGATTTTAAGTAGAGCAGGAGTAGGAAACCTTTTCCAATTGAAGGGGCAGATCCCATTCCAGGAAACCTTTCAGGGGTTACATGCCTGTGTTAGGCAGGTCCAGATGTAAAAAGCAGGCAGGACAATGAAATTAATTTTCCCTTTGTACAGTAGGCTAGTTTTTACACGGACTACTTTTGTACAGCCATCTCTATCCTCCACCCAGGCAAACAAGAACAATTACCAGCATTCAAGAGCCCATTATAGCAAGGGGGGGGAACAGTCAAGGAGGCTGATGAGGGGTTTGGTCTGAGGAAATCCCAGGGTCCAAATAGATACAGCTGGAGGGATGTATTTGACCCCTGCAGGCCTGCGTTTCCTCACCCCTGGACTTGGGGAATATGGGGGCAGGGAGAAATCTCCTGGAGAAGTCTGACAGGCAGACTTTGAATATAAAACAGTCAGCATGTTTGGTATGAATTTTCCTGTGATCAATTACTGAATACTGTTATGAATGAAGATGAAAGAGTTTGCCTTTGGAGACAGGAAGCACAAAGGCCCCCAGGCTACAGAAGATCCCTGAGTGCCCAGGGGATCTTTATTGGGAGCTGAAGACAGTTCCCTAGATAGCAAACATTACTTAGACTGGTCTAAGTTTGCCTCTGTGTTTGACTAACTGCAAGTGGATTGAAGAATACATCAAGGTTTTCCACACTGGTTTCTTAAAATTTAAGTAAGCAAACCTATGATTTATTCATTTGCTTCCCGGGGGGGGGCGTTAAATTTGAATGCATGTTTGGATCCCATTGTTATCAATAAAGAATGGGATCTTATTTATTTATTACTGATAAAAATGGGATCCAAACATTAAAATTGTTTGTCAACCCCACACATGACAAAAAGTTTAGGAAGACCAATACCAAGGGCAGCTCATGGCTGTTAATGTGCAAATCGACCACATATAAATTCACATTTTACTCATGTGCCTCACATCTTGCAGGGATATTGTTTCTCGGGCGTTTGCCACAGTGAAAAGGTTGTGCTTCTCGGTACTGCCATTTTCAATGTAGCTAGCTAAAGTATTCAAAGCTGTGATACTGTTAATGACATAAGCATACAGGAAAAGCATTTTCTTTGAAACGCAGGACCTAGGCTTCTTAAAGCCCCCAAACAGCACTATATGTTGGACATGGGAACTAACTGGAAGCCACTGAAGATCTTGTAGAACAATTGCCTGTCATGCCTCTTAACAACTAAGCTGCCATGTTCGGGACCAGATTTTAAATGGATTACATATGCAGTATTGCAGAGCAATAGTTTGCTCTTTTTGATAACTCAGTATAATTGGGTTGTTGCACACTTCGACCATTTACTGCATTTCAGGGCAACCTTAGGGGGATAAGAAAAGAAATGAGAAATGGGATGCGGGTGGCGTTATGGGTTAAACCACAGAGCCTAGGGCTAGCCAATCAGAAGGTTGGCGGTTCGAATCCCCGCGACGGGGTGAGCTCCCGTTGCTCGGTCCCAGCTCCTGCCAACCTAGCAGTTTGAAAGCACGGAGTGCAAGTAGATAAATAGGTACCACTCTGGCGGGAAGGTAACCGGCGTTTCCGTGCACTGCTCTGGTTCGCCAGTCATGTGCTGCCCACATGACCAGGAAACTGTACGCCGGCTCCCTCGGCCAGTAAAGCGAGATGAGCGCCACAACCCCAGAGTCATCCGCGACTGGACCTAATGGTTACCTTTACACTTCAACCATTTACTGCATTTTAGGACAACCTTAGGGGGATAAGAAAAGAAATGAGAAAGCAAGACATGTTAGATTTCATAAGGATGAGAACCAAAAGTTAAAGAATGTTCATGATGAATTCTAACAAATGTCTCCATGGGTGACACTTCAGTCATCTGTGTACAGTCGTACCTTGGCTGACGAACGCCTTGTGACTCAAACGTTTTGACTCTGAACGCCGCAAACCCAGAAGTGAGTGTTACTGTTTACGAACGTTCTTTGGAACCCAAACGGACTTCCAGAACAGATTCCGTTCGGCTTCTAAGGTATGACTGTACCCAGTTCCAAACATTCAATCTCACCATATCAACTTTCTGTCACACTCCAGCATGACAAAGAAATAAAACCCAGAATCATAGAACTCTAGAGTGGGCCTATGGATGGGTTGAGTGGGTTCTAGCAATTGACAAATCTATCAGTTCTGGTTTCTCTCACTTCCTCATTTTCCCAGTCATAATTTCAGTGCACTCAATTTCTGGATCAGATTGTGACTTTTTAGGAAACAAAAAAATCATATGCATTTTCTTGCCGTTTCTCCTGATATTCTCATTGTATGCAATTTTACCTAACGTATGCATTTTCACAACCAATTCCTTAAATGTGATTTTCACAAACCTATGTGTGCACACTAATATATGTTTGCCTGTGTGTTTTTGGTTGGGGAGCTACATCACAAAAACAGAAGTGCAAATTTCAAAGTATAACTGTGCTGCAATCCATGTATTGGTTTAGAAAATGCAAATTAGTCTTCACATAAAAATGTAAAATTGCGCGGCACCCCCGTGCGCAGATGACCACGGCGCCCCCATGTGCAGATCGCCGTGGCGCTCCCCTGGGCAGATCACCGCGGTGCCCCCCCCCCCAGGGCGGATCGCCCCGCCCCTGTCGCTCCTGGTGCTGGAGCAGCTAGCTATGACCCAGGGTGTGATGTGGGGAAAATCCCAAAGGCCAGGCAACTAACAATAGCTACCACCATACATTGGGCACAGGGGTTCCTGAGCCATGCACTATGATTTCTAAATATGGCTGAACTCTGCCACCTTTCAGCAAAGCACAGAAACCTTCTACTTTCTGGTGCATTTATGAACTTCTCTTTGACTACCTCTGAGATGGCACCTACCTCACAGGACTGTTGTGAGAATAGAAACAGGGAGAAAGAGAACCACATATGCCACCTTGAGCTGCGTGGAGGAACAGTGGGGTGAAAATGTAATGTAATAAAATAATAAATATGAAGAGAGAATAGCAGGGCAAAGGAATGATGGTGCTGGATTCTATCTGGTTAATGCTGCTATTATTCTTCCTTTCCTTTGACCCCCCCCCCTTACTTTGCTCATTGCTGTTTGTGTGTATCATCCTTGTGCGAGGTGTGAGTTGGACCAGTTTTTAATACTGTTGTAATCATATAGGTAAAGGTAAAGGGACCCCTGACCGTTAGGTCCAGTCCGGACGACTCTGGGGTTGCGGCGCTCATCTCGCTTTATTGGCCGAGGGAGCCGGCGTACAGCTTCCAGGTCATGTGGCCAGCATGACTAAGCCGCTTCTGGCGAACCAGAGCAGCGCACGGAAACGCCGTTTACCTTCCCGCCAGAGCGGTACCTATTTATCTACTTGCACTGCGTGCTTTCGATCTGCTAGGTGGGCAGGAGCAGGGACTGAGCAACGGGAGCTCACCTTGTCGCAGGGATTCAAACCGCCGACCTTCTGATCAGCAAGCCCTGGGCTCTGTGGTTTTGACCACAGCACCACCCGTGTCCCGTTGTAATCACATAGTATAGTGCTTTTATGAGGCCATCAAGGCCAAAAAGGCAGCATAAAAAGGATAATGATAGAGACATGCATTCTTGTTTTATTAATGCAACACCTACAGTTACCAGCAGAGAAGCCAAGAGCTCAAGCAAGTCAAGGACATTTAGTTTGATGGTTGTTGGCATACACCATGGGTAGGCAAACTAAGGCCTGGTGGCCGGATCCAGACCAATCGCCTTCTCAATCCAGACAGCGGACAGTCCGGAAACCAGCGTGTTTTTACATGAGTAGAATGTGTCCTTTTATTTAAAATGCACCTCTGCATTATTTTTGGGGCCTGCCTGGTGTTTTTACATGAGTAGAATGTGTGCTTTTATTTAAAATGCATCTCTTGGTTATTTGTGGGGCATAGGAATTCCTTCATTTCTCTCCCCCCCCCAAAAAAATAGTCCGGCCCCCCACAAGGTCTGAGGGACAGTGGACCGGCCCCCTGCTGAAAATGTTTGCTGACCTCTGGCATACACTCTGTCTCAAGAGACAACAGAGTGTGTCTCTGGAAGTGAAGTCAAACTGCTGGAGAATCACAGTGCCTGCTGCGGCTGTAGAGACCAGTAACTCAAACTGCTGTCTCCCACATATTTTGTTGCGGTAGCAGCACCAAAGTGACCTTTCTGGGGTACAAGCCTGGGCAATGTAGATGGAGGTCCCAGGCTGCCCAGACAACAAGACCCCCCTCTTAGCCTTGCAGATGTGGTTCAAAGGAAAGCAGAGCAATACATTTGGCACCAGCTTGGCGGCAGGAGTTGCTGGAAGGAGGAGTACAAGATGCTACCCAACCATTTTAGGGATTCCACTGCAGATTTGGTGTGATTTACTCCTTAGTCTTAGGATATATTCATTGCGTGTCGAGATCCCCAAGCCACCCCCATAAATAACTCACACTACACACCGTAATTTAAGGTTAAGGTTTTTGGCATGATTTTGGCCACAACTTTTATTAAAATACAAAATGTGAGTGGTTGCTTAGGCATTGGTTCCAACTAGCTGCCCCCTCTTGGGGGCAGACTAACATCTGCCCGGTTAGCGAAGTCAGTACAGGGGAAAACACTTTGGGGAGAGAATGGGGGTTGGGGTCCCAGGCCCTTGCCTCTCCCCAAATGTTCACAGGGGCTCTTGCGTGGCCCTGGCCCCCTACCAGGGGATACGGACAAAAGCATGATGAGCCCCTGGATTCCTTTAATGGAATTCCCTGCGCAGCAGCATTGGAGGGGCCGGCACAGCCAACCACATCCCCTCCACCAACTAAATTCATAACCAATGCCTAACCGCAACCTTACAAGCTGTGACTAATTGCTACGCAGTAGGTGAAAACCAAATGGCAACAGCCAATCAGCCAGATGGAAAAATTCCTACCAGGCCCCTGCCCCAAAAGCAGACGACCCCATGACAGGCATAGCAAGGCCAACGCGCAAGCCTAAATAAAGGGAGGGAGGGAGGGTGATCCGATGCACGCAGCAAAGAGGGCCACGTGCTGCCTGCACTGGGAATATATACCCTCTGAGCTGTCCATCAAAAATTGCTACATAACATTCTCCCCAGCAACCCGCAGGGCCCATTCATCTGCCATGGTCATCTATCCTAACCCGCCCAGCAACAGTGGGGTGACTTGTTAGCCCCCACCGCAACACGTGCTCTCAATGAAGGAGACCCCGCTTTAGCAGGTACAGATTTTTTCCCCTCAGGGTTCTTTGGGCATTTTTCTGCCCATCCTGCTTGAACAAGTATGCAGACAACAACCCATTTTATGTACATAAGGCACATCATGGAGTTCAACTGTGTGGTGTTTGGAAGACTTTAACATTGAAACCTATGAAATAATCTAAAAATGTCCAGAAAAAGCTCTCCTTTGCCATGTTCAAACTTGTTTCAGTCCATTGCCTTTAGTGCAGATTAGTTGTCGTGTTAGGCTATCTAGTGTTTGTTCATAATCTTTTATGTTGATTTGCTGCTCAAGTCTGAGAATGTGCACTGCACTTTTAACTATCCCAGAAATCAATAAGTCATTGAAATGATGATTGCTTTAAGGGCTGTTTGGAGTCCTGAAACAGGTTTTACATTGCTTCTGTTATTGCTTCCTGAATAAGACTCCCATCTTACACCCCTAAAACTATTAGGTCTCCAGACCTCCTGAACAGCCTCTGAATGACAACAACAGGGCTTTTCTTTAAAAATAAGAGACTATAAAAAGACCCGAGAAATTTCTTTGAAAATATTTTCTAGATTCTATATCCTCCCCCTCCCTCTTATATGAAGCTATTAAAACTTCATGTATATTGTATCCTTCACTTGAGTACAAAAGAAGTAAATAGATTTGCAGATAAATTTAGGCTAACCAACTTATTTAATTCTAATTTCAAGACAGACAAGTGGGCAGTTTCTTGCACAGAGGGCCCAGGAAATGGTTCGAAGGCACATACCAGATGATGCTAAGTAGATCGTGGTCGTGTAAACAGCCCAGATATGAGAAATATGCAGAAATTGTTCTTGGAAGAACAATTTTGTCTAATAAATAAAAACATCGCCTCTGTTTCTAAAGTTCAGGGTGCAAGTCCCATTTCTTCTGTAGCCAAACAGAACCACCCATGCTCAAGAAGGAGATATTAGCAGGCTCAGGGGAAACCTATGATTTTTATCGGGAAAGCCCACAAGCAAGATATGAGGGCCACAGCACCCTTTCCCACTTGTAGTTGCCAGAAACTGGCATTCAGAGCCATATGGCCTCCGACAACTGAGATTGACTAGTAGCAACTGATGGCCTTATCCTCTATTAATTCCTCTAGAGACCCAGTGTGGTGTAGTGGTTAAGAGCGGTAGACTCATAATCTGGTGAACCAGGTTCGCGTCCCCGCTCCTCCACATGCGGCTGCTGGGTGACCTTGGGCTAGTCACACTTCTTTGAAGTCTTTCAGCCCCACTCACCTCACAGAGTGTTTGTTGTGGGGGAGGAAGGGAAAGGAAAATGTTAGCCACTTTGAGACTCCTTTGGGTAGTGATAAAGCGGGATATCAAATCCAAACTCCTCTTCTTCTTCTAGTCCTCTTTGAAAGTCATCCAAGTTCATGGCCATCACTACCTCTTGTGGTAAGGTAGAAGGATCTGACCATGTCAGTTCTCTTAGTTCCTCATTTTACAATACTAAATTCAGGTCATATATACATATTTATTAAATTTTCTGTTTTACAATTTACAATCCTTAAGATATCAGTAACTTCCCTTCTTCTCTTTCCATGGTTCATTTTGCATATCATAAATCCCTGCATATTTTACAAAAACTATACCATTATTGCATCCATCGAAACGTGTTTACACTGTTGAATTTACCTTAATGCTGCCAATGTTTTCAGCTGTACACAATTTTTCCCCATTTTTGATTAAACATTTTCCAATCTTCTCTAAACATATGTTCCTCTTGTTCTCTTATTCTATGTTAAGTCTGCAAGCTGCACATATTCTGTCAGCTTAAATTGCCATTCTTCTTGGGGGCAAGGAAAATTGCCTTGCTCATTTTCCATTTGGGGGCTAACAAAATACTGGCCGCAGTAGTAGCATACATAAATAACCTTCTTTTTTTTACACCTGGGAATTTCAGTCTGAATTATCCTCAACAAAAAGGACTCTGTTTTTTTGGAAAAGTACTTTTAAACATTTTTTTTTTCAATTCATTATGGATTATTTCCCAATTCTCTTTTAGCCTTTTACAAGTCCACCACATGTGGAAGAACGTTCCCTCAACCTTTTTGCATCTCCAGCACTTATCTGATTCATCTTCTACATCTTAGCAAGCCTACTCAGAGTTGAATACTCTCTCCGATTCAGGTCCTATTTTTAAAGCAACTTGCTAAATAAATAAATAAAATTCTTCAGCACTTTGGTGCGAATTTCTCCTAATAAACACATTTCTTTATGTACAGTAATTTGGATTAATGTGCACATTTCTGCAAACCGTTTCATCTAAAATATGCACACTTGTATGTTATTTTCACTAGCATATAATTCTTATGCACGCTTTTATGGGATATGTGCAATTTGGCAAACTTGATTTCATCAGAGAACCGCATTGCAAAATTGGGATTTGTGTTACTTTCAAAGGTTGGCTGCATTTAGGTTCTTGCATCATGTCAGAAATTGTTGATTTGGTAGACTTGCCTTTTAAATGCACATCAAAACATATTTCTCCCCCTTCACTACTTGTGGAATTGAATTCTATAGTTTAACTGTGTGGGATAAGGAATTTGCCAACGACAACTAAATCCACTATAATCCTGTAATTTAAATTTTCCAAGGAGTTGTCCTAGGAAGCCTTATTTGGTAGGAAAATATTTGTGAGTAAGCATAAAAATAATACATCCCTTAGACCCTATAGATTGGATATTGATAACCACTGGTTAAACCCTTCAGCTGTTACAGAGCACAAAAATAGCATCAGGAAGAAAAATCCAATCCACGTTGTCAAACCCCCCCCCCCCGCCCCCCAATTTCAAATACAGTTTAAAAGGGTATTTCATCAGTGGCTTTCATAATGCATGATAAGCATGGGAAATCTTTCACCTTGAAAGATGCAAGGCTTCATCTCCCAGGGAAAGAAAAAGGCAGAGCCTCTTCCTAAGGCTACATTATTCTCCTGCCTAAGGACAGAAATGATTTTTTTATCATTCTACAATAGATGTGTGTAGTTAGATCAAAGATGGGAGCGGCTGAGCTCTTCCCCCCGCGAATGCTTTGCAGTTCACAGTCTCAGCCTGGGGCCAGCGCCACGTGGTTTCCTTTGCTCTTTCGAGAGGCAAGGAGATTTTTAAAAAGATTCCAAACAAACATGAAACATGCAAGTGCAAAAAAAAAAAAAAACCTCAGTGATGCTGCTGTTTCCTTATCAACTTTGTATAGTTAAATTGCAGAGGTATTCAAACAGTTTTTTTTTTTTTTTAAATTTTACTTTATTGTTTAAAATTCATGTACAAGGTCAGCATATACATTCCAATAACACATATAAACTATCATTATATTATTGTACAAAAATTCATGATTCTCCCCAATTTACCCCCCCTCCCTTACAACCATCCCAATTAATCTTTCTTATATTTCTACCGTCTTCTTCCTGTTCTTGAGCTTCCCTCTCTTTTTGCCCCACCCGATTCTGCAATTCTGCAATTGTCTTCATTTTCTGTTGTACATTTCAACTACGTTTTTGGAACCTTACTTTTTTTTTCCCTCCTTTTGTTTTGCTTGTTCTTCCTTATTTTCATCTCTTATTTTTAATTTTTCCATTTACTTAATTTGTTTTAGATCTTTCTTTTACCATTTTTTCCCCTCCTTATCTTATAATGTTTATATTTACATTACAGGAGCTGATTATGAAGCAAGTTCCCTACTCAGTTCTTATCTTTCTTGTAAGTATTTTATGAAGAACTCCCATTCTTCTATTACCTTGTCACTAGAATTTTCCTTTAGTTTTTCCGTCATTACTGCTAATTCTAGGTACTCTATTGTTTTACTTAACCAATCGTTCTTATTCGGTGCTTCTTTTTGTTTCCAGCAGGTGGCAACCAAGATTCTTCCGGCGGCAACAGCATATTGAAAGAATTTTTTTGCCCTGATTGGGATTTCTGATGGAATCATCCCCAAAAGGTAAGTTTCTGGCGTTTTCACATATCTGATCTTAAGGATCTGCTCTAATTCTACATGTATATATGTCCAGAAGGGCTCAATTACTTTGCACTGCCACCAAATGTGATAATAATCCCCCACCTCCTCGCATCTCCAGCATTGACTAGATACCTTTTTATACATTTTATTAAGTTTTTTGGGGGTGAGATGCCATCTATAAAACATCTTCACTAGATTTTCCCTGATGGCAGTGCATGCAGTGAAGGACCAACTTTCCCTCCAAAGTCTTTCCCATCTCTGAAAAAAGATATTATGACCGATGTCTTGGGCCCATCGTATCATGCATGGCTTTGTCTCCTCTTCTATTACTAGCCAGTCTAATAGGATGTGATATGCCTTCGACAGGGTTTTATAATTTGAATTAACCACTTCTAATTCGAATCTTGAACCTTCTGCCTCGAACCCTTTCTTTTTGTCTTCCTTGAATTTCTCAAACAGTTGATGGTACTGCCACCACCCTTGTAACTTGGTTTTTATTTGGTCATATGATTTTAATTGTAACTGATCTTCTTTTTTTTCCAATAGGTCTCTGTATGAGAGCCAGCTGGGGTCCGTGTTCCTTCTCCTTACCGCTAACGACTCCAGGGGAGAACACCACCACGGAGTTCGCTGCTCCAGCAGATGTTTATATTTTAACCATACCCTCAATAAAGGACCTCTAAATATATGACTTCCAAAATCTCTGTGTACTTTGTACTTGTCATCGTTCATGTAAGCGTGCCAACCAAAGCGCAGATTATGTCCCTCTAGATCTAACAATTCCGGGTTATCCAGTCTACACCATTCCCTCAACCAGGTTAAACAGGCCGCTTCGTAGTATAGAGTTAGATCGGGTAGGGCTAGGCCCCCCCGTCCTTTGGTGTCTATCATGTGTTTATGACTAATTCTGTGCCGTTTTCCATCCCATACAAATTTTGATGTATATTTCTGCCAATCTTTTGTCTTTTCTGCCCCTCCCAAGATTGGAATGGTTTGAAAAAGGAATAAAAGCTTGGGAAGAACCACCATTTTAATGCAGGCTATCCTTCCCATGAAAGACAAATTAAAGGTTTTCCATTTGTCTAAGCTTTTCTTAATTTCATTCCAACAAGGAATATAGTTATCCTGGAATAGATTTAGGTTTTTGCCGCTTATCACTATCCCTAGATATTTTGCTTTTTGACATATTTTTAAACCAGATTGGGTCTCCAAATCAGACCTTTCTTGTTCTGGTAGGTTTTTAACCAGCAGTTTAGATTTAATTTTGTTTAGCTTGAATCCGGCTAAGGTTCCAAATTCGTCTATGATATCCAGGGCTCTTTGGATGCTTTCTTTTGGGTCCTCAGTTGTGAGGATCAGATCGTCTGCGTAAGCTTTCAGCTTATAGCTTCTGCCTCCTATTCTTATCCCTTTAATATTTGGGTCTTCTCTAAGTTGGTTGTTTAAAACTTCCAATATGAAAATGAATATCAAGGGAGATAAAGGGCAACCCTGACGGGTGCCCTTGTTAATTGAGATGTTTCCAACGATCCCTCCATTTATAATTAAACTTGCCTCTTGTCGAGTATATATCGCTTTTATGATATTCAAAAAGATGTCCCCCAATTCCATTTGTTTTACTAGTTCTTTCATAAAGGTCCAGGAGATTTTATCGAAAGCTTTCTCCGCATCAAGGAGCAACAATGCCGCTGGTTTATCGATCTTCATGTCCAAATACTCAATAATGTTAACAATGTGTCGGACATTACTATACAGATATCGTCCAGGCAGAAATCCCACTTGATCCTTATTAATGATATCTTGTAAGATATTTTTGAACCTTTGAGATATTATATCTGTGAAGATTTTATAATCTGTATTTAATAAGGCAATTGGGCGGTAGTTCGACATTTTAGTTGGGTCCGAATCAGCCTTGGGGATTATCGTAATGTAGCTCTCTTCCCACGATTTTGGTATTATACCATTCTGAAGCACATCATTCATTGTATCCCTTAATGGCTGGGATAATATTTCCTCTAATCTTTTATAATATAAAGCAGAGAAGCCGTCAGGGCCTGGAGACTTACCTAGCTGCAGCTTCATAATTGCTTGATGTAATTCCATGGCCGTAATTGGAGAATTTAGAATCCTAATTTTATCTTCAGAAATTTGTTGCAATTTATTTTTTTGAATATATTTACTAATTTTTGCCTCATCCTCAATTTCTTTTTTATACAAATTAGTGTAAAATTCCACAAAATTCTGATTAATTTTTCCTGGATCGGTGATCCAATTTTCTTCCATTTTTATTCTACTTATTATGCGTTGTTCTTTTCTTTCCTTAAGCTGCCAAGCTAATAGTCTGCCTGATTTATTACCATGTTCGAAAAAAATTTGTCTCCTTATTTTTGTTTTACTTTCCATCTCCTCACTTAGTATGATGGCATATTGTGACTGTAATAATTTGATTTTATCCTTCAGGCTTTGATTTTCCGGTGTTTTGAACAACTCTACCTCTGCATTTTTTAACTCTTTCCATATCTTCAATTTTCTTTTTTCCTTACATTTTTTTTGGTAACAGCCTTGCTGAATAAAAAAGCCCCTAAGGACGGCTTTGCTTGCCTCCCAGACCATTTTGATATTAGTTTCTTCATTTATATTGAGGGAAAAATATTCCTTAAGTGTTTTCTCTGCCTCTTTTATATTTTCCTCTTTTTTCAATAAGGTCTCGTTCAGTCTCCATCTGGTCCTTCCTACCCGGTTGGACCTGATTATGAGCTGAACTGAGTTATGATCTGACAATGTACCAGGTAGAATTTCTGCTGCTCGGATCTCCAACAAAATATCTTTGGAAGTCCATATTGCATCAATCCTTCCTGCTGATTTTTGGGAATGGGAATAATGCGTATATTCTTTGCTGTTAGGATACTTATATCTCCAGGCGTCATACAGACCTACTGTGCTTACCATTTGAAAGAAGGTGAGTGGTAACTTACTTTGCTTGTTATTTGTTTTTTTTGAGGTCCTGTCTAATTTTGGGTCTACCACCCCATTGAAATCACCCATCAATATTATTTTTTTCCCCATAAATTCTAATAATTTATCATACAATTCCTGATAAAAATCTTTTTTGTTTTCATTTGGGGCATAAATCCCAATCAAAACCAGCTCTTCCCCTTTATATTGTAATTCTACAATCAGGATTCGACCTGCCTCGTCCCTATAGATGAATTTTGGGTCGAATTTTGAATTTACATATATAACCACACCTCTTTTTTTATTGTTGCTGGAAGCAATAAATTCCTGACCCAATTTCCTATTTACTAACACTCTGTGATGTTTTACGGTCACATGGGTTTCTTGTAAACAAGTAATATCGTTCTTTTGTTTCTCCAACACATGCATTATTCTATTCCGTTTGTTCTTATCATTAAGGCCATTAACGTTCCATGAAACAGCTTTTATTTCCATGTTACAATCTTTATTTAAATAGTTTATTGCTTAATTTCTTCCTCTGTCTCTGGTTCGTTCCCATCTGTCCCAGAGTTATTAGGGCCCCCAAAATCGCCTCTGTATGTCCTTAAAAATCTTTCAATTTCTGCTTCTGATTGACATTTCTTTCTCATCCCTTTATAATAAAAGGACACCCCCTCGGGGTATTCCCATCTGTGTTTGATATTCTTTTTTTTTAGTGCTGCAACCAATGATTTATATGGTTCCCTCTTCTTGATAAATCTATGTGGGATTATCTTGTAAATGGAGATTTCTTTCCCATCTATTTCGAACTTCCTTTGGTTATTTGTTTGCAATATTTGATTTCTGGTGTTCATTGTCCTAAATGTTACAAAACAATCAGAGGGTAGTTTATTTGTTTTAGCATATCTGGAGTTGGATCTTATCACTGACTCTATGTCCAGTGCTAGCACCGATTGTTGGATTCCCAGCCACCTTGCCAATTCCATTGTAACCTTCTCATCTATTTTCTCCTCCTCCTCCTCCTCCACTATTCCTCTCAAACGCAGGGTTTTCCCTTTCATCTGCATTTGTGTGAAAGCTATCGAGTCTAATATGACCTCCTGTTCTGCCCTCAATTCTGTTAATTCCCTTTTTGTACTGTTTACTTCTTTTTTAGTCTCCTTACTCTCTCTCATGATTTTTTTATTATTTTCCTCTAAGACCTGAGTCTTTCCCTTCAAGTCTTGAACTGCTGTTGATAGTTCAGCATTTTTTTGGACCACATCATTCATTTGCCTTGACAATGCTTCAGTCGCCTCCACATTTTTATCTAACTTCTCTCCCATCAAAGCAAACTGTTCGTTGTTACTCTTAGCATTGTCATTAATTTCTTTTTTCAGTTCTTGTTTCAACTCCTGAATGTCATTTTTCAGGCCCAGCACCAACTCTTTAAACTCTTTAAACTCCATATTTAGGTCAGCTTCGGAGGTTAAACTTTTTCTTTTCTGTGTTAGTACTTTACAGCTTTTAATATTTTTGGTCATTCTACCGAAATACCCCTCTAATCAACCATTCATTATCAAAGCCTTTCTTTGTGATGTAAGTGGAGGGGGAAGAAGGGGGCCCTTCAAGGGTGTTCCTCAATTCTCTCCTCTACTTCTTTAAATATCTTATCCTTCTACACAATGGATTCTCCTGGGTTTCCTTTTCTTTTCTATTCCAACCAGTTTATCTCAGACACACACTGACCCATCTGGGGGTCCCCTATATCTGGAATACACCAAGTAGCTTAGTGTTATAAATTATTTGATGCTGCTGACTAATTAGGGCATTTAAACATTTAAGCATTAGAGCATTTGAACCTTTAACCATTCAAACATTTAGTTCAAATGAAGATCTTCGATTGACCTTCCCTTCAACTTGATATTGTCCACAAACTAAATCCCAATAGCCGTACTTCACTTACAAGCCCCACAAATTGTGTCATTAATTATTATTGATGTTATCGATGTCTTCTGGCTTTAATCTCTCCATACCCAGCCATAAATGCTGGTTAAACAGTTCTGCTGGCGGTGGACGGGGGCATTGTTGTTTGCCGTATATTATACCGCAAACTTTCCTTTTAAAAGCATTGCTCCCCCATCAGCACGCCACTGTGATATCGTCTAATCTGCACTGTAGTACTACAAGGCAACACTGGTTCCCACACTACCTTTCTTCCTTTTGTTTTTTAGCATTTTGTATTACTACATGTCCAAGAGGAAAGAAACAAGGTGAAAATGGCCACTTACCTTGCAGCCGTCGGTGCCGGCTCCCTGGGGCAACTGAGCACCCACAAAATTTCCCATGAAGGGACCGGGCATTGACAAATTTCAGCGCCAGGGCCATGCACGCTGCATGGCACCCAAGGCTCCAGGCACCCATGGTCAGGGCCAAGCTGGCACTCTTGCTTGCAGCTCTAGGCAGATGGTGGTTGTGGCCTGGTGTGGGCTGTGGCTCACATCCAGTTTTGGTGTGGTGTGGTGTAGTGGTTAAGAGAGGTAGACTCGTAATCTGGGGAACCAGGTTCATGTCTCCGCTCCTCCACCTGCAGCTGCTGGGTGACCTTGGGCTAGTCACACTTCTCTGAAGTCTCTCAGCCCCAATCACCTCACAGAGTGTTTGTTGTGGGGGAGGAAGGGAAAAGAGAATGTTAGCCGCTTTGAGACTCCTTCGGGTAGTGATAAAGCGGGATATCAAATCCAAACTCTTATTCTTCTTCTTCCACCGGCCATACTTACTGCTGGCATCCCCCTGTGATTGTAACCAGCTTGGGGACATGACCTGAGGAGCGGACCAGAGGGAAGACTTCACCCCCTGGCTTTCCTCTATTCTAAACCACAGAGCCTAGGGCTTGCCGATTAGAAGGTCGGCAGTTCAAATCCCCGTGATGGGGTGAGCTCCCATTGCTTGATCCCTGCTCCTGCCCACCTAGCAGTTCGAAAGCACGTCAAAGTGCAAGTAGATAAATAGGTACCACTCCGGCGGGAAGGTAAATGGCATTTCCGTGCGCTGCTCTGGTTTGCCAGAAGCGGCTTTGTCATGCTGGCCACATGACCCGGAAGCTGTACACCGGCTCCCTCGGCCAATAAAGCGAGATGAGTGCCGTAACCCCAGAGTCATCTGCGACTGGACCTAATGGTCAGGAGTCCCTTTACCTTTTTAAAATGCATTTGCTGGGGTAAAAAGTCTGCTTAAAAATACATGTATTATCAAAAACATACACAAGTATATTATATCACGGGGCAATGCTCTGCAAAGATATGCATATTAGGCAGAATCACATACAAACTTGTGTATACCGTATTAGGTTAAATTTTCATGAGGACTGTTTTTAAAAAGAAAATGTGCAAACTGACGTGGAAGTGATGTGAACCGAATTTAAGGTTGGAAAAATGGTAAACCAAAAGAACCCAAAATTGACAGTTTTGCCCATCTCTGCCTTCTTTAGATTGCCCACCAAAAAGATGATGGTGCCTCCAGAAGAAAATAAACCTGAAAGTGTCCCCAGGGTAAAAATACATGAAGTGGGGCCCCAAATATTTTACATGTGGTAGACACCTCACTCTGCCTAATGGTACTTCTCCTACCTGAACAATTATCTTTCCACAAGGGCTGACATTGATGTCAAAATCCAGCATCACCCGAGCTCTGCAAGTGCAGCTTTCTCCCAATTGAAGTGCAGAGTGTTTGAGGACCGGGACATTCTCAGGGAAACCAAAATGCTTGTTTACAAAGCTATTGTACTACCAACCTTACTGTATGCTTGCGAAACATGGACCACTTATGAATGCCATTTCGAACTCCTTGAAAAATTCCATCAACAGTGTCTCCAGAAATTTTTACACATCACTTGGGAAGACAGGTGAACTAATGCCAGTGTATTAGAAGAAGCAAAGATCACCAGTGTCAAAACAATGGTTCTTCAACATCAACTTTGTTGGACTGATCATGTTGTGCAGATGCCTGATTATCGTCTTCCAAAGAAGCTACTCTATTCCGAGCTTGAAAATGGAAAGCGTAATGCTGGTGGTCAACAAAAGAGGTTTAAAGACTCTCTGAAGGCAAATCTTTAAAAATGTAGTATAAACACCAACAACTGGGAAACACTGGCCTGCAAGCGCCCCAGTTGGAGAACAGCCTTTACCAAAGGTGTCATGGGCTTTGAAGATACTCAAACTCAGGACAAACATGCTAAGAGGAAGGTACACTTGGCAAACCCTCACCATGATCAACTGCCACCCAGAAACCGATGACCCCACTGTGGAAGGACGTGTGGATCCAGAATTGGCCTCCACAGTCACTTACGGACTCACTGTTATAACCGTGTTTATGGAAGAAAATCTTACTTGGCTATGAGTGATCGCCAAAGAAGAAGACTGTCAGCCATAATAATAATAATAATTTATTATTTGTACCCCGCCCATCTGGCTAGGTCCCCCCAGCCACTCTGGGCGGCCTCCAACAGATATTAAAATACATTAAAATATCACAGGTTAAAAACTTCCATAAATAGGGCTGCCTTCAGGTATTTTCTGAATGTCAGATAGTTGTTTATCTCTTTGACATCTGCTGGGAGGGCGTTCCACAGGGCGGGCGCTACTACCGAAAAGGCCCTCTGCCTGGTTCCCTGTAGCTTTGCTTCTCGCAGTGAGGGAACCGCCAGAAGGCCCTCGGCGCTGGACCTCAGTGTCCGGGCTGAATAATGGGAGTGGAGACGCTCCTTCAGGTATACAGGACCGAGGCCGTTTAGGGCTTTAAATGTCAACACCAACACTTTGAATTGTGCTCGGAAACATACTGGGAGCCAATGTAGCTCTCTCAGGACCGGTGTTATGTGGTCCCGGCAGCCACTCCCAGTCACCAGTCTAGCTGCCACATTCTGGATTAATTGCAGTTTCTGGGTCACCTTCAAAGGTAGCCCCATGTAGAGCGCATTGCAGTAGTCCAAGAGGGAGATAACTAGAGCATGCACCGCTCTGGCGAGACAGTCTGTGGGCAGGTAGGGTCTTAGCCTGCGTACCAGATGGAGCTGGTAGACAGCCGCCCTGGACACAGAATTAACCTGCGCCTCCATGGACAGCTGTGAATGAATACATATTGGCTTTAAAGATAGAGACCTGAACAAAAGTAGCATGCTGCCTTTAAAATGTGGATGTTATTTCCAGTTTTATTTCCATGAGAAATGGAGTTGAGTTGAGATACCTCCCTCACCAAAAACATCCTTCTTCACACTAGCATTATCATGAAAGATTCAGGAACATTCAGAAGTTCCTTTTCTCAGAGACAGCGGGATTCTTTATTCTTTTTGCACTGCAGAATAGAAAACGGTTGCGTTATTCACGGCTTTGGCGTCTCTAAACAGGAGGAGTTGCTATAGGTAGTCTCTTTGCATCTTCATGGTGGACAGAAATAACCCTTGGATCATCCAAGACATCTTGGGAACATTAAAGAGAATGCATTCATCGTAGCATAAATTATACAATATATGTGAAATTATGCAATGATCTCTTCATACATAACCACATCGTCTCCCGAGGCCTATAAACAAGTCTGAGTTGCACACCATCCACAATCTATTCTCATGGAACTTGGAACAGAGAAAGTTGCAAGCACTGATTTCTAAAAAGCTGTCAGGCTCTATAGCTCTTCCTGGTTTATTTGCCCACTACGAATAATGCAATTAGATTTGGCAGCACCCATCCAATATCTGTGCAACATTAATAATATAGGTAAAGGTAAAGGGACCCCTGACCATTAGGTCCAGTCGTGTCCGACTCTGGGGTTGCGGTGCTCATCTTGCTCTATAGGCCGAGAGCCGGTGTACAGCTTCCAGGTCATGTGGCCAGCGCTTCTGGCGAACCAGAGCAGCACACGGAAACGCCGTTTACCTTCCCGCCAGAGCGGTTCCTATTTATCTACTTGCACTTTGACGTGTTTTCGAACTGCTAGGTGGGCAGGAGCTGGGACCGAGCAACGGGAGCTCACCCCGTCGCAGGGATTCGAACCGCCGACCTTCTGATCAGCAAGCCCTAGGATCTGTGATTTAACCCACAGCGCCACCTGGGTCCCTTTATTAATAATATACATACATGCATATAAGCCTTCTTTATGGTGCCGCATATACTTGGCGGCTAGATGGTATAACACTATACAGTTATGTAAGGTGGATTTCCCTGGCCTAAACCTTGCCTGCTCTGGGCCTATGATGTTATTTGCATCAAGTCACGTGGTTAATTTGGATAATAGATGTTTTGCATACAATTTCCCAATATTTGACAATAGACTTACTGGTCGATAGTTGGACAGCAGCTTTTTGTCCCCCTTTTTAAAGATTGGAATAATTATAGATTTCTGCCATGAGTTAGGCATAATTCCAGTACTATCCACCACAGTGAATAGTTCCGCTAGAATCGGGGCCCACCAGTCTGGCTTGGCATTGATTAGTTCAGATGGGACGGCGTCAGGGCCTGCGGCTTTGCCTAGTTTCATCTGAGAAATTAAATTTTCAACTTCAGTGATGGAGACAGGGGGCCACTCAACCAGGGTCGAAGAGGGGGCAAGATCTTGGCTGTCTGATGGAATACAATTGCCGTAGAAGATCGCCTTAAAATGCTCCACCCATGACATAGATGGAATCAATGTCAGTCGATGATCTTGGGTCTGTGGGGGGTCTGCAATAACCTTCCAAAATTTCTTATGATCATTGGTAACAATGGAAACCAAGTGACTCTGGTTACTGGGGAGAGTTTGAGACACTATATATACTTCTCATAAAAAAAAAACTTTGATAAAAACTAAGTAAAAATAAAACAAGTAATCTTTGTAATGGAGGAATAAGTTTGGCAATTGCCTGGCATAACTCTGTCAGTACAGCATGAGACTCCCAACCCTAGGGTTGTGGGTTTGAGCCCTGTGTTGGGCTAAAAAAATCCTGCATTGTAGGGTGTTGCTACCTTACCATTCTATGATTCTATACCATAAGTTGTGGCTATAACAAATGGAGATGAGTCACTCCACATTGGTCTAGTCAATGCAACCTTCTTTGCTATACTTTCTTTCTCCTATGCCTATTCCAAAGATGATGAACCAAAAGCCACATTACAGTACTAATGAATAAATAAAGCATTGCTCTATCCGTTGAAACACTATGTGTCGTGTCACTCAGTGTAGTCTGCTCAGAAGTTCTCTCTCAGCTATACAAGCCAGAAGTACAAGTTATAGCTGCACATACTCACACTATCTGAAGAACAGTAAAAGTTTCATCTGTACAAACCACACCCATCAACACTTGCTAATGGGGCCTCCCGCTGCTGCCGTGCTGCCGGAGCACAATTTCTGTTCTCATCCTGAAGCAAAGTTCTTAACCCAAGGTACTATTTCTGGGTTAGTGGAGTCTGTAACCTAAAGCGTATGTAACCTGAAGCGTACATAACCCGAGGTACCACTGTACCTAAAGGAGCGTCTCCACCCCCATCGTTCAGCCCGGACACTGAGAGTGCCTTCTGGCTGTTCCCTCACTATGAGAAATGAGGTTACAGGGCCTTCTCGGTAGTGGCACCCACCCTGTGGAATGCCCTCCCATCAGATGTCAAGGAAATAAACAACTATCTAACTTTTAGAAGACATCCAAAGGCAACCCTGTTTAAGGAAGTTTTTAA
The DNA here is from genome assembly GCA_034641395.1 of Darevskia armeniaca. NCBI lineage: Eukaryota > Metazoa > Chordata > Lepidosauria > Squamata > Lacertidae > Darevskia > Darevskia armeniaca. The sequence continues at coordinate 71,743 of JAWWNF010000262.1, read as the reverse complement.
TGTCTGATGTTTTATCGCTTTATTATCATCATCATCATTAATTCTGTTGGGAGCCGCCCAGAGTGGCTGGGGAAACCCAGCCAGATGGATGGGGTATAAATAATATATTATTAGTAATAATAATCTGCAATCTTTTGGCATTGAGGTTACCAGAGCTTCTGGGTGTTCAGGACATCAGCCCAAGGAAGTATGATCAGCTCATCTCCAGACTCTTCCATTTACTCACTAGATTTAGCCTCCAGGAGCTGTTTCAGTATCAGTTCATCCCAGCTACAGGCAGCATGGCTAAAGCTATCCTAGCCCTTAGCCAGCTCTTATTAATAACAACTTTCTAAGCTTCATAATAGAGCCTATTGTACAAGAAATAATTCATGTCACCACAGGTCTGTAGGCCACAAACCGAATCTGATTCTGGCTCACAACTAGCCCGGCTCATTAAAAGTAATGTGATGAAAATTACAAATGTGTTGCTTTTCAAAGAATTGAGTGGGGGGTCTGTATTGTTCACTTTGCAGCATCAACCTAAGAACTTTGGCTCCTGTTCAGGTTTAACTGCAGACACACTTAATAGCAAATTGCATAAAATCTCACAGGAATCAGGATCATAAGACACTGCCTTAAGCCAGGATAGACTACGGGCTGTATTCAGTGGAGCAATAAATCGCTGGCTCCACCGGCATAAGGATTTATCCATGTGAAACAGAATGCTCTTCCCCTCTGGACCAGAAAGAAAACTTCTGAGGAAGAACACAGTGAACAGGAAGGCTGGTCTGGCAGGACTGATGTTTTCAAGAGGACACCTTAAGAGGGAAATAAGATGTTCATTGTGAAATAAATTAGTACTGTGTTATAAAAGGGATGAATGGTTAGCAAAGGAACACTATTAGCAGCAAGGCATGGGCAACTTATGGAAAGGCAGTTTGTTCCAACAGCCCCCCCAGATCAGAACTGAACCCTATATATATTGTGCAAGGCCTGGAGACTGCCTCGAACCTCACCTCATTAGTGAAGAACAGATTTTTTAAAGAGGCTGCCCTTTGGCTTGAGGTCTAACGCTCTATATTCTCTCGAGGGCTTCAGCTGACCAATTGGATGGTGTAGCCTACTGGTTCAGAAATCCCTGCTGGTTGCTGGATCTTCTGCATTGCAGTATTTTGTCTGCTTGTCTGCAGATAGGCTTTCCGACCCTCATATGTTTTCTAGGTCCGTCTCTTCGCCACGATAGCACCTAGCAGGAATAAGTGAAATTACCAGGTCCTCAGGATGAAATAAAAGTGTGAGTCACACCCATAGAAAGAACGACAGCTTTAGTTTGATGTAACATTAGCTATCAGCATTGCATTAAAATCTGCAAGCAGCCTGGATATATTGCTATACTTGGCCTGTTGATGTCCAGAATGTACAAACCTGAATGATAAATCTTGAGTAACTATCAGGGTTTTGGGTGCCCCCCCCCCCAGCAGAAACACACATACCTAAAAATGTATTAATCTAATTACCGCTTTGCATTAGAGAGACTTTAATGTGCTTGGAATAAACTTGAGGAGGTTTGAAGTTAATGGGGCAGATTTCATGAGTTTTTAATATTCTGTTCATGCTCATTTCATTCATTCTTGTTAGTTTCAACAGAATTGCTGTGCAATGTCTTAAGGGCTCCAGAAATTCACAGTTCAGTCCATGTATCCTCAGATACTGGGAAATGAATAAGCAGTCACCCCTTAGTCAGAGAAATGTGCTTCTGCTGCCTCTATCTTGGATTGTCCTGCCTAGCAGAAGTTTCAGATCTCTCAAACTAGTCTTTGAGGTGCCCCTCAGACAGAACTCAGCCTATTCTTGTAAATAAACAATTCTCTTCCATCATCATCCCCAATAATATCAAAGCCCGGATCATTCCTGGAGTTACGATGGAAGGCAGACTCTTGCTTTTCCTACGAAAGTTACCGGTACATAGACTCCTGGTTTTACATACATGAGTCTATGTAACTTTCATAGGAAAACCAAGAGCCTGCCTTCAATCATCTATATATATAAAATCGTTCAAGTTGGATGTTTGTTAACAATCGCCTTTCTCCGTAACCCCTTGATCGATTCCGTTCAAATTTGGACACAATGTTCCATGCCCACATGGGAGTGATCATATGTACTTACATTGCACAAATACCACACCTTTCCCAGGTAAAAATGTGATTTTGTGCAAACAAATATAGCGCCCTCCAGTGGACGTTAAACAGCACAACACAGCCCATGCTTTCTCTTTCATACTGTATCTTACTTTTGCATTTCACCAAATCAGCCACAGCAAGGCATGGCCCGGTCAGCTAATAACTCATACAAATGTGGTGATGTATTTACAGGGGTGCAAATTATAAATGCTTTCATTTCAGGCCATCTCTGGTTTTACTGAGACCAAAAAAACCCACACACCCCACCATGAGAAATGCTTCTAGTATCAATCACAGCTCCCTCTTGCAAGGACGCGGGTGGCGCTGTGGTCTAAACCACTGAGCCTCTTGGGCTTGCCGATCGGAAGGTCGGTGGTTCGAATCCCCGTGATGGGGTGAGTTCCCGTTGCTCTGTCCCAGCTCCTGCCAACCAGCAGTTTGAAAGCACGCCAGTGCAAGTAGATAAATAGGTACGGCTGTGGCAGGAAGGTAAACGGTGTTTCCACGCGCTCTGGTTTCCGTCACAGTGTCCCGCTTCGCCAAAAGTACTTTAGTCATGCTGGCCACATGACCCGGAAAGCTCTCTGTGGTCAAATGCTGGCTCCCTTGGCCTTTAAAGCGAGATGAGCGCCGCAACCCCATAGTCGCCTTTGACTGGACTTAACTGTCCAGGGGTCTATTACCTTTACCTTACAGTTCCCTCTTACCAAACAAGTAAATGTGTTTTCCAAAAGGTAAAACTGTCCAGATCTGTAATTTGGATAAAATACCTCTTTATGATTTATCCATCCGCAATATTTATATCCTGCCTTGCTGACTGACAGTAGGCCTTCAAGGCAGCTGGCAATAAGTGAAAATTGATATATAATAATATTATTTTAAAAGGCAGTGGTGACTGATCAAATCTCTGGTGGGATGGTGATGGACTGTGTCCTTAGGCCTTAACTATTGCTGCTGTTGTGGCATGTGTATTTTTCAAGTGATGCTCTCCACTGTTTCCATGGAGACCATATGGGACAAAAGAGACGTGGGTGACGCTGTACTCTAAACTACTGAGCCTCTTGGGCTTGTCGATCGGAAGGTCGGTGGTTCGAATCCCGTTACTCGGGATCCCAGCCCCTACCAACCTAGCAGTTCAAAAGCACGCCAGTGCAAGTAGATAAATAGGTACCGCTGTGGTGGGAAGGTAAACGGTGTTTCTGTGCACTCTGGTTTCCATCACAGTGTTCCGCTGTGCCAGAAGCAGTTTAGTCATGCTGGCCACATGTCCCGGAAAGCTGTCTGTGGACAAACGCCAGCTTCCTCAGCCTGAAGCGAGATGAGCGCCACAACCCCATAGTTGCCTTTGACTGGACTTAACCGTCCAGGGGTCCTTGACCTTGACCTATATGGGACAATAGCTTCCTCCCCATTAGTGCTACCTAGCAACCCAGGGTCCTTTCCCATGCCTTAGGTGTTTGAACTTCTGCAATTGGCTGAGCCTTTCATGGAAAGCAGAAAGCAGGTTCTCCTTCATGGAGAGCACGTGTTGTGGTGGGGGCTAACAAGTCACCCCACTGTTGCTGGGCGGGTTAGGATAGATGACCATGGCAGATGATTGGGCCCTGCAGGTTGCTGGGGAGAATGTTATGTAGCAATTTTTGATGGACAGCTCAGAGGTTATATATTCCCAATGCAGGCAGCACGTGGCCCTCTTTGCTGCGTGCATCAGATCACCCTCCCTCCCTCCCATTATTTAGGCTTGCGCGTTGACCTTACTATGCCTGTCATGGGGTCGTCTGCCTTTGGGGCAGGGGCCTGGTAGGAATTTTTCCATCTGGCTGATTGGCTGTTGCCATTTGGTTTTCGCCTACTGCGTAGCAAATAGTCACAACTTGTAAGGTTGCGGTTAGGCATTGGTTATGAATTTGGTTGGTCGAGGGGGTGTGGTTGGCTGTGCCTGCCCCTCCAATGCTGCTGCACAGGGAATTCCGTTAAAGGAATCCAGGGGCTCATCATGCTTTTGTCCGTATCCCCCGGTAGGGGGCCAGGGCCACGCAAGAGCCCCTGGGAACATTTGGGGAGAGGCGAGGGCCTGGGACCTCAACCCCCATTCTCTTCCCAAAGTGTTTTCCCCTGTACTGACTTCACTAACTGGGCGGATGTCAGTCTGCCCCCAAGAAGGGGCAGCTAGTTGGAACCAATGCCTAAGCAACCACTCACATTTTTTGTATTTTAATAAAAGTTGTGGCCAAAATCATGCCAAAAACCTTAAACTTAAATTACGGTGTGTAGTGTGAGTTATTTAGGGGGGTGGCTTGGGGACCTCGACATGCAAGTTTCCACATCTGCTCCATGTTGTATGAAACAAGAGACGGAGCCTCAAGCTGGGAGCATAATCCCATGGTAGCAGAGAACTAACTTGTTCTCCACTTGCTGTTCCACGCGTAAATGTGCTTAAACAGCACCCTGCCAATCCACAGGCATCTACACCATCTGGAAGGTGTCAGTTGCCACAGTGACACCTTGGATATTTGCCTTCAGTTTGTTGAAATGAATCACAGAAGTCAGCTGTGTTTTGATCAGCATCCAGCGACTTTTAGAACGAATTTCTGCAAACCCCCTCCAAGTTCATTGCAGCCCCATGGGAAGTGCAGGAGTTATTTGTGCCTCTGGGTTTTTGAATATGGATAAAGAGGAGGGAAGACTGTTTTGTGGCCATTGATTGAGACGTTCTTGGGTGATGACCTTGTCCGTTATAGTAATAAGAAAATTCCCGTCGTTATTAAAGAGTGGCGTATGTGTAAATGGAGGGTTTGTATAAAGGATGCAGTGTGTTTCTCTGTAAGTTCTTTGTCAGTGAGCACCAGGCCACTCAGTATCAGGCAGGATTTGTCCTTAACTAAACAAAGTCTTACAGTGCGGTTACAGGTAGATAGCCGTGTTGGTCTGTCATAGTCAAAACAAAATAAAAAAATTCCCTCCAGTAGCACCTTAGAGACCAACTAAGTTTGTTCTTAGTTTTCGTGTGAGTGTATCTGAAGAAGTGTGCATGCACACGAAAGCTCATACCAAGAACAAACTTAGTTGGTCTCTAAGGTGCTACTGGAGGGAAATTTTTTTATTTTGTTTTCACAGTGCGGTGTTCTTTAGCCTTGAATGTCTAATTCCTATAATCCCTGACCATTGGCTGATTTCAATGAGGTTGATGGGAGCTGAACTCTAACAACTTCTGGGGAAGAAATTTGAAGAACACCTCCCTAGTGCAAGCCTTTACCTTTCTGCATAGAGAGGAATGGCAACAATTCACCCATATGAGAGATAACGGGGGCCGCCTCTCTCCATATAAATCTCCCCAGACTCTATGTTCATCATCTGAGGCCATTCTTTGTATACCACCTCCATGTGAGGTCCAGTGGGTGGCAACACGAGATTGGGCCTTTTCTGTAGTGGCTCCCTGTTTGTGGAATGATCTCCCAAGGGATTTTCGCCTGGCACCTTCATTATATATTTTTAGGCAATAGGCAAAAATGTTCCTCTTCAACCAGGCCTTTGGCTGTTTAATATCCAACAGCCTTTTAAATATGTCTGTGGGAAGGAGAGGGGGGTATTGTTTTGTAGTCTTGGTTTAATTATTTAATTATGTTTTGTCTTGTATTTTATTCTGGGAACTGTCCTGGGGTCTTTTGATGAAGGGTGGTGTCTAAATATACCCCAGTCAGATGGGCGGGGTATAAATAAATTATTATTATTATTATTATTATTATTATTATTATTATTATTATATCTGATGTAAAACGCCGGCCGGGATCAGCATCATGTGAGGCTGCAAATAATGGGAAGATATGCGCGCACATTGACGGAGAAGATTGTTTGAGGGGAAATTGTGAATCAACTCAAAAGCAAAAATTCATGAGGCAGTAAAGTTTCAGCAGGAAGAAAAAAATAAGAAAACCCATGGGTAAAGATACAAAAGGCAGAAAATACCAAATTTGTGGCCACTTGGGCATATGATGTATACGATGGTTGCTTTTGTGAGGCTGTCATGGCCATTCATGGCCATCAAGATACTTGATGACATGCTGCCAATAACTTACTGTTCCTGATGCATGATGAAGCATCTGATGCATAGCTGTCAACCTTCCCTTTTTTGGCGGGAAATTCCCTTATTCCAGTGCCGGTTGTTGCTGTTTCCCTTTTTTGGCGGGAAATTCCCTTATTCCAGCGCCATTTCCCACTGCTATCCCGGATTGTTAGATATCCCTTAAATTTCCCGGATTTCAAAGGAAGCAGCTCCTCTCCCTCCCTGCCGGCCAGGGAGGCTCCTCAGCTGCGTTGCTCGGCTGCATTGCTCGCCAATAGTTACAGAGAATAGGATGTCATTAGACAACAGCACTGTTTGTGCTTTACTTGCATGTAAAATCAACCACTCTGGCCCAGCCCACAAATACACTCCTTCCAAAAGAGTGTTAAAGGATGCAAAGTCTGCAACACGTTTGTATAATAAGTCATTAATGGATGCCAGAGAGCCAAAAGAGTGAACCTGGTCAATCCCCCCATGAAGAATTGACGCTTTTGAATTGTGGTGCTGGAGTCCCGTGGACTGCAAGAAGATCAAACCGATCCATTCTGAAGGACATCGGCCCTGGCTGCTCACCGGAAGGACAGATCCTGAAGCATCGCATGAGAAGAGAAGACTCCCTGGAAAAGAGACCCTGAGGTGGGGAAAGATGATGGTGTGTAGCCTGGTGTAAATTAATTTGTAGCCTGGGGGGGCTTAGCGCGGCGTGGACTGTCCCCGAGAACCGTAGACTGTCCCCGGGACAGGTGAGGCTGCTGATCCCTTATTTTCAAATCCAAAAGTTGACAGCTATGATCTGATGCCAAACAACCATCACTGAATCTTGAAGATTCCGACCTACGCTATAGGGATCCTGTGTTGCACTGACACACAAACTCATATCCAAAGTAAAATACTTGGGGTCAGGTTTAAAGCAGAGCCAACAGAAGTCATAGACATGCATGCATAATTACCGACCAGAGAAGAGTGGCAGACCAAGCTGATGGAATATGCAGAAATGGCAAGACTGACGGGAAAGATCAGAAACCAGGAAGAGCAAGTATTTTTAAAAAGACTGGAATAACTTTCTAACATATTTGAGAGATCACTGTAAACAGTTGAAATCACTGGCAGGAATTTAATGGCATTTGTAATGTAACATGGATTTTGGATACTATGATTATATAACAGATACATTACAGTAAAAGATGCAGGAATAAAATTTAGAATTGGAACCCATGGAGGGAAGGAAGGAGGTCTCAAGGTTTGAAAGAACCTTTTAAAAAAAAATAAATGTGTGAAAATGTTATGTTTATGGTGTATAACTTTTATGTAAAAGTAATAAAAATTAATAATAAAAAAGACATGCATGCATAATGCTTTTGGGGAGAAGTGAGTTTGATTACTATGTGATCACTTGTGTTGTTTTTATTTTTATATGTAATTTATTGCATTGTCGGTCCTCATTGTTAAATCACCTTGAAACTTTGGTATAACGTGATGAATAAGTCACATAAATAATGAAATAAGGCAGTCCTTGCCATATCAATTTCCTCACATACTGTTTGCACTTTCATCCTGTATTTGCCATCCACAACGTAAACCTGTTTAAAACCTCCTTAAGAAAGCAGTGAACTCATTCTAAATGTATCATTAATGTGGAGTTTACAATAAAAAATGAGTTTCCCTCATTAGTAATTCATAAAAGTGAATTGATCCATTTTAATAGGCACAACTCTTTTCAAATGCCAGTCCTGATTAAAACAGCAAGCTACCTAAAATTGTCAATGCAGAATAATGACAGCTCCTGTTCTTCAGCATACTCCTGTTTCAACAAAGAAACTTGAAGCGGTTTATGCTCTGGAAAACTATCCAAAGGAAGCTTCCTTTCACTTGACAGTTCTTTTGTCACTGTGCTGAAATAAAATAAATATAGCCTACTGAAGAAAACAGGATTGCTGGTGTAGCTTGTCATTTTGAGAAGCGTTGCCTAAATTTTTTAAAGTGGAAAGACATGAAGCTTTATAAAATCTCACACTAACTAGAAGCGAAACGATACGCTCAGGTATCACAGTCCATTCTGTCATTTATGTTGGTGCTATTATTACAGCGTGTCTCTAACAAGGAGGACATTTCTGCCCCAAATTAAATTCATCTAGGTAATGTTGCACAAAAAGCACAAAGAAGCTTATCATAATTCTAGGGTACTATTTCAAATTCATCACTGATTTTCACGTACACAGGTAGTTTCAAATGGGCTAGACAGCCCATTAGTTCTGCGTAGAAGATATAGATCTCTGAAAATCAATTCACACCATTGCATTTCCACAAGTTACTGTACAGGAGTGTTCTAGTTGTGTGTGAATGCCGCTCAAATGGGAGCTCAAGTGAGATTTCAGCTTTTCTTCTGTGAACTAGAAAAACCAATCATAATTTTCTAGAGTGGCTGGCAAACCCAGCAAGATGGGTGGGGTATAAATAATAAAATGATGATGATGATGCACCGAGGAAAAGTTGCAATTGGAAGTGAGGTGAGTTTATAGGTCTAAGGTTACACTGTGCATATTTTTTGGATCATTCACAAGAGCCACTTTATTAAGCAAGTGTCAGGAATGAGCCAGCTCCAAGTGAAGGTTTGCAGCCAACTGCAAAAAGCAGCCAAGAACAGTGAGGCTGCTTTGATGTTAGTCAGACAGGGGAGAGCTGGCAGCTGCAACCTTTGGCTCTTCCTTGACAGGCCGGCTGAGGAGGCAGTGGCTGAGAGCAGGCTGGAACACAACCAAAGCTCTCCGGACGCTCAAATAAGCATGATCGGACACAGAGAGAGCTTATAGGAAACGGAAGGGGCTGGAGATGATCCAATCAGTCCTAGGAGTCGGTGAATGGGAGTGCTTCTAGACAGGAAGCAAAACAAAAGACATAAGGTGCGGAAGTTCAATATATTCTGTAGACACAGGAAGCAGTCTTCAGAAGGGTCATCTTGAGTGATAATGCTGGCGGCTGTGTTAGAGCCGTCCAGAGCTATCTGCTTTTGCAATAAATCCTCCTTTTTAATTACCTACGCTTACTGTGTTATCAAGCTGGACTCCTGACAGCAAGTGAGCCAGAGGTTGTCCACGAGATCACAAAATTCCCAGCATCATCATAAAAACTGTTGTTACAGGGAGTTGTATCTGACGCTGTTGTTCAGTGTCAGATCACTTTCCCACCTTCCCCCAGCCCCACCTAAGTTCATCTTCAAAATCTGCTCAAGAGCATTGGGGGAACCTCCTGAGCTGTAGCATTTGCAATGTTTCAAATGATCCACAGAGACTAGATTAGAAGGAATGAGCTTTGCTTAACAGAGTGCTGCTACAAAGCTATACAAAACCAAAACAACTCAGGTACTCCTTAGCTTCCTTTCCCCGCTGGTCACACCCAAAAGTGATTCCGCCCCTCCCATACAGCCATTTCTAATTTACTTTAGTTACTACTCGAGCAGATTTTGGAAACACATAAGTATAGGGCAAGAAAGGGAAGTCCCATGGTATGAAGGGAACTAAGCTCATGCGGCATTTTGGTACCCATCCAATGGCTTTTAAAGAAGTTCTTGAAAATTTCAGCACAGTTCTATGTGTAACTTCGCATGCTTCAATTGTAAATCGATCTATAAGTGCAAGAACAGAGTTATTGGTTCCGTTTAATTTAGAAATCATTGCAATGACTGCTAGATCATCTTGAACAGGTGTTGTTTTAGTCTTTCATGGATTCTTCAAAAAAAGAAACGTTTTGCTACATTGTATAGCATCTTTTTAAAAGCAAGCTTCTGGATGTAAGCCTTGGCAGTTTCTATTACATTTTTCCTAAAATGTATCATTAGTTCCATTTCTGGATTGCTTGTCATGGTTCACAGACTGCCATCATGGGAAATCATCACACTTCATCAACACCTAAGTTACTGACCTGCTGCAACTGGTTATCCAAAGCATTTTCTTAGTTGAATTAGTGGTGATAGCAGTGTCTCGGGGTAGATCTAAATGCAGGAATAGCCCTATAATTAAGTCAGAAATTAGATCATGTTAACGAAAGAAAAAATATCTCTATGGAAAATTGTGTTTCAAAATTTCCTGCTCTCTGCCGCCATCTGGTGTTGCATGTTTATAGTGCATTCAAATCGCTGTTTCTTTACTAATGGAGCTGAGTCCTCTTTGTGTGGAGAACCACCAGTGAAGGGAAGGCAGAAGCCCCTGTAGAATAGCTAACAAGTGGACGAGAGCCAATTACCTTATCAGCCCAAGATGGGCATGCTAGCTTCCTTACAGGAGCAGTGCATGCACCGTGAATCATTGACTCTTGTCTCTGACCTGGTTCTTGTCTGTGGCTGCTAGGTGGTGCTATCTCATCATGGCAGGAACCACCTCACTTCTTGGTTGCCAAAGTAGAGCTCTCAATTCGTACTTTCTCTTCTCCAACACACATAAGATGACCTAGCTGTAAAATAGATCTTTCTCCATAGTTAGTTGCATTTCATGTATTTTTGCTTATATTGTCTTGGTTGCTTACATTTTAATCATCTATTGTAATTGATTGTGTGGGGGAGGGGCGATTTCCTTCTATTGTCATTTGCTGATATTTTGTTTTTCTCTGGTAAATATGATATGTGAACAGATTCTTGAATTGCCTTAATTGTTTATTTTTAGATCCATTTTGAATTGTTCTGGGATGACTGGTTTTCATTTACTTTGCAAATCATGCAGGCCGTAAATTGCCTTGAGTGCAGGAAGGTGGAAAGATGGCATACAAATTAAAAATGATGCGAAATATATTTCAACACTGTGTGCTAATTAAAAGATACAGCCAAACCCCCACTCCACCCCACATACTTTTTCAAGCATCGAACAGCACTTCAGACAAGTTTGCATCCCCAGAGGATGCAGTTAATCACCAAGATTGTATATTTTTTACAGCGACTGTCAGAGCAGAGATATTAAAGTCTTAAAGCAAAATATTTTGGCTTCTGCCTCCTTCAGATGCTCTGCTGTGAACCAAAGGGTACTTGTAGCCGATGTGTCAGCTATAGTATACGGAAGATGGAATACTCAGAAACATTGCACTTGAAGTACCGAGTGATGCCTGGTATTGTCAAGGCCATGTGGGGTTAAGGTGTCACATCTATAAAGAGATTAGCTGTTATCCCTTCTACAATAATTCATAATACAGAGATGCTGAGATTATCTGAACTGAAATGCTTTGAAACTAGTTCCATTTCCCCCCGCTCCATCAAGATTGCAGTTTTCTGGTTCCTCAGACATTTGCTTAGGCAAGTTGTTTTATGCAAGTACTAAATATGGCATTCTGTGGCAATTTGCACTCACTAATGTGAATTACATTGCCGGACCTGCGGGTGATGTTTCGTTCAATACAGTAAGTTCTACCAGCCGAAGTGCTCTTTTTAATCTATACAGTTTTGAAGGTAACCATCTCCCTGAGATAAACAAAGGTGATACAGGGGACTCAGCTACACAGCTGAAAATAAAACGTTTTAAATGTGTTGTAAAGGGCGATAAAGGGACACGGGTGGCGCTGTGGGTTAAACCACAGAGCCTAGGGCTTGCCATTCAGAAGGTCGGCAGTTCGAATCTCCGTGACAGGGTGAGCTCCTGTTGTTTGGTCCCTGCTCCTGCCAACCTAGCAGTTCGAAAGCACATCAAAGTGCAAGTAGATAAATAGGTACCGCTCTAGCGGGAAGGTAAACTGCGTTTCCGTGTGCTGCTCTGGTTCGCCAGAAGCAGCTTAGTCATGCTGGCCACATGACCCGGAAGCTGTACGCCGGCTCCCTCGGCCAATAAAGTGAGATGAGTGCCGCAACCCCAGAGTCGTCCACGACTGGACCTAATGGTCCCCTTTACCTTTACCTTTAAAGGGCGATACACAAATGTGACACTAGATGGCGATAGTGAGCTGTGTAAAATTCAATGTGTTTTTCAAAACTTTTTTTGAAAGCATTTTCGCAGCGTTTTTAATATGTGTGTAGATTCCACCAGGCTTTGGTTTCAGAAAGATATGATCCAGGATTGCTTATCTGTGGTTTAAACACAGCCCTCATTAATAATCTGCATAGATTTGGAGGCCTGGCAGTATGCTACCATAAAACACTTTAGCATCACAGCTCTCCAGTAAAGCCACTTGCTGGCTAAGGTTCTAAGCTCTCTGTGATTCCAGCTACTTCCATCATTAATTTTGGAGGCATTTAATCGGAAGCTTGACAAATAGAGTTGCCTGTTCTTGCGATCACACGTTCTGAGCCTGGGGTGGAACTAACAGTTTTGGCTGGCTTTGGAGGTGAATGAGGGAAGGTCTAGGAATGGAGCCAAACCTAAGTCCTGTCTATTTACCAAAGGTGTGCAGCTTTAAAAACATTTGCCCTTTGCTCATCTTGCAGCTAGCTCGAAATGAAAAACCAGAAACCTGGGACTCCAGTTTTTGGGGCCAATTGGCAGCCCCATTGGCAGAACAGTTCAGAACAGCACCCAATTGCTGCCCTCAGTGCCGTTACTGGGTACCATTGAATAGCAACCGTGCTTACGGGAAAGAGCAATGCTCTTTGCCCTGGACAAGCTATAGAGCAAGAAAAGAACGGAAATTACTGAGCACCATCAAGATGACAATATCAGATTTGAAAGGAAACTGGTGATGTCTAGTTGACTAGATGACAGCTCCCAGATCTGTCAAACCTCAAATGCCCTATAATGGAATTTTAATGAACAGCGCAGCGAAGCGGAAAATTATTGACAGAAACGGCTTGCTGACAAAAGTCGTCAAGAGAGACATAATGAGCCACGCATATGCGGAGTCTAAATAGCATATTTTAACCAGTTGAGGAGTGCTTCACATTTATAAAGGTGGTGAAGGGATCCAAGCCTGTAGGGAAACGTAAGGTTGTTTCCAGTCTATTTGGCATATGCTTGGACACAGTAAGAAAGGGGGGGAGGGGGAGATACAAGATTAGATGATACCTAAAAGACAAAAGGCCTGCAAAAACGTAAGTGGCACATTACACAGCTATGTCTGGCACAGTAACTGTTGAATGTGCTAGCAGTGTGCATTACGGTGACAGAAGTGGCATGTCGCTGTGTCTAGGCCTTTTCAATTCCTTGCAGCGGCATGCAGATAGCTGCTGTACATAAAGTTTGCTGCAGAAAAATAATCTCTGCAGAGTTGTACAATTAGGCACACCCCTTTGGCGTGTGGTGGGGAGTGGGGGAGAAATTCAGTTCACCTTTCGATGTGAACCTCCCCAATTTGCAGTTCCTGAAATATTTTTGGCCCGCATTTTTGTGTAATGTAATGCATGCCTGCATGCATATATTCATGAAAATAGCATGCAAAAAAACATGTATTGCGTTACACAAAAATGCTGGCCAAAAATGTGTATATTAGCAGAAATGCACACTACCATGCCAATGCTTTTTCACATGGGATTTCTTTTCAAATTGATGCAGAAATGTGGTGAACTGATGACTGGAAATATGAGAAATGGAAGTTGGCATATTCATCCATCTCTAATGTAGCATTACAAAAAGGGAGAGACACAGAAACAAGAAATAAAGCAAAGAGGAGAAACTAGTTCTCAAAAGTGCCAACTATTAAGGTTTATTATGGCTCATATAATTTCAGAACTGATGTTCCTTCTTCAAGAGTAACCCTAGACTTACAAATTCTACAGAACATCTGAAGCAGCTTGCACAAATGATGCTACTTATCTGACACAATGAAGTTGAAGCTTGCTCCTGAAGTAGGAACCTCAGTTCCAAAACATATTGAGCTATTCAGAAAACCATAATAGTTGCACCTTGAACAACCAGTTTCTCCCCTTATGCATTATTTCAGTGTGTGGCATCAGCAGCTATGTGCAGTCAATGCCTAGAGTGGGAACAAATACAAGGATTGTTTTGTAGGGAGTGGAAAGGTAAAGGTAAAGGGACCCCTGACCATTAGGTCCAGTCACGGACGACTCTGGGGTTGCAGTGCTCATCTCGCTTTACTGGCTGAGGGAGCCGGCGTACAGCTTCCGGGTCATGTGGCCAGCATGACTAAGCCGCTTCTGGCAAACCAGAGCAGCGCAGGGAAACGCCGTTTACCTTCCCGACGGAGCGGTACCTATTTATCTACTTGCACTTGACGTGCTTTCAAACTGCTAGGTTGGCAGGAGCAGGGACCGAGCAACGGGAGCTCACCCCGTTGTGGGGATTCAAACCACCAACCTTCTGATCGGCAAGCCCTAGGCTCTGTGGTTTAACCCACAAAGGTAAGGAGGGGCAAAGGGGGAGGAAAAGAAATGGAATGGCCAGGACAGACTCAACTATGCACAGCTAAAAAGAACCAGGACAGCTACAGCCTAGAAAGAAGCTCTAACAATAACAAATTGGGAAATTAAATTTTGAGAAATGATGGGCAGAGGAATTCCGAAACCTCTCTGCTGGGCTGGCTGGGATAGATTGGGCCAAGATGTCTCTCCACCCAGCTTTGACAGCTGATCTGGGCTTCCACTGGTGCAGAATTTCTTCCCACTCAATGGACAGGCAGGTGAGCTGGATCTCCAGCAGCTAGCAAAACACCCTCCCAAATGGGATGTTTTGGAGGTGGGAAGGTAAGCACATCGCGACATAAATGCTTTAAATATCCCAAAACAAGGTACTGGATAATTGACCGATTTTGTTCAAACTTTCAGTGGCTGATGTAATAGTTTTACCATCCAGTTTGTAGCTTTCCACCATGTATGGGCAATCTATCTGACTCGGTTGCCCTCTTCCTGCCACAGTTCCTTCCCCCTCTCTTTGTCTCTTAAGTTCTTTGATGGCATGAGAACAGCCTATAATGTCCTAATCAGTTAGGAGGAAGAGATAGTGATGAGCACCTTCTTTGATGTTGGACATTGTTTGGAGAAAGTGAGGCATTGGGAGGGGGTGGCTAATGACTGGTCTGCACATAGCCAGGCCACATAAGCTAGTTATCTAGCTATCTATAAATTGGATGGTTTGGGGCAGAGTTCTGGATAAGCTCATGCATGGACTGGTCTGGCCGCAGGGCCGTGCAACCTGAAGCTTACCTGGGGGAGTCACTTCACCGCTTCTTGAGGGCTTCCAAGTGGCAGATTGAAGTGCATGCTTGTTATGTATATATTGCTTGATATTTAGAATAAAATATTTAATCTTCTCACTCACTTGTGCTTTGTATTGCTTCTGAATCTCATTTTTAAAGAACCACCTTGCATTTGGCAAGGCACAACATAACTTGTTTAAGTTGTAAAGGTAAAGGTAAAGGGACCCCTGACCATTAGGTCCAGTCGTGTCGTGTCCCCAATGGTAACTGTAGCTAGCTGTCAAGAACGCACGCCACTCCGAGAAGTCAGCGGAAGAAGTCTTGAAGTTTATTGTACAGCACACAGAGAAACGTGGAAAGTCCGTGAGGATTCTGAGGAGGCCATCTCAGAATCCCCCTTTTATACACCTTGCTGGGTGACTCCCAATTCCCCCCTCCCTTCTGCCCTAAAGGTCCGGGGGCGATCCACTTCCCCACCCGGGATGGTTTGGACAAAAGAGTTAACTGCTCTGGTCTACCTGCACTATTCATGGGTGCTTTTTACATTGTTATTGTGATACTGCCGGTTCCGCCGCTGATGGCTCGTTAGCGGTCGTTATCGCCCATCCTGGGGTTGTTTACCCCGTGGGGCATGCCTGGGCGAGGTCGGGCCTTGCTGCACTTGGTTTAACCCCTGCATGCCTGGCTCCGCTGTTGCCCCCTTTCCTGGCCCGCTGCATGGTTCCCCTTCCTGGCGCCTGCATGGCGCGACCACACTGTCTAGTCGGGTCGCGACATCCTGCCCCCCCGAAACTGACACCCCCCTCCCCTGGGGAGCGTCCTGGGTCCCGGGGCCCCCCGGCCGGTTCGGCCACTGCTGGTGGAATCTCTTGACCAGCTGTGGGGCCAAAACGTCCGACGCCCACACCCATTCTCGGTCCCCCGTTGCGAAGTCCTTCCACTCCACCAGGTACTGCAGACGCCCTCTGTGGAATCTGGAGTCCAAAATGTCCTTGACCTCATGGTGCTCCCCTCCCGCCAGGATCAGCGGGGTGGGTGGCGCCGCCACGGGGTGCCAACCGTCGTCCTCCGGGGACTTCTTCAGCAAGCTGAAGTGGAACACCGGGTGTATCTGTCGCAAGTTCTTTGGGAGTTCCAGCTTCGCAGAAACTCCGTTGATTACCTCTAACACTTTAAACGGGCCCAAGTACCGGGGCCCGAGTTTCTTGCTGGGGAGGCCCAGCTTCAGATGCCGCGTGGACAGGTAGACCCAGCACCCCGCTTTGATGTCCCCCGCCGGTCTCCTTCGCTGGTCCGCCGTCCTCTTCTGCGCCGCCTTGACCTCCAGCAGTTGTTCCCGAAGGGACTCCCAGCACCTGGCCGTCCTCTCTCTCCACTTTCCGAGCTCCTCCGGCTCCCGGGCGGTGGGCTCCCCCAAGTCCGGCAGGTGCCTCAGGTCGGTCCCGTAGACCACGGCGAAGGGGGACATCTCCGTGCTGCTGTGTACGGAGTTATTATAAGCGAACTCCGCCAACGGAAGCAGCTGTGACCAGTCGTCCTGCTGGTAGCAGCCAAAACATCGCAGGTACTGCTCCAGCACCTGGTTGACACGTTCCGTCTGTCCGTCAGTCTGGGGGTGGTAGGCCGAGCTGAGTCCCTGCTCGATCCCCAGCAATCCCAGGAACGCCTTCCAAAATCGGGACACAAACTGGGAGCCGCGGTCGGAAATGACCTTGTCTGGAACCCCATGGAGCCGGAAGATGTGCTCCATGAACAGCTTTGCCACCTGGGTGGCGGTAGGCAGTGAGGCGCAGGGCACGAAATGGGCTTGCTTGGAGAACAGGTCCACCACGACCCATATTGCTGTTTTGCCTCGGCTGGGTGGCAGATCCGTAATAAAGTCCATGGAGATCACCGACCAGGGTCGAGGTGGGACCTCCAGGGGCTGTAGGAGGCCCTGCGGCTTGCCCACTGCCGGCTTGCAGGTGAGTCGGGTCGCGACAAGTCGTGACCGACTCTGGGGTTGCGGTGCTCATCTCGCATTATTGGCCGAGGGAGCTGGCGTACAGCTTCCGGCTCATGTGGCCAGCATGACTAAGCCGCTTCTGGCAAACCAGAGCAGCGCACGGAAATGCCGTTTACCTTCCCGCCGGAGCGGTACCTATTTATCTACTTGCACTTTGACGTGCTTTCGAACTGCTAGGTTGGCAGGAGCTGGGACCCAGCAACGGGAGCTCACCCCGTTGCGGGGATTTGAACCGACGACCTTCTGATCAGCAAGCCCTAGGGTCTGTGGTTTAACCCACAGGTTTGATGTAAAAAGCTTGATGTCTCACAAACATTCTGGCTAGGTTGCCCCTGCTGAATAAGCACGCTGGCAGGCACAGAGAAAGCAGAATTCCACAGACGGACTTTTGTACTTTTGATTTATCGCTTAGCATGGAAGCGAAAACGCTGTAGAAATACTCTACATCCCGGGCTAGACCTCTATGAATAAAGATTCCAGTTATCGGCGAAACACAGCACAATATATATAGACGAGCCTCAAGTTTGCTTGCCTTAAAACAACAACAACAACAACAACAACAACTTGGCAGCAAAGCCTTTTTTCTTCTTCTTTTACTTCATCAGAAGTTAATGGGGTCTTGGAATGCCTCATGACATTTGAACAAAATGAGCAAAGTACAGAAACACAAGTGAAGTAGTCCAAAAGGGATCAGAAGATACGAGGCAATCATTCCCATCCCAGAATGACTTTATGGACTGTACCATCACTTCACCTTGAAGATCTGTGTTTTATAGGTAATAAACAAGGAGAGACAAGCCCCTCAAATGATGAGTTATTCATACAATATAAAATGCCCAAGCCACTGATCAGTTTCTGAGGAACTCAAGGGTCCCTATAACAAAATTTGACAAACACTGAACTAGGCTGTGAAAAAGGGAGTTTGGATCCTCTCCATCAAAAATATTGTAGGCTACCTAGTGACTGCCTAAAAACATTTGCCTTGACAATGTTTCTTCCCTTCCCTTCACAGTGTTTAAAATGCTACCAACCTGATGTAGAAGTAAAATACAAGCTAGACCACATCTTTGGCCCGTTGCATTTTTTCGTTTTAGTTGTTACTGTTTTTTGCCTCTGGCTTGACAGGAATTGTATGATCTTCTTGATTAATTTTTTTACCTGCTAGTTTTAGGGCACTCTTTAAAGTACTGGAGTTTACAGTTTATGAGTCTAGCTTTGCTCTTGCAAATCATCCAGACACTTTCGCTATTATGAAAGGCAACCTTTACCTTTTGGAGTTATACTGCAGAAAACCAAAGTCATAGAAGAAAATATGTGATGAAACATTTTTTCCCCTAGTAATACTTTTCAAACTGAGAGGTGGGACTTCTTCTGAAGAAGCACAGGCTGCCTCCACCTGCCTGGTTTTCTGTAGTTAGAGTTGTTCAGTGGAATCCCTGATCTGGACATTGTGCAGAAATTAATGAGCTTTCCACCCTAATAATGAGTTTTTAAACTTTATAGTGGTACCTTGGTTCTCAAACGCCTTGGTACTCAAACAGCTTGGAGCCCAAACACTGCAAACCCGGAAGTAAGTGTTCTGGTTTGCGACCATTTTTCGGAAGCTGAACGTGCTCCGTTTTGTTTTTTTAAAAAAAAAACTTTATTTAAACATTTAAGTGTTACAAAACAAAACAAGAGGGGGAAAAACTGACAATTAAAATCAAACAATATATATTCAATATATTCAAACAAACCTAAACCCCCCTTCCCTCCCTCCCATCCCTCACACTTCCCTCTATCCATGCTGTATTATTTATTATTGTTGCGTTGTTCATTATACCTATTTACTGGTATTTATCCTATCATTTCTACTAAATTTCGTGTCACCTTGCGGCTATTAAGTTATACCATATTAATTTTCAGACTTTAGCACCCACTTTCACCATGTATTCCTTAACACAGTCCCACTCTTTCTTAATTGCTTGATTAGAACATCCTCTGATTGATGCTGTTAATTGTGTCATCTCCG
Organism: Darevskia armeniaca; assembly: GCA_034641395.1. Lineage (NCBI taxonomy): Eukaryota > Metazoa > Chordata > Lepidosauria > Squamata > Lacertidae > Darevskia > Darevskia armeniaca. Next base: position 52,445 of record JAWWNF010000262.1, on the reverse strand, counting down.
CAAATTCAGACATCTTTATTCTCCATTCTACTAATTCTGGTATTTTGTCAGATTTCCAGTTTTGCGCCAGTACAATTCTGGCTGCGAGCCAGAACGTGCTCCGTTTTAAGTGTTACGCTTCCAATTTGAGTGCCACACTTCCATTTTGAGTGTTATGCTGTGGTCTGTCTGTTTTTGCTATTTATTTTGAGTTTTTGGTTTTGCAGCTTTTTTGTTTTGTTTTTGTGGCTGTGTGGAACCCAGTTCAGCTACCGATTGATTGATTGATTGATTGATTGATTGATTGTGTGACTGCAGTACATTATTTATTGCTTTCATTTTATGGATCAATGGTCTCGTTAGGTAGTAAAATTCATAACAAAATAAAAAATAAAAAAATTCCTTCCAGTAGCACCTTAGAGACCAACTAAGTTTGTTCTTGGTATGAGCTTTCGTGTGCATGCACACTTTTTCAGATACACTGAAACAGAAGTCACCAGACCCTTATATACAGTGAAAGGGTGGGAGGGGTATTACTCAGAAGGGTGGTGGGAATGGGTGATAGGCTGATAGCTGTGGTGAACCTGTTGACGACTGTTAACGACTGCAATTAGTCTTACAGGAAAAAGCAGGAAAGAGAAGTTGCTGAATTGCAACTCATTACCAAACTTAAAACCATGGAGAGACCTGGTCTGAACAAAGACATTGGATTCTTATCTCATTATACATGACTAAGCTATTTTTAACCTTCTCACCCCTTGCTTTTTCCTGTAAGACTAATTGCAGTCGTTAACCGTCGTCAACAGGTTTGCCACAGCTATCAGCCTATCACCCATTCCCACCACCCTTCTGAGTTATACCCCTCCCAGCCTCTCACTATATATAAGGGACTGGTGACTTCTGTTTCAGTGTATCTGAAGAAGTGTGCATGCACACGAAAGCTCATACCAAGAACAAACTTAGTTGGTCTCTAAGGTGCTACTGGGAGGAATTTTTTGTTTGTTTGTTTTGACTATGGCAGACCATCGACGGGGTGAGCTCCCGTTGCTTGGTCCCAGCTCCTGCCAACCTAGCAGTTCGAAAGCACGTCAAAAAAGTGCAAGTAGATAAATAGGTACCGCTCTGGCAGGAAGGTAAACGGCGTTTCCGTGTGCTGCTCTGGTTCGCCAGAAGCGGCTTTGTCATGCTGGCCACATGGCCTGGAAGCTGTACGCCAGCTCTCGGCCGATAAAGCGAGATGAGCGCTGCAACCCCAGAGTCGGACACGACTGGACCTAATGGTCAGGGGTCCCTTTACCTTTATGGCAGACCAACACGGCTACCTACCTGTAACAAGTAAAATTCATGTTAAATTGCTCTTTTAGGGGTTGTTTTTAAATGTCTGGAACGGATTAATCCATTTTACATTACTTCTATGGGGAAATGCGCCTTGGTTTTGGAACGCTTTGGTTTTGGAATGGACTTCCGGAGCGGATTATGTTTGAGAACCAAGGGGCCACTGTACCTCAATGCAATCTTAAAACTAGTTACATATAAATGTTACTGAGGGCAAAATACAAAGTAACACACTGCATTCAACTACCAGGCTATGTGGTTCAGTCCTTTAAGTCCTTTGACACCATCTAGGATCTTCTCTCATTGATCCCAGAGGTGGAACCTCTTGCTTAATGCAAACTTCTCTGCTTTTCAAATGCAAACCTTTACACAAGTTTTAACTTCAATGCAAACAAACATGTTATGCACATTAAACTTTTGACTTTAACACCAAATACTTGGTACACATAGGCAAGAGCAGCATTATGCAACAAGATGCAGCTGTGAAAAGGCATTATGGGGTGGGAATCTTTTAATCCGCCTTTAATCAGTTGAAGGAATCAATTCTCTAGCTGGATAACGGATCTGCAAAGACTGGATTGATATATGTAAATATAGGTTCACTCAAAGTATTCTTTTAAAAAAGTCAAGTTATGCTTCCCAACATTTCCAGTTTCAGCAGTAAATTGCTCGTAAGATATGTATTGGCAACTCTGCATAAACAAGAAGTAACAAAAAAAAAGCAGAGAGCTTCAATGATACCGGCTCTGGCACAAATCTGTTTGCAGTGGCTAATAATGAAGCTTCATCTTCTTGAATATCAACACTGGATCGTTAAATAGCTGCTGGTTTTTTAATACTTGGCAGAAACTGAACAGGAAACCAGGAAAAAATGCCTTAGAACTGGCAATATTATCAATCAAAATTAGAGGGAAAGCAATCTGCCATGACTAATTAAGGAATGAGAACATCATTTCACAGAATATTTCACAAAAATAAAGCATGACCCAAAGAGATTCAGGGCAGTGGTTTTCAAACTGTGTTCCAAGAAAGTCTGGTGCTCTTTGGGGGCTCTGCAATGCTCGTAACTATAGGCAGAGCCACCAAGAGTTGGGTACAGGGGGTAGAAATGGGTCTCACAGCCAACAGAAGCCCTAGACTGTCAACTATCATTTTTTAAAAAGTCTGTACCTATGAAGGGCCCAGTGACATCAATTGACATGGTGAAGTTAGGTCCATTAATTTCAATGGGCTTCCTCTGAGTAAAACGTAGTTGACTAGCAGCCCAAGTTTAGAAAGTGGTCATTCTGCTTGAGAGTTTATGCAGAAAGAGCAGTGAATGATAGCTGAAGACCAAGCTAAAGACCAATAACCCTCTTCTTAGGACGGATGATATTGCTCAAAACACATGAAGGATCTTTATTGCGTAAGAAAAGGTCTGTTGGCAGTCATGGTCTGTCTGGAATGCTGATTCTTTCAAGTGTCCAAATGATTCCTTGTCAAGTCACTCTGCATCGAGGCAGCTACAATCTAATTGCCATAGCTTTCAGAAGTCTAAGGTACAATGGATTGTGTTTCAGAAGACTGGCAATGCAATCTCACAGACAGACTGAAACGAAATCCCTTGACCCAGCAATCTTCTACAGCTTCTCTTTCCTGCATCCAATTTTATTTATTTTTTAATAGAGAGGTTTCCGCTCTACTGTATGGACAAGTTTATATCCTGATTTTATAGGTGAATTCTGCTCTGATCTCCACCAGCATAAACCTGCAATAACTATATCGATATGATTTAAACAGCTACAATTGCATTTCAGGGATTCTTCAAGTTCATTTGGAGTTATAAAAGGAAGCATTATGATGGCACAAACTACAGCAAGCCTCAAACCCACCCTGGCATGCCATATTCCTTCAGATGTTGGGTGCCTGACCATACTCACCTTGCATGATCGGCTTGGGCAATACCTTTTTAGATGCCCATATAGACCTCATATAAGGCTTAATAGTTTCCAATGCATCCAAGAGTTTTCGCATTTTTGGTAAGATGGTGTTTAGCTGTGCACAGCGTTAGACAACCTCCATCATTTCTACTTTGCAAGTAATTCAAACCCACCGGGTTATTTTTGTGGGCCAATGTTGGTCAGTCAGAGTCCAGCTGGTTTTGCTAAGTCCCTGTGCACACTAGAAATGGTTTTTGTAGTGAGATTGTGCTCTTCCAGACACCCCTGCAACTCTTTCCACGAGAACAGGAAGAACAGCAGTGTGGCAGTGTGAGACAGCTGCTTCAGGAAGCAGACGGTGAAGGCCATGGCAACAGCCCCCTGCTTGTTCCTCCTCATCTGATACCGCACCAGCAGCTATTTTTGCACCTTGTTGACCTGGACTGTGTTGCTGTCTTGCCTGGTTGGCTCCTTCCAACACATCACATTGCACAAGGCCCCTGATGGAAGGAGCAGTTCAGCTTAGGCCATATGCTTCAGCACGCATTTTCTGGGCACATGTGCTACTCTGTTCATGTGACAATATCTGGTGCTCCTGCAAGGAACTGAAGAAAAGGACCGTGTCTCCTACCCTGTGCCCCCTAAGCTAGCCTGCTGCCCTCATGCGTGGTGAAGGATCCCATCCCATCTCCAGTGTTGAACTAAGAATTATAATGCCAGCCTTGTCAGCATCTGTTTGTAGAATAGGAGTAGGGTGGTTGGGTGCCATCTTGTCCTTTGGCTCAAGCAGCTAAATGTGTTAGGCTGGCCATGCTGACTGAAGCAGAGCTCAAATGACATGCGTACACACAATTAGGGCCAACGCATGTACAGAAACCTGAAATTCCTACGCATGCTCATAGCATCCAAGGTTTTGCATCATCGGTGTGAATCTGTAGGTTGCAACCTGTACAATATAACCACCACCACCACATTTTAAAAACAACACAACCCAGTGTATTATATTGCTGTGACTTGATGATCAACTGGATAGTTAATGGACTCTGTCATTGTCAGGACCTTAAATGAAAGCAATAGCAAGCCAGATCACAGGATGAAAAGACTTCTAGTTCCTGGTTCATTGCTGCAACCAAGATGTTTTATACCCTGTAGCCTGCTGTGTAATTCACTGTGCGATTCCTAGCATAATTTAATGAAAGCTATAATTATTGCCTTGCTGTGTTGAGGACCGACAGTTTAGCAGGATAAATATATTGTGTACATATACGGAGTTAACAAATCTTATGCTTTATGATCAGCTGAGGCATGTTATGTAACTTACTCCAAGGTTTGGTGGCATTCCAAGATGAACTTTTGCCATTTATTTGGAAACAGTCTCGGAATAAATTGCCACCACGTCTATAAAATGTACATAGGGGTTCTGTCAGGGAATAAACCATCCAAATTAAACTTCAGAAGGAACACTAGCTAGTCATTTTACGTACATCTGTATTTCATGTTTGTTTGTTTGTTTGTAATAAATAAATAAAGTTGAAGAAAGTGATGGCAGGTTATAGAAGTGGTCATGCTGAGAGACAGAACAAGCAGACAAAAACCAGGTATTCATTCTAGGCCAGAGAGTAAGATGGAAACAAGTTGATGACTATCACGTCAATAGCTTTCTACTTCCATCACCAGCATTTTGGAATATTTCTTCCTGCTGGTGAACATGAAATCTTGCTGCAATCTCACACCCTACCACCACCACCCCATGATTAAGAAACGGTGAGTGGAACCAGGTTCTTCAGGTCAGCTTTCTTTCCGAAGCTGCAGAGCAGGAGGATTGAATGGAAGGTAGCTCCACTTCAAGCCAACCTCTGTTATTTGGGCTAGTGAGGATGTAAAAAGGTAAATGACCCCTGGACGGTTAGGTCCAGTCAAAGGTGACTATGGGGTTGCAGCGCTCATCTTGCTTTCAGGCTGAGGGAGCCGGCGTTTGTCCACAGACAGCTTTCCGGGTCATGTGGCCACCATGTCTATACTGCTTCTGGCGCAACGGGACACTGTGACGGAAACCAGAGCGCACAGAAACGCCTTTTACCTTCCCACCCCAGCGGTACCTATTTATGTACTTGCACTGGCGTGCTTTTGAACTGCTAGGTTGGCAGGAGCTGGGAAAGAGCAACGGGAGCTCACCTCGTCACGGAGATTCGAACCACAGACCTTTTGATCGGCAAGCCCAAGAGGCTCAGTGGTTTAGACCACAGCACCACCCGCAACCAAGGAAACAAATGTTACCAGTAACAGCTAAGTCAACCGAATGTGCAAAACAACAATGGAAGGCAAGCAGATAGGGTCATCTGAAAACCTGGGGCATTAATCAGCTATTTTACCATTTCAAGCTGCAACTTAAACAGAGTACACACCACACATTTAAAGCATATGTCACTACTACCCCAAGAATCCTGAAAACGGTAGTTTAGCCATCACCCCCACCCCACCCAATCCATGGACTCTTTCTCCCACCCGCCCTGCCTGAACTGCTTGCTCTTCCTCCTACCCCCCAATCAATGGACTCTTTTTGTGTGTGTGTGTCTGAATTTTTTAATTTAATTTAATTTAATTTAATTTTCTGTTTTACACTTTAGAATATTCATTTATACAACCTTAAAATATCAATGACTTTCCTTCTCTTTCCATGGTTCATTTTGCACAACATAAACCCCTGCATATTTTATATAAACTAAACCATTCAGTATTCCATTATTGCATCCATCAAAATTTATCTGAATGCTGCCAATGTTTTCAAGTGTACACCATTTACCCCCATATATTCTATAAACATTTTCCAATCTTCTTTAAACGAATGTTCTTCTTGTCCTCTTATTCTATATGTTAGATCCGCAAGCTGTGCATATTCTGTCAGCTTACGTTGCCATTCTTCTTTGGTTGGGACGTCACTCGTTTTCCATTTTTGGGCTGACAAAACATGGGCGGCCATAGTAGCATACATAAATAACCTTTTTTGACACCTGGGAATTTCCATCTGAATTATCCCCAATGAAAAGGACTCTGATTTTTTGGGGGAAAGGTGCTTTTAAACATTTTTTTCATTTCATTATACATTATTTCCCTATACTCTTACCCATTTATAGGTCCACCATATATGAAAGAAAATACCCTCCACCTCATTAAATCTCTGCCTTTGCTAGCTCTCTTCGCCACCTCTGCAGCTAGTCCTGGGGCTTCTAGCAGCCTACTCTTCCTTCTCATGGCCTGTTCTTACGGCTTCCTGCAGCTGCTGGAAGTGGCACATCTGTATTCGGAAGTGTGCGGTAGAGCCTATGGCAGAAGCCACCCTGGCTGCCCCAGAGGAGGCAGAGGCGAAGTGATGAAATCAGGACATCACAGACATTAAACAGAAGCTGGGGCCAGTGTGGTGTAGTGGTTAAGACTTGTAATCTGGGGAACCAGGTTCGTGTCTCTGCTCCTCCACAGCAGCTGCTGGGTGACCTTGGGCTAGTCACACTTCTTTGAAGTCTCTCAGCCCCACTCACCTCACAGAGTGTTTGTTGTGGGGGAGGAAGGGAAAGGAGAATGTTAGCCGTTTGGAGACTCCTTCAGGTAGTGATAAAGTGGGATATCAAATCCAAACTCTTCTTCTTCTTCTTCTACTTGATGTCCTGCTTAATTCGGGACAGTTGAGTGGCATGGGTTCGTAAAACCTAATCATGGTATGGATTCGTATTTTAATGATTCAGCATTTTATGCTACAAGGAATGCCCATAGTGCTCAACACTTTCAAATTATATTGGGAGGGAAAATGCATTTTTAAAATTTCTTTTAAGAAATGTCTGTGTGTCTGAGCTCGACAGTGTGCGGAGGATGTTGCAGATTGCTTTTATAGCACTGTCTGTTACATAAATCCCCAAGAGAAAGACTTATTTCCACTATCCTGTCCAGAATTATGCTAGGAATTAATTTTTTTGGGGGGGGGAATATGTCAAGTGTTAGCTAGCAAAGACAAACAAATATTACATAAGGCAATGTTACATGCGCTTGCTGCTCTGACAAATTAGATTTTTAAAAAGTTAAATACAGTCTCTTTCTGCAATAACCACATGGTTTGGATTTCAGTACCAGGGGTTTCTTTCTAAGCTATAGTTATTTATTTCTGAAAATTGCTATTTATAAAGCAAGTTTAAATCATGTAAGGAAACATGACAGCCATGATTGCAGACCGTTTGCCCCATGTGAATTTAGATTTGAGCTCTTGTTTTTCCTTTTTGACTGTATCAAGTTGGGATGCTTTGTATTATTTTATCTCTCTTTACTGGGATTGTGTTTTATGTTGCAACGACTCAGGATTTTAAGCAAGTGACTTTTTTAATGGAGCAGATTGAACAATAGTTAAATAATACACTGGTATTCTCTAGTTCATTGTTTAATTACAGCTTGATGGACTTACAATACTGGCTATATTTTGAAGCAAGATCAGCCGCAATACTATAGCATTAATCCACAGAAAAAGCCTTCAGTATGTTCCATCTAATTATTCATCTCCTGACATTTACATTTTCAAATGTCTCCCTAAGAACACTCCGTGCTTTGGCCTGCACATGAAATTATTGTGCGTTTCTTACTTCAAACACGCATGCTGCTCTTCAAGTTGATGGCTTCCGATAAAGATCATACAAAAGTCAAAAGTGTGGGTGGTCTTATAGATTCTGTCTGACTCAAGTCACCTACTGTCCAGTGTGGTGCTTCTGTTTTGGCATCTTAGGGGCTCCTAAAAATGCCACCATATGGGAGTCATTGTGCAGAATGCTTGAGCGTTTTCAAGAGAGGATGCGAGGAGGGTGGAAGCCCATGTCAAGAAATAAAGGAACTAAGGAATCAGAGACTTTATGCTGTAAGAAACGAAACAGGTAAAACTGAGGCCATGCACCAAGGTGAAGATAGTAGACACAGCCCTGCTCTCTCACCTCCATGCATGTAGAAGTATAATGCATTAACAACCCTATAATTAATAGCAAGAAAGAAAGAGATTGGAGGGGCTGATGTCACACATGATGTCACAGTGTCCTTGCAGCACCATTGGTGGCCTGGCAGGCCTTGTGGCAGCAGCAGAAGCATCTGCCCATCAACTTTTTTGAGGGGGAGGGTGTCTCACTCCCTTCAAATACATTTTTGGGAGGTCTGATATCACCTTGGCCTCTAGGAGTTGGTGCCCCTGGTTTATAGGTAGATTCGTTCGTTCCTTCGGCCTTTATTGGCATAATTTGGACAATAAAATCATAACAGAGGTAGAGGCTGTTGAGGTGTGTTCTAAAATTATCCTGGTCAAACAAGCCATCCCAGAGATAAAAAGGTAAAGGTAAAGGGACCCCTGACCATTAGGTCCAGTCGTGTCCAACTCTGGGGTTGCGGCGCTCATCTCGCTTTATTGGCTGAGGGAGCCGGCGTACAGCTTCCAGGTCATGTGGCCAGCATGACAAAGCCGCTTCTGGCGAACCAGAGCAGTGCACGGAAACGCCGTTTACCTTCCCGCCAGAGCGGTACCTATTTATCTACTTGCACTTTGGCGTGCTTTCGAATTGCTTGCTGGGCAGGAGCTGGGACCAAGCAACGGGAGTTCACCCCGCCACGGGGATTCGAACTGCCGACCTTCTGATCGGCAAGCCCTAGGCTCTGTGGTTTAACCCACAGCGCCACTCGCGTCCCTCATCCCAGAGATACTTCAGTGTTTATTTCACTCGCACCTCACTTTTACTCCAGTGCCATCGAGCGTAAGGTTTCAAATGGTCTCGCATCATGAGGATGGGCATAGTTAAATTATGAAATTCACTCCCACAAGATGCAATGGTGGCCATCAACTTGGATAGCTTTAAAAAAGGGGAATTTGACAAATGGAGGATAAGGCAACCAGTAGCTCCTGGGGCATGATGGCTATGTTGTGCCTCCACTGTCAGAGGCAGCAGTGCCTCTGAATGCCTGTTGCTGGAAGTCACAAGCTGGGCAAGAGCTGTTGCGCTCAGGTTTTGTGGGCTTCCCATAAGCAACTGGTTGCTTATGGTGAGAATAGGATCCTAGACAAGATGGATCATAGGCCTGATCCAGCAGAGCTTTTCTTATAATCCTAACCTATAGGACCCAACAGACTAGGCTTCAGTAAAAGAGCTCCTTTTGTCCCTTCTTTGGTCCCAAGGGAACATGGTACATGTTGCGAACCTCCCTTTATCACTCTGTTACAAAAATTGGTTGTTAATGCAGGTGCACCGGTTATAACTTAAACCCCTCACACCCTGCCCTCCGAGGTTCGACTCAGGACTGATCTCCCCTTTTTAAACTCTGGAGATCCCAGTAACAAGAGTGCTGCCATCCAGCTGGCGTGGCCAGTTATACCCCCCGGCTCCAGGCTACCCCGATGAAAACCTCTTAACCTACAGCCCTGGGTTCCTTTTACTATGAAACCCCCCTTGCTGTCTCAGCTGACTAGCCTCTGCTAGCAACACTGTGGCGTTCAAGGTTTCCACCCTCTTAGCCCCTCCTTAATGAAACTCCAGGACACAGACTATCTCCAGTTTTGTCCTCCCTCTGAGTTCACTATATTGAGCCTTGATATAATACGCTGGACCTCATAGATGACGATACTTCAATGGCTTAAACGAGAACAAGTTTTTAATGTGTAACAAGCATAATGGTTTCAGACTTTAATACATGTAGATCTTGGTTTCTTTACAGTTTCTAAAGCTTCCTAAAGCCTACCCATAAACCTCCCTCAGTCTACTCTATCTACGGTATCTCCTCCCTCTCCAGATCCTCTCTATCTCGCTCTCAACTCCCACACAACACACTTCCTCTGACCAACTGCCATTCCCCCCTTTTAAACCCCCAGGAGGTTCCGCCTCCCTGGAGCGAACTGCCATTTAACAGGTTCTATGGTTTAACATTTTAATCGCTGGGGAAAACTCAACATTCTAAAAGGCCCAAAAGGGCTGGTTCGCCACAGTACACAAGAGGTTAATCAGTTCAGTACTACTTAGCCAATGCTAATACATTGTTCTGATTTATTAACTAGTACACAGAGAAAAATATACATACTGGTATATATGAAGCATGCAGTCAAGATCCTTAATCTTTCTGAACGAATCCACCTAAAGACATCCGTTAACCTAACAGTTACCAACTCAAACACAGAAGCCAACTCCTGGAGGCCGAGGGGTCTTCAGACTCCCCAATAAAATATTTGGGGGATGAGAGTCCCCCAAATTGTTGGGCATTGCCATTCAAATGGTGTGTGCGCACAGCATCATGTGATCAATTATGTGGGGCAGGGCTTACCTAGCCCCCTCAATATTTTATTCAAGTTAGCACCGCTGAACTCAAACATTCTTTTCCAGTTATTAGCATTATTATATTTGAAATATTCTACTATTTAGAATGAGAATAACTTGAGAGTGTTCAAAGTAAATCCTTTTAATATATTTTTTTTATCCCAATGATGTAGATTTGGGTGTGTGAGAGAGATAATAGCTTTCTTAAAGTCACCTACTGTCAGAGGCTGGGCAGAGGAGGAGAAATGGTGAAGACTGCCTCCCCATCCTGACCCTTCCAGGGAGGAGGGAGAGGAAGACAATATAGATTTACAACAGGGGTTTGCGGGAGGTCACAACTCAGAGGCAGATGAGGGGGAAATTGGAAAATAATGGGAGAGGAAGATCAGACAGAGCTGGAGCAGCAGCTGGCTGACACATTGTCACTAGAAAGCATTCCAGACCCTCCATCTCCCAGAACCCAGCGAGCCTTAAAAGTAGGAGAGCAAAGAGCTCAAAGGCTTCTTCTTTGTGGAACAGGAATTCAATAATATGAAGCACCCATCATTCCTATGCTGGATCACAAAGCCATCTTCCTAGGCCCCTCACTTGTAAAGCTTAGATCCTCACCATTCTCATCCAAATCTTATTCCTGGTTCCTTATCTTCTCCTTCGTTATTTTTTCAAATACAGAGAAAAAGCTACTATAGAGTGGATAAAGGAAATGTGGTTGTATGAATCAGTCCCAAAGTCACACATATAGTTGATTATTTGATGGGTACAGGGCTGTGAATGTGTATCTATTGACCTCAACTTGATGGGGTACAAACTAGCAAACCAATCTAAAACTTTTCCCCAATAGTAAAAGTTAATATATCCCCAAATAAAACTATTCATAACCTACTATGGAGTTCCATCTTGACAGGGCTGAGATGCAGTCTGACTGTTTACTGTTTTTGGCTTTACCAAGACTTAAAGCATATCCCCTTTGTGACATCACACATGACATCAGAATAGCATGTTTGCATTCCAGGCCAACAGCAATGGCCAGTAAACTTCTGCAGCCAAGTAACCATCAGCCTGACTACCCAGTTGTTTCTATCTAGACTATTGGATGTTTATTTTTTGCTCTCATAATCAAAGCCTGAAGAAGAGTTGTGTATAATCTGAAAACCTGCCTCCACTGTTAAAGAAAACTAAACTGACCTAAATCAGAAGGTCTGTTTGCACGAAATGGCTTACCCATTGTAAAAAGGGGACTTTGTATCAGGCATCTTTCAAGAATATGCAAACTTTTCAGCTGTTCTTGTTAGACAGGCTGCTCTTTGCTTCAGCAAACAGCAAATGGCGCGCAAATTCATGAAATCTCAAAAGCAAAGAAATTGTGCACAAAAAGAAACAGTCACTAAATTAGTGGGTGAGTGATTTATAAGCACTAGACTTACAAGCACTCTTCTCATAATTAACCCTCTTAGAGGCGACACAGAGAACTCTAATGGCACCATGAGGCTTCTCCTGTTATTGTTTTGATGCTAAATACACAGCAGATAATTCTGTGTACCTATTGCATCGTAAGTACCAACTTACTCCTATTTGCATCATTTCTGCCTTCAAACTCACCTCTCATAAACCTAAGTCTGGCTTGCACAGAATTAGGTGGGAATGGTATGGTAGAACGGGTGGGAAGACTCACTTTTGAAAGCTCATCTGTGTTAGAGTAAGCTTTTTGAAATTTGGGCAGCAAAACGTGGGCTAATCTAAAACCTTTCTCTGTGAATTACTGGGGTGGGGGGTTACCTGCAAGGAGGCTTTTTTGTGCAGGAACATTAAAGCACAGCACCACTGTCTCTGCATCCTGAAATGGCACAGTCTACGCTCCCAGGACATGCTGCTGCATGTGAAGACTAGGTCATGAGTTTGTCATAACTGCAATCAAAATATATGTCAGACCAGAAAAACAACAACTGTTTCCCCACAACATATTCTGAAGGAGAGTCTCCACCCCATCATTCAGAGGTCCAGCTCCGAGGGCCTCACGGCAAGAAGTGAGGTTAGAGGAAGGAGGCAGAGGGCTTTCTCGGTGGTGGTGCCCGCCCTGTGGAACGCCCTCCCATCAGATGTCAAGGAAATAAGCAACTCTCTGAAGGCAGCCCTGTTTAGGGAAGCTTTTAATATTTTATGTTTTATCGTGATTTTAATATTCTGTTGGGAGTCACCCATAGTGGCTGGGGAAACCCAGCCAGATGGGTGGGGGTATAAATATATTATTATTATTATTATTATTATTATTATTATACTCTCTTCAGCAAAGTTGGGTTTTTTCTTTACTGAAGATATAGATGATGTGATGGAAACTCTGTCTTGCAAATCACAACCTGCAAACAACAGGCTTTGAAAGAAAAGTTTGAAACGCCGAAGCAAAATTCTGCCTTATTATTATTAAATGTTTTATTTAGGCGTACTTACAAACAAACAAACCAAACAATAAGACCACACCTAACCACAAAATAAACCAAAAAATAAGAAGGAAAAAGTAAGGACAAAAGGAACATAAAATACCACACCCGTGTGACTTCCCTCCACCAGCTTTCGTCATCTTTAAATCATTTAAATTCTTATTCACATTGCATATCCTTTATCACTGTAATTACTTCCTTTATGGTAATATTATAATATAGCATCAGCTCATCCTTACAAGCTTAGTCTAAACATATCAGCATGTTATCTTTAGAGCAGTGTTTGTTCATGTAACATTCGAACCATAACCATTGTGCCCTTAATTTATGGTGTGTTTGGTAATTCTGCCTTTTAATTTACCTTGACCAAAAAGATATATATTTTCATCAAAAACCCATCTGGTTTATAGGATTCCAGCTGCTTCTCTTTGTGCTACCATATACCATATCCTTCTTTGAACAGTATTTAGACCTCTGATGTTTCTGCACAAGGGATCTCTGATCACAGATTTGCCACATTTTTCATAATCTGCAAGGTGCTGCAGACCCAAGATGTGATGTAAGCTGTGACAGGACAATGTGTCTGCAAGCTGAGCAGCACTGAAATCTTTCCATGTGCTCTTTCCTGCCCCTAAATAGAGAAGAGAAAATATTTTTGAAAGGTTAATGGAATGGAAAAGCATAGTGTAGTTAGTAGGAGAAAGAGCAGCAGCAAAGTGACACTTAAATGAAGTTTTAATCTGTGCACCATGGAAGAATTAAAGCTGCTTTGCTTTAGATTTCTTTTTGTGTATTTAGTTATTATTTCAGGCAAGCCTCCTACTTCTTTATTGGCCACCAAGCTGTAAAGAAATTACAATGAAAAAAACACCATATCCATGGTAGTTTGACTCTCATTTATCTGCTGTTTGCTTTTTATAACATGTCCTTCTTCCAAATGATTGTTTCTTATGCCTGCTGGCCATGAGGTTTAAAAGGAAAGTGAACTTTATATTCATTTTGATTCTCCTAGTTTTCACCTTCCCTGTGGACAAAAAAATCCAACCTTAAAGTGCCTTGGGGAAAGAACAATTTCAAATTGTGTTGATACGTTATCATCCAACGTTGACTTTCGCCACAGATAAGGAATGATCAGTGTTGCCAGCTCTGTGACATTCAATGCATTTCTTAAATCCATTCACAATTATGGAACGTGCATGCCCCCCCCACACACACACACTGTTTCCACAACAAAAACCAGGGTCTCTCCTTCCATTTAATGATTGATAAGACAATTTTAGATGTACTTAGCAAACCAGATTGTAAATCAAAATTTCCCAGAGTTCCCCAGAAAGAGGGTTTGAGTTTTAAACCACTCCAGGAACTGCAGCTCTGTGAGGGCAATAGGGATCTCCTAAGAACTCTCAGCACTCAATCAGAGCAGTGCATGCTCTAGTTATCTCCCGCTTGGACTACTGCAATGTGCTATACATGGGGCTACCTTTGAAGGTGACCTGGAAACTACAACTAATCCAGAATGTGGCAGCTAGACTGGTGACTGGGAGCATCCTCCGAGACCATATCACACCGGTCCTGAAAGACCTGCATTGGCTCCCAGTACATTTCTGAGCACAATCAAAAGTGTTGGTGCTAACCTTTAAAGCCCTAAACGGCCTCAGCCCAGTATACCTGAAGGAGCGTCTCCACCCCCATTGTTCAGCCCTTAGGTCCAGCTTCGAGGGCTTTCTGGCGGTTCCCTCACTGTGAGAAGCGAGGTTACAGGGAACCAGGCACAGGGCCTTCTCAGTTGTGGCACCCACCCTGTGGAATGCCCTCCCATCAGATGTCAAGGAAATAAACAACTATCTGACTCTTAGAAGACATCTGAAGGCCGCCCTGTTGGGAGCCACCCAGAGTGGCTGGGGAAACTCAGCCAGATAATAATAATAATAATAATAATAATAATAATAATAATAATAATAATTTATTATTTGTACCCCGCCCATCTGGCCGGGTCCCCCCAGCCACTCTGGGCGGCTTCCAACAAACACTAAAATACATTAAAATATCACACATTAAAAACTTCCCTGGGCGGGGTATGAGTAATAAATTATTATTATTATTATTATTATTATTACTACTACTACTACTACTACTCGTAACAAACAACAGTCCCCAGAAGACTCTTTGGAGGAAGCCATGACTGTCTAAAGTGGTATCATAGTGCATTAAATGCATAGTGCAGATGGGTTCCTAGTTTCAATGAACAGAATTTGTGTCCTGCAGTTACTGCTTCCTACCAGAGCACTTAGTGGCTGTAGAAGTTTGTCATACCTTATGGTTTCTCTACTTCTGTTCCTTACATATGTATTTTTACGATTGCCAAAGCAAGAGACCCGGAGACTCAGTGTAAACATCGACCAATGGAGGATGGGTTACCTTAGCAACAGAAAGTTCGCAGAATGTCTCGTTCCTTTGGGCTGTAATTGAGTTTATGAGCCTTCGCATCTGCTTGTAAAGTGAATGAGGCACCTGGGAATACGTTTACAGAGTGAGGAGGAAGAAATTAGAAAACAGCAGACATTACGTTGTTAATTTCCTGCATGCTGTGATGCGAATGAACATTCAGATGTTTGCAGTGATTGGCCATGCCAAAAAAAGCCTCGTTGGAATGGGACTCAAAACTGAATCCCACATATCCCGTCTGCACTAGAATAGTTGCCTTTGTTAAACAGTTAACGTGGTGTTGTGTTTTTGCTAATGGAGAGGACACATATAACCAGAGGTGCCAGCTTCTCCAGAGGATCTAGAGCAGGGGTAGGCAACCTAAGGCCCGTGGGCCAGATGCGGCCCAATCGCCTTCTCAATCCGGCCCACGGATGGTCCAGGAATCAGCGTGTTTTTACATGAGTAGAATGTGTCCTTTTATTAAAAATGCATCTCTGGGTTATTTGTGGGGCCTGCCTGCTGTTTTTACATGAGTAGAATGTGTGCTTTTGTTTAAAATGCATCTCTGGGTTATTTGTGGGGCATAGGAATTCGTTCTTCCCCCCCCCTCCAAAATATAGTCCGGCCCACCAAATGGTCTGAGGGACGGTGGACCGGCCCATTGCTGAAAAATGTTGCTGACCCCTGATCTAGAGGGCCAATGCAATATTGTGTGATGTCTTGATGTCACATGTGCAATGTCGTGCAACATCCTCTGAACATTGAGGGGGCCCGGCCCCCTCAAAGAAAAACATTTTGGGTGGCAAAACTGCCTTGGCCCCTAAGCGTTGGCACCTATGTATATAACTTTTGTTCCTAGTTTTCAAATCTGATATATGTCCCTGGTAAACTCTTGTCCACGCTGGACATTTTCAAGTCATTTGGGGCTGCTATTATTATTATTATTATTATTATTATTACCCCACCCATCTGGCAGGGTTTCCCCAGCCTCTCTGGGTGGCTCCCAACAGAATATTAATAATAATTAAAAAGCAATAAAACATCAAACATTAAAAACTTCCCTAAACAGGGCTGCCTTCAGATGTCTTCTAAAAGTCAGCTACCAGTAGTTGTTTATTTCCTTGACATCTGATGGGAGGGCATTCCACAGGGTGGGCGCCACTACTGAGAAGGCCTTCTGCCTGGTTCCCTGTAACCTCGCTTCTCGCAGGGAGGGAACTGCCAGAAGGTGGTGCTGGACCTCAGTGTCCAGGTAGATCGATGGGAGTGAAGATGCTCCTTCAGGTATACTGGGCCAAGGTCGTTTAGGGTTTTAAAGCGCCAACACTTTGAATTATGCTTGGAAACGTACTGGGAGACAGTGTAGGTCTTTCAGGACCGGTGTTATATGGTCTCAGTGGGTGCTCCCAGTCACCAGTCTGGCTGCCACATTCTGGATTAGTTGTAGTTTCCAAGTCACCTTCAAAGGTAGCCCCACGTAGAGCGCATTGCAGTAGTCCAAGCGGGAGATAACCAGAGTATGCACCACTCTGGCGAGATAGTGAGTTGTTAACGTGCACTAGAGTTGCAATTCTTGAAATTTCAACCCCTTCACTGATCTCTCTAGTTGCTAAATTTCTAAGTGAGGGGTGGTTGCATCTCATTTCTAGAGCACATGTATATTTATGAACCCCAGGGTTGAAAGCAGATGAAATATGAAAAGAGACATCATTGTGGGTTCTTCACCCATGGTGTGAATCTAGCTTCACAATTTGTATGACAGATGTGGAAATCAGCGAACTGAATGCTTGCTCAGCGGGCAGCAATTCTCTTCCCACAACCATTCTTCAGGGTGCTGCTGACATTTTCAAAAATATGTTTGAATTGCTCTATATATGTTTTCCAGTTTATCCATTCATCTTTTATCTTAAAAATGAAAGCAACAGACACACACCATAAACATGTTTTTAAGTGTTGAAAAACTGTTACAGCAAGAACATGGGTTTTTGACATCACACCACCGGCTTGCACAAGTGAATATTCCCCAATAACCTTGTTAGATGAACTTGGTTCACAGCAATCATAACAAGGAAGGAGGTATGCTCTAGCAATGATTCTGAGAACAGAGGGTGTCACAAAGAGGGGTGCTAGATAATTCTGACATAAAAGGAAGTGTAAATTGCTGCAGTTCGTGTGTTTTTTTGTGGTCAGGAACAGAAAACAGTCACGCTAGTATGATCGGCGGTTGTTCATATTGTTGTTAATGTTGCTGTTGTTATGTCTGTGAACGTTACATAATTAACTACTTTTTATATTGTACAGATATTTCCTTTACACTGAAAGGAATATATGTATTTGGCAGAAACTGAACAGCAGCAAAATGGAAACAGTGCAGATTATGATGAATGCAAGTTGGAATGAAAATTGCTGTCTTCTTACATCCCTAGTTAAAAATAAATTGTATGGGTGCAATTTAAATCTGTGAAATGTTAGTAGTAGGAATAAGAATTCTCTCCTGTAGTTAATATGAAACGAGGCCATTCTCTGTTTGAGGAATGTATGAACATGTATTAATTCAGGAAAAAGACTAAAGGTAAACTAATCAGAAATAAGTAAAACAGTATTAAATACAGGCCAAAATGCATATTTTCCATGTAATGATTTATGTCTGACAGCTTTGGCTGTGGTTTTTTGTTGTTGTTGACTTGTTGATTTGAACTCACTTAACAAAGACCAGGCAAGCATTTCCTAGTTTTATGGTATGCAACAGGAGCTGCAGCAATTGCTTCACCCAGACTTCAGCAGAGCTTTATAAACAGAAACCAGGAAATTCAGACTATGAGACTGAACTGAAGAACTTGGGCACTCGTGATATGGCAGGTCAAAAAATTCAAATGATTAAACAAATCATACTTGCCAGCACCCTGTGAACCTGCTTCAGTACTCTGGTTTAAAAGCCACACTGAGCCAAACCAGAGGAAATGTTAACTGTATAGATTCAATCAGCATGCATGTTATTAAAAAGCTAAATAAAAGCTGCAGAGGGAACCCGGGGCATGGGGAAGGGAGAGTTTATTCCTTTTCTGCTATGCTGTGGTCACTGAAAAAGTAACATACATACATAGAGTCCTTTTCTGCACTGGGAGAGAAGCCTTCATGGTTCAAATGAAGGCTTCCCTCCCAATGTGAATAGTGCTGTTTTTGTGCAGCTGAACAATGCCACCGATACTATTCAGACAGGCCTCTCTCTTTTTGTGTGCTTCCAGTTATGAATCCTGCTTTTTACTTTTCTTATGTGCTGAAAATACTGGGCTTGCAGACCACACATCCTTTGCTATTATGCATATCCTTGGCTGATCTCACTGAACCTCACTTTGGGTGTGCGCCTGCACTTTTGTTTAAGTCTGCGCTGTAGAAAACGCTGCCCAGATGATGTTGGTGGTTGCTTTACTGCTTTGTTAGCTAGTGACCTTAGGATGTTGCTTACAACCCATGCTGCCCTACCTTCCATGGCTAAATAGGATTGTTTTCAGCCAGTAGGGCATCTTAAGCAGAAAGGAGATTGTGATATGCTAATGCTACCTTTGAATTTTAAGGATATTTTCCATAGGGCCAGATTCCCCATCTTCTTTCACAGAGAAGCGACTAGTCGGATAAGATGACACGGACCTTTTCCTTTGGAATGCAAAACAGTAACCCCATAGTCAATGAGCACATTTTTATATTTCATCACAATGGAGACAAGTTTGGCAATTGCAGATCGACATCTGTCGTGAAGCCCTTCCGATTCCACTCATCCTTTTCTCCCCCCTCAAAAGAGTGCAATTCAATATGTGGAATTGTATCGTTCTCATTTGAGAGAACATGAGTACCTGAGGGAGTTTAAGGGAAGAACAATTTCCATCCTCTCATAAAGACAAAACCACATTCTTCCCAGGGGCCATGTTCAAAGAATGTGTAGATTCAGCACTACACTTTTTTCTCATTTTCATTTTATTTTGTGAGAAAGCACAGATAACATACCACAGTGTTTATCAGCATTTATTCAGGACCACTGAATAAAAGTCCTTTCCCATGATTTATTCATCTAAACTGTAATTCTTAACTTCCTACACCCCATCTGCCAATGATTACACAAAATAGCCCAATGACTCAGGGCCAAGAGAAGGACTACTAACCAGTATTTTAGTGGTCTGATCAATATAGACATGCACTGCCATGAGCCCGCAGTGAGAACTGAAAAGCAATTCAGGCTTCCTTTCAGCCTCAACAGGTTCTCCCTTCTGCCTCTCTTCTGCTCCAGATTGGTTCTGGAACAAAGCTTGAGCAGAAAGCTTGAGACGATCAGGACCTTGGACAGCTCTAATTCAAGCTCATAGGAAGTCTGGTCTGTTGCTCACTCAAAAGTAGGGCTTATATACTGCTTCAGTGTGATGTAGTGGTTAAGAGTGGTAGACTCGAAATCTGGTGAACCGGGTTCGCGTCCCCGTTCCTCCACATGCAGCTGCTGGGTGACCTTGGGCTAATCACACTTCTTTGAAGTCTCTCAGCCTCACTCACCTCACAGAGTGTTTGTTGTGGGGGAGGAAGGGAAAGGAGAATGTTAGCAGCTTTGAGACTCCTTTGGGTAGTGATAAAGCGGGATATCAAATCCAAACTCTTCTTCTTCTTCTTCTTCTTCTTCAGTTCTCTAAGGCATTAGATAGGCTGCAGCTGAGTCTCGATCACTCCATTTCAAAAATATAGGAGGCTTTCCCCCAATTTTACAGGTGTTGGCTCCAGGAATGTTTTAGGTGTTGTAGCTCAATGGCCATTTCTGGAGTGGAGTCCTCATAATCTGAGCTTGATGGTAATGTGAGCTCCTCAGGCCACAGACATTGTGGTAGGATAAGCTCCAGAGAGCTGCTCATACTCACAAGCAGGAGTAGTAGAAAACTTGACGGTACTGAGGGTACGTTCTATCATATGTGGTGGACTTGTAAAAGGGTAAAAGAGCATTGGGAAATAATTCATAATGAATTGGGGGGGGAAATGTTTTAAAGTACTTTTCCAAAGAAATCAGAGTCCTTTTCGTTGGGGATAATGGAGATGGAAAATCCCAGGTGTCCTAAAAGATTATTTATGTATGCCGCCACTGCAGCCCATGTTTCGTTAGCCCAAAAATGGAACTGGTGAGGTCCCACCTAAAGAAGAATGGCAACTTAAATTGATGGAATATGCACAGCTTGAGGACTTAACATACAGAATAAGAGACCAAGAAGAGCATACGCTTAAAGAAGATTGGAAAATGTTTATTGAACATATGGGGGAAATTGTGTACACTTGAAAACATTGGCAGCATTCAGATAAATTCAAGTGTCAATAAGTTTTGATGGATGCAATAATGGAATACTGAATGGTTTAGTTTATATAAAATATGCAGGGGTTTATGTTGTGCAAAATGAACCATGGAAAGAGAGGAAGGGAAGTCATTGATATTTTAAGGTTGTTTAAATGAATATTCTAAATTGTAAAACAGAAAATTTAATAAAAATTACACAGAGAGAGGGGGAGAGAGAGGGGGGGGAGAGAGAGCGTGGATTGTGGGGCAGGAGAAAAATCAAGTAGTTCAGGCAGGGCGGGCGGAAGAAAGAGTCCATGGATTGGGTGGGGTGGGGGTGATGGCTAAACTACTGTTTTCAGGATTCTTGGGGTAGTAGTGACATATGCTTTAAATGTGTGGTGTGTACTCTGTTTAAGTTGCAGCTTGAAATGGTAAAATAGCTGATTCATGCCCCAGGTTGTCAGATGACCCCATCTTCTTGCCTTCCATTGTTGTTTTGCACATTCGGTTGACTTAGCTGTTACTGGTAACATTTGCTTCCTTGGTTGCGGGTGGCGCTGTGGTCTAAACCACTGAGCCTCTTGGGCTTGCCGATGCAATAATGGAATACTGAATGGTTTAGTTTATATGAAATATGCAGGGATTTATGTTGTGCAAAATGAACCCTGGAAAGAGAAGAAGGGAAATCATTGATATTTTAAGGTTGTTTAAATGAATATTCTAAAATGTCAAACAGAAAATTTAATAAAAATTATAGAAAAGAAAAAAGAAAACATGATGCCCTCTAGTTGTTGTTGGACTCGCCCCAGCCTATATGACCAATGAACAGGGAAGATGGGAGTTGAAGTCCAACATCTAGAGGGCCATAGGTTGCCCTTCCTTGTTCTAGGGCCTCAGGGGAATGTGGTCATCTGGGTCCTGTACTGAAGGTGGATCCTCCCCAGCCCCACCCTTTTTTATGGCCTCGCCCCCACCCATGTCTCTATCACACAGTGAGCTGAGTTTAACAATAAAGAGGGCTGAGGTAAAGTGCTGAAAAAGAAAGATAAAGCTTAAAACCAGAATCACGACATACTTGTTGAGTCCTATATTATCCCCCACCCCCAACCTCTGTCTGCAACACAGCAGAAGTAACGGTTAATAAACTTTGGCTTGAAGTGGCCTTGAGGTTTGGCTAAGTAGGCTAGCCTTAGAAATAATACCGGTAAGCCATTAAAAATAAATAAAAAATAAACAAGATGCTCCTTCATAAACAGCTTTGGTTCTATAAAACATTGATGCCGGATCGCAGATGGCAGAAGTAGCAATTGTTTGTTTCTTTATTACCCATATTAACTATTCAGCCAAATGGTAGCTGTCACAGCTATTAATCACCGCAGGAAATGTTGTGCACTGCAATTACTTCTAGGGTCAGCACAGGTGAGAGTTTGGCTTTATTATTTTTTATTCTGCATTCTGCAGGTAGCAGGAGCTTATCGCTCATCAAATGCCAGGAAAACAAGCGCCCGCGAAGTCTGGGAAATCAGTTGTAAAGAAAGATAAGCAGCTTCGATTTATACTCAGCCTCCCTGCTGTATATGAAAAATACACTCATCTTCAAAAATTGCCCATCCTAAACACATCAAGAGCTTGCAGGTCTGTGTGCTGGCATAAAAGGCTGCATTTTGTTGTCCATTTGCAGTGTCATGATGACACAACTTCAAACTAAAACCACCATGGGAAAGGAACAAAGGCATTAATAGCAATGCCAAGAGCTCTCTCTCCAGATAAGGTTGGAGGTGGTAGTCAGAATAAGCTATTGAACCTCCTACTCTTTCTGTAGTGAAAGCATTCTGGGTTAGTTAAAATGTAAATGAGCCACACTGCACTTTCAAATAAAGTGGGGGAAAGATTGGTTGCCCCTATACTATAAAGTGATGCCACTGCCAGGTGGCATCAGGGTTTTCTTGTGCCACCTCCTTAATTAGTATATATTTGTGTGTATATATTTTTTCAATTCAGATGACTGATATACAGGGCAGAGGAAGGGGATATGGTGGGGGCGGGTTGCCCCAGGTGTCACCACTGAGGGGGGTGCCAAAATGCCAGGCGGCACTCACCGCGGGGCCTGCAGCATGCCCAAGTCACGCATCTCTCCTGGGAGTGACGTGGTGCCTTGGGCACCCACAAGCTCTGCGCTCCCCCAAACGGTCCACCCGCCGCCTCCCCCTCAGCTGTAGGGCGGCTGAATGGGAGGAGACAGGCAGACTCCTCGGAGGCCCCGCGGAGTGTCCTGCCCCGGCTAGCCCCGCCCCATGGATAGCTAGCCCTGCCCCTGCAGGTGGCTGCCCCTGCCCCTGCCCCTGGGCGCAGGGCACACGCGCCACCTCAGGTGCCTAATCGGCTTGCTCCACCACTGCTGATATATGGATATTTTATTATATTGGAGCTGCTTTGTTCTATCACCTTTTAGCATTGCTAAATACTGTTCACCCCAACAAAACCCCATTTCCATCAAGTCTATGTGGCTATTCCCATCACTTTTTGTCATATCCAACTTCTCTGACTGCTGGCAAAACTGTGGTCTTCTACTTGTCACTCTTACTCCCTCCCTGCACTTCCAGGCTGCTGGTCTGTTCACAGAGAGCTGGGTGCAACACCTGTGCCTCAGGTGAGCTGCTGAGTCAGGGCAGTGGGATGTTGAATTGCCAGTGGCATTGTGGAGAGAAATTTGGTGACGACCACACACATCAAATGGTGGAATATATTCAGGGGGCTCCTTCCATATCTGCCATAGTAGCTCTGCTGCGCAGGCCTCATAACAACAGATAACAGTTTTCCTACTTGGGTTGAATTTCCCACAGCCCAGTCAGTGACGTGTGTATTTTTCTTAGAAAAATGTGAGAGGCACCTCTTTGCCATAGCTATACTTTTGGATTGGGATTGGCCGAATGGTGCAGAGAGCTGATTCGCCAGATAACAGGAGAGTGAAGGAAACAGCTCTGTAAATTGAAGGGTGCATAAATTGTATGTGAGATAAGAAAGGGTGTGTGGCTTAGAGATTTTGAGGGTGAATTTAAAAAAAAATGCTTGGCATTTTCACTGGGAGGGTTCCACTGCACCTTTCGCAACCCGCTGCCCAAAGTTTGAACCTGAGACCTTCTACGTGCATGAATGTGCTCTGCCATCTTATAATCCAAATCCCTCCACCTCTCAAATATGAAGTGAATCGTTGTGTCTCATGGCCATTACGGCAAACATTCTTAGGCTGCAGTCCTCCAGTTCAGAGGCTGTATGCATCTGAGCACCAATTGCTGGCAAACAACAACTACTGCTGCCATGTCCTGTTTGTGAACTTCCCAGACATGTCTGGCTAGCCACTGTAGAAAACAAGAAGAAGAGTTTGGATTTGATATCCCACTTTATCACTACCCGAAGGAGTCTCAAAGCGGCTAACAATCTCAGCCGCATGTGGAGGAGCAGAGACGCGAACCCGGTTCCCCAGATTACGAGTCTACTGCTCTTAACCACTACACCACACTGGCTCTCTGGACCAGATAGTCCTGGTGCAACAGGGGTTCTTCTTATAATCCTATACTCACTTGCGTGCCAAGACCCCGTGACCTGCAGTTCCCTAATATATGAGTAAACACACAGACAAACAGAATGGTCAGGCCGCAAAGCCGTCCACCAAAAAGGTGAGCGGACTTACCTGGGAGGTAACCCCATTGAACTTAATGGGACTTCCTTCTGAGCAGGCACATGTGAGATTACACAGGTGTCCTCCTAGCCACAATTTCAATATTGGTACCTCAAATGGTTTTCTTCGTGGGAGACTTGTAAAATATATCTATATTCAGAAGCATGTTGCAGGTGACGTTGCCAACAGTTGCGCAAAATATCCCCATAACTTCATTTCACCAAGATGCCTTTTTGACAGCGTTAAGTGAAAATTTTCCAGACATCGTTACCAAACCATCTGGTCTCCTCTTCCATATGAATGCATTTTGCATCTCGCTGTCATGCTGCGCCACATTAACAAACAAATTTGTATGATACCAAATCATGTAAACACCCCGAGGTGCTTTATAACAGAAATGATTACCATCACTAGAAGAAGAGACCAATGCAACCTAATGTGGTATTAACTCTGGAAAGCAATGAGTTACACAACAGCTATTGAAATCGATTACTCTAAAATCAGCATTATTAAAACATGAAAGATTGCAGCTTACAACCACAGCAGCAGCAAGCTTTGCATTTCCCTCTATGCAGAAGCAAACCTACAAAATCCACCAAAAGAAGAAGAAAAAACCTTAACATTGCACTGACCTGGAAGTAAATATAGTGAGAAACTATACTCTCCCCCCCAAAAAAAGAATCATTTTTGCTGGGAATAACCCAGACTGAAATCCCAAGATGTCAGGAATGGTTCTTCATGTACACAACAACTGCGGCCCGTGTTTTGTTAGCCCCAAAATGGAAAGTGAGTGAGGTCCCAACTAAAGAGGATTGGCAACTCAAGTTGACAGAAAAACTTGCAGATTTAACATAAAACGAGAGCAAGAAGAACATACGTTTAAAGAAGATTGGAAAATGTTTTTTGAGTATATGGAAAATAACTGTGTACAGCTGAAAACGCTGGCAGCATGAAGATAAATTCAACACAGTAAATAATTCTTGATGGATGTAATAGTGGAAAATCGAATGGAATGGTTATTGTAAAATATGCAGGGGTGTAAGATATGCAAAATGAATCATGGAAAGTGAAGATGGGAAGTCATTGGATATTTTAAAGTTTGTAAAATGTTTATTTGAAATTGTAAAACAGAAAATGTAATAAAAATTATTATAAAAAAGTAAATACATATATAGTTAAGCCTTGTTGTTGTTTAGTCGTTTAGACGTGTCTGACTCTTTGTGACCCTATGGACCAGAGCACGCCAGGTACTCCTGTCTTCCACTGCCTCCCACAGTTTGGTCAAACTCATGTTAGTAGCTTTGAGAACACTGTCCAACCATCTCGTCCTCTGTCGTCCCCTTCTCCTTGTGCCCTCAATCTTTCCCAACATCAGGGTCTTTTCCAGGGAGTCTTCTCTTCTCATGAGGTGGCCAAAGTATTGGAG
Source organism: Darevskia armeniaca (assembly GCA_034641395.1). NCBI lineage: Eukaryota > Metazoa > Chordata > Lepidosauria > Squamata > Lacertidae > Darevskia > Darevskia armeniaca. Next base: position 26,627 of record JAWWNF010000262.1, on the reverse strand, counting down.
CCTCAGCTTCACGATCTGTCCTTCCAGTGAGCACTCAGGGCTGATTTCCTTCAGAATGGATATGTTTGATCTTCATGCAGTCCATAGGACTCTCAAGAGTCTCCTCCAGCACCATAATTCAAAAGCCTATCCAGCATCATAATTCAAAATCCTATCCTGATTCTATCTAGCCCATTCAGCTAAGCTGTTAGATATGCAAGCCTGAGATAACAGAGCATCGGTGCTTGGAAATGTGCCATTTAAGCACAGAACTACTTTTGCAAGCATGGGGCAAACCTTTCACTTCCTCCACACCTTCAACTCTGACCAGACCCAGCAGAAATAGTTATATGGCAATGCAGTGGCATCTGGTGTCCACTAGACTTGGTGGGGCTGCTAGATTGTCAGGAGTGTGTGGTCAATGACAATTCACAGGTGCATGCCCAAATTCTGGTTTTCTCAACATATTCCTCTGTGAGGATTTTGAGCTTACAGGGTTAACAAGCTCAGACTGTTCGCCCAGCCCACAGAGTGATTACATTGCACAACATCCGGTAAACCTTTAACCGGACGTTCCAGTGTAATGTGATATGTCTTATCTGTATATATGAGGTGTATATGATATTTGTGTGTCTCGGACTGCGCAGTTCAGTTCGTCCTATGGCTCCCAGCGGATGGGTCACATCCTTCTGGGCACGAAGCCCTTAAATCAATAAATCTTAATAATCAGCCAGACTGTGCTGTGATTTATTATCAGGACTCATTCATCTTCTTCCGTTTGCCAAGAGCTCTGCTATGCTTTGATGAAGAGGAGAAGAAAGGCTTTGATAGCAGTGTCCATCGCAGAGAAAGCGTGTGGGCGAGGAATAACGCAACGAAGGTATAGGCTGTGGGTGCCGGGGTTCGTTAACCCCACACCTCAGCCCGCTGCGTTTGATTTCGGTGGACAAAGATCGAAATCACAAGATCCTCCCTTGTGGACACTTAAGCATTACTGTTTTACAAACAGCGCCCAACTAAACTGAAAAATGTCTTACTTCGGATTCAGAAGGGGTTCCTATTGTAACTGTTGCTTCTGGGCTCGGAGAACAGTTTTGTGGCTTCCATCTATTCTGGTTCTCTCCATATCCTCCTCCTTTGCAAAGAAACAGTGGACATTTAACATATTTCAGTTTTAATAAAGGACTCCATAGATTTCCATATCTATCAGAAACCATTATCCAGCCATCCACCCCCATGATATTCATTTGTTTCCCCCGCAGAATGTGCAATAACAGACAAGGTTATCAAGTGAACCAGGACTAGAGAGATCAGGATGAAAATCACCACTTGGCCATGAAATTCACTTTGTCTCCTGGAGTCAGCTGCTGTCTCTCAGTCTGTGGAATTCAAATTGTAATGCAATGAAATGCAATGCAATAATTGCAATTGCTGCCATAAGTTTTTGCACCATGCCAGAGGTTGCAGGCAACAGCTGGTAAAGATGCACAGGAACTGAACATCTTGAATCATTTAACTCAACGAGACTTAATTCTGAATAGACATGTACGGGATTGCATTCCACTAAACCATATTTCAGTGTTTCGGTGGCCGCAACTTGATAAAATATTTTTGAAATTTAAAAAGAAAATATTAAAAATGAACACCTGTGATTGTTGTTGTTCATTTTTCCCTGTGGGTGAAATCAAATCAGTCTCACTGTAGCGTGCAAGTCACAAGATGCTAGCCTTAAAAAGTCAGGTTGACTATAGCTCTTACTGGTTTGCCCTGACATGCAGCTGAATCTCGAGGAGTGAGAATCCAATTAAACTTTTCTCTTGACACTAAGTAGATATTGGGACAACTTTAGTTCCCATTTCCAAGGTGAATAGCATTTCAAGATATGAGGGAAAGAATCATGATTTACCCCTCTCTTCTACCTATCCATTCCCTCCCCCCCGCCCCATATTCTTTTATTCTTTCTTTTTTTTTACAAAGTAATAAATAATAATAATAATAATTATAATTATAATAATAATAATAATTTATTATTTATACCCTGCCCATCTGGCTGGGTTTCCCCAGTTGTTTTTTTCTTTGACATCTGGTGATAGGGCGTTCCACAGGGCGGGTGCCACTACCGAGAAGGCCCTCTGCCTGGTTCCCTGCAACTTGGCTTATCATAGTGAGGGAACCGCCAGAATAAAAATGTACACCCCACCACCGAGTCCATTCCATTGCAACTATTCAATCTCCCAAAATTTCAACACCTCTTGCGATGGTTTGACCCCTTTCCATTTTAACAGTACAAATTCTACAAGCACCTTTCATATCTTCTCAAAAATCATTTCTCCTGCGTATTCCCCGTCTTACCTTAATGGCACATGTTAATTTATCATTAATAGCTATACCCCACACCTCTTTATGACGTGGGTGGCGCTGTGGGTTAAACCACAGAGCCTAGGGCTTGCCGATCAGAAGGTCGGTGGTTCGAATCCCCGTGACAGGGTGAGCTCCCGTTGCTCGGTCCCAGCTCCTGCCCACCTAGCAGTTCGAAAGCACGTCAAAGTGCAAGTAGATAAATAGGTACCGCTCCGGCGGGAAGGTAAACAGCGTTTCCATGTGCTGCTCTGATTCGCCAGAAGTGGCTTAGTCATGCTGGCCACATGACCCGGAAGCTGTACGCCAGCTCCCTCGGCCAATAAAACAAGATGAGCGCTGCAACCCCAGAGTCGTCCGCGACTGGACCTAATGGTCAGGGGTCCCTTTACCTTTACTTACACCTCTTTATACCATTCTTCCATTTTATATTCTGCTTGCCCCTTCCACTTCCTAGCTATCATAAGTTGTAATGTGCAGCTGTCAATAAATTTGTGAGGAAGTCCTTCATAGCCTGCGAACCTTCCACCCCATCGTAAATTGATAATAATGCTACCCTCACCCAGATATTCAGTGTTCTTGCTCTCTTTCCTGTATTAGTGTGGGTTCACTAGCTGCAGAATTGAAATTTCATCACAAGAATATGATCTAGCATAGAATGTAAGCAAGACATAAGCCCTACTCTTGTGTTTATGGCATGCTGCTCGGAAGACCTGCGTAAGCCAGCAAACAGCTCTGTCTACTGACTATTCTGCCTCTTAGCCACTAGCCCTGGGCAATGGAGAAAAACGAGGTTTGTGGATTTCTACTTGCACTGCATAGTCTCGAGATAGCGGGATCACAGATGTCATGGGTCATTTTTGAAAAGCACTGAAAGCAAATGAACAGACCTTTTCCCAACCACTTAGCTGGAGCTTAGCAATTTATATATAACTGGGTGTTTTCACCAGAAAGGTTTTCTGAATTATGAAGAGCGTTAAAGCCAGCAAGGGATCTTTTTCCTCCAGCATCTACACTTTGGCCTTACAAGCCTGCTTCATATTAATACAAAGTCCATCTCTAGTAAGGGGAGAGCCTTTGGCAAAAGCTGTGCATCTGTGGAAGACAGCAATTTTTGTAAGCGGTCTTGACAGTATGTTTCAAATAGCTTGTGGGAGAAAAAGCTAATTTGGTAGTGGTGTGTTTATATTAGATGGAATCTGACCTTGCTAGAGAAAATGTAGACACCTGTTGATAATTTACATACTGCAACTCCTGAGTCCAGTATCTTAGGGGGAAAGAAACATTCTTCAGGTAAGAGATATTTAAACATTATTGGCATTTCTCTCCGTTCGTGCATCAAAGCTACAAAATACAGCTGTCCATGGGAATGTGTAAAGGAAAGCTATCTGCTGGCTGGGTGAGGTACAATGTAGACCAACATTGCCTTTTGATGGGTTCCCACTAGCCTCAAAACAAGTACCAGCAATTATAAATGCCTCTGAGCTGACAATAAAATACTTTGCTCTGGCAGGAGCATTCACTAGCTTAACTGTAATTATAGCTGCGCCAGGAGGATATAACCAAGTCTTTGTACAATGGGATATGTCAGTTTAGATTGACACTTCAGGAACGAAGCAACTCGAGGATTGCTTTGGCTCTTGGGTAATGTTAATGCAATAAAAGGTTACAATTAAACACATTGTCTTCCAGTAATTGATCAATTGCTCTACCACAGAAACCACATTCAAAGTATTTGCATAGTGCTGAAGCTCAAAATGTTAATGGATAGAGCCAACTAAGTTAGAAACTATAGCTGCTTGGAGATTTTTGTGAGTTTTTAATTATCACCTGGTGTTAACCAGGGACAGTGTGTGTTTGCGAAAAATATTAGAAACTCAATGAATGTTGACATTTACTTGCAATTCTTATGCTTTATTGAGACCAGTGGGAAATGTCGTAATGCCCTGGTATTTATGCGGCAGCTAGACTGGTGACTGGGAGTGGCCGCCGGGACCACATAACACCGGTCCTGAGAGAACTACATTGGCTCCCAGTACGTTTCCGAGCACCATTCAAAGTGTTGGTGCAGACCTTTAAAGCCCTAAATGGCTTCGGTCCTGTATACCTGAAGGAGCGTCTCCACCCCCACCGTTCAGCCCGGACACTGAGATCCAGCGCCGAGGGCCTTCTGGCGGTTCCCTCACTGCGAGAAGCAAAGCTACAGGGAACCAGGCAGAGGGCCTTCTCAGTAGTGGCGCCCGCCCTGTGGAACGCCCTCCCATCAGAGGTCAAAGAGATAAACAACTATCTGACATTCAGAAAATACCTCAAGGCAGCCCTGTTTAGGGAAGTTTTTAACCTGTGATATTTTCATGTACCGGTATTTTAATATCTGCTGGAGGCCGCCCAGAGTGGCTGGGGGGACCCGGCCAGATGGACGGGGTACAAATAATAAATTATTATTATATTATTATTATTATTTATCTAATACTCATTTCCATCATTTACCAGTAGTGAACATTTCCCATGATTTGTTTATGATATCCATCAATACATCTCAAGAACCACCAGGTGCTTTCAATAGCACATTCAATTTTCACCTCTTAGCATTTACCAAGAATTGTCAGCATATACTATTGTTCTCATGACTAACAAGTTTATTGATTTCAGCAGGTCTACAATGTTCTGGAGTTAAAATTGGCCACAAATTTATTGATTACAGATGTAGGTAGGCCTAGGCCTAGGCACCGGGTAGGAATTCTGAATCAGCCTCCCACCTGATGGCTGAAATTTAAACAGGGTTGTGCCTGGGTTAAAGGCCATCTCATGATGCAGGTCAACTAAGCTGGTCCTCTCCTAGCCACCACTGGACATCCTCTAGCCCATCTGCTCACCTCGAGCTTCAGGGCAGGAACTTCCACCCAAGACCCCTTTACCAGGGTGCCCTGAGATATCACATCTGGTCAAGGGAACGGGAGTAACGCACCAATTCACCCTCTCCCCGGAAAAAGCCTAAGACCAGACAACTTTGACTCTTGGGTCTCTATTCATTGGGCGGGTTACTGACACCGGCACTTTTAGCCTCTCTCTTTATGCGAATGTCTTTGGCAGTTTCAACACTGCAAGTAGGCCTACCTTTTTTAAAAAAATCTCCCAATGAAGTTCTGTGCTCCAACACAGCATGACTGCCGGCCCTCAAGCAGAGGGGATTAATTCCACAGCTCCCCCTCCCCCCCTTCTCTCTGATTTTGACAATCATTTGTGTGAATAGGTAATTGGGCAATTTTGTGGTCTCATTACAATCAGCTCAAGAAGTGACCTCATTGGGTGCTATTCACCATTCTCATCAGAGCCAAAGATACAAGAGTTAAGAGATCATCACACAAATTTGGTGTCCTTCATCATATTCCCCCATGATTAGAGTGAGGAACAGGGCTTTCAAATGAACCATGCTCGCTATCACCTACGGGCTGAGCCAAAACTACTCACTGCTTTTTGTGGCTACATTTTGTGTTCAACAGTGTCCCCCTCCCACAAAAAAACCCCTCCCTTATTTGATTATTCAAATAATAATCCCTGATTGGGTGGGATGACTCATGTGGACTTAATTCAGGAAGGAGGAAGCAGAAGCTGCAGGTGAAAACAAGGACTCCAAACAGAATCCCCCTTTCTCAAAATGTGAATAAATAAAATAAAAAAACTCCTTCCAGTAGCACCTTAGAGACCAACGAAGTTTGTTCTTGATATGAGCTTTCGTGTGCATGCACACTTCTTCAGATACCAATCCTGTTTGTCCAATATAGAGAGCTGAAGGGCACTGTTAGCATTTGATGGCATATACAATGTTAGAAGATGAGCAATTAAATAGTCCTGAGATGGTATGTTTGATGTTGTTGGGGCCAGTAATGGTGTTGTCCGGGTGTATGTGGCAGCAAAGTTGGCATCTGGGTTTATTGCAGGCTCTGGTATCTGAAGAAGTGTGTATGTACACAAAAGCTCATACCAAGAACAAACTTAGTTGGTCTCTAAGGTGCTACTGGAAGGAATTTTTTTATTTTGTTTTGACTACGGCAGACCAACACGGCTACCTACCTGTAACTGTGAATAAATAAGTTTTGTTTGGTTTTTTGAAGGAATTAATTTTTACCTGACCAAAATTGTTAGTTGTATCCCCAGCCTCTCAAAGTGGAGAATATCTGGTGCAATTCTATTGTTATCTCCCATGTGTTTCTCTGCCATTACTGTCCCCAGGCAATGGTCCAGTCCTTGCAGAGTTTTGCCTGATTCAGAAGACACTATGTGCTCACACTAGGCTTAATTGCAGGCGCATGAATTACCTGGAGCAGACTCTCCATCTACTAGACTTTATTCTCTACTGTATATTTTAAAGAGGGGGCACATATTTCTAGAGTGCAAAGAGGAGAGGGAAGACAAATAGAAGCAGTTTGTGTCACCTGAAACAGCTGGAACGTTTGATGTCGGAACAGCAGCACAGCTGTTCTCATATGGAGAGGTGTATAATTTTTTTTCTGGAGAAAGGCTGTCAAAGGCTGACTGCATTAACCTTGAAGCATTGTATCCTGAGGCTGTAAATTTTTGGAGCCCCGTGATGCAGAACTGTTTGGAAGAGACACACTGAAGTGGGGGGGGAAATCTGATTTAACATTCTGCTTCCTAGTCAAACTGTGGGTGGAGAGAGTGATTGCCCAGAGAAGGAGCCCAGTCTGATTCTTCTAGAAGAACGAACAAAAGGCTTGGAGGCATAAAGTAAGCTTAGGAGGATGCTTGCATCCCTACTATCTATATCAGCCACAGGGAAACAAACCTGTCACCTGAAGACTTATAAAAGCAAAGAGTGGGATCCGTGATCCCTTATCTTAGAACGGTATATGTCTGCTACCCTCCTTATCGGCTGTTAATGACTTGCCACCATCAAGAAAGAAATTATTTTGTTTTGACCTCTCAGGAAGTGTCAGGATACAGAGGATGACTTCTAACAGCGTTCAACGTAGGAATCATTGCCTGCAATGTAAACACTCTTTTCTTCTGTCCCACTGTGCCGGCAGTCAAATAGGTTTTGCAGGTTTTTAGAGAAGGAGAAAACCTGTGGGCAAAGATTGCAGTGGAGCACACCTTGGACAATGATGCCTTTATCATCTTAAGCACTCGGGGGGGGGGACACTAGTCTTTCCAGACAATGTGCCCTCCTATGCAAGTTTACTCAGAAGTAACTCCCACTGTGTTCAGTGGGGCTTGTTCTCTAGTTACGTGTGTTTAGGACTGCAGCCTAAGGACACTTGCTATGGGAGTAAACCGCGTTGAATTTGATTTATTTCTTCCTAAGATGGTTTAGGATTTCACTGTACACTTCATATAAATCCGCTCCCCTTCCCTGGTGGGGGCAGTGTTGCAGACTGGAACCCAGGACCTCCAGTGACGCAGATTGGGGGCGGAGGGATTTCTGGTCATGTCACGCCCCCAACCGACCAATCGGGAGGCTGGGGGTGTGGCCACAGGCCGTTTAAACTGCAGCATGACCGGGGGTGGCCTCATTTCATCTTCTCGACGGATCTCCCAGCCCACCCGCCCTCTTTTTATGCGTTGCTATGACAGTGACCTCACTATGGACATATGTTGGCCGCCATATTGATGGCACCGGGTAGGAATTTTTCCACTTGGCAAATTGGCACCAACCAATTGGTTTTCACCTACCTTGTAGCAATCGTCACAGCTTTGTGAGGTTAGGCATTGGTTAAGTCTTTGTGATGGGAGGGGAGGTTGTTGCCTCTGCCTGCCCATCCTTGAAAAGGGTATCCTGTTAAAAGGATCCGGGGGTGTGGATCCTGTCTGAAGCGTGATCGTGGGCTAGGACCATACCACGACCCACCGGGGACCCTGAGGGTGCCCTGATTTGACGTATGTCAAAGGGCTCCCCCTACCGGTGGTTTAACCTTAGTGTGACTCCCTGCAGATGGGCAGGAGTCGGGATATTGTCTGGTTCCACCCAATGCCTAAACCAGGCATCTCCTAACTGCGGCCCTCCAGATGTTTTGGCCTACAACTCCCATGATCCCTAGCTAACAGGACCAGTGGTCAGGCATGATGGGAATTGTAGTCCAAAACATCTGGACGGCCAAAATCTGGGGATGCCTGGCCTAAGCCAAACCGCTCACATCTGTAACCAATAAAGTTGTGGCCTATTTTTGCCCATTAATCTAAATTATCGTGTCCGTGTGTGTTTATTATGTATTAGGGAACTACGGGGCCCTGGGCCTTGTCACGCAAATAACACTAAAGGTGTTGGTAGAGCCAGTGTGACATAATGGATAGAGTTTTGCTTTAGACTAGGAGGACCAAGATGATCATCCTTTCTCAGACACGTAACTTCTTTCAGCCCAACCCGAGGATGAAAAGGGGAATATCTGCTGTCTTGCTACCCTGATCTCTTGAGAGGATGGATGGAAAGAAATGCGATTAGATGGACAGCTAGATAGGATGTGTAATTCTTTGATAGTGGACAGAAGGTGCAAAAGTCAGATTGCAGACAGATCCGGCTTACTTAAAAGCCTACACCCTTGTGGATCTTACCAGGTGGAGAGGCAGCTGTCAGCAATCTGCAGCCAAAAGCATTGTTATGCTGAGCACCTCCCAACACTTTGTGGAAATACATGAACAAATGAAAAAACAAGGCACACCACACTCTGCAATAAAAATGGAATATTATTGATTTTTTTCTTAAACTGTCCAGCCCCACAATCACTGTAGACCTGATTGCTAATCATGGTGAGCAATCATGTTACTTCGCCTACTTAAATCCGCTTCATTAGGGATCCTATTTTCACTGTATGCTATGTGCAACAGGGGAAGTTGATCTTTAGTGTAAGCTGTGAGCTAGGAAGTTGCCCATTCATATTTCCCCTGACCCAGAAACTTGGTGTGTAATCTTAGGCAAGCCATAGTTCTCTCACTTCATCCCTGCATCTGCAACATGGAGATAATAGCACCTCCGTGCTCTATGCTTGGGGTGTAGCTGAGAGCTCCATCTCTTACCTGTTACTTCAGGGGAAGCATGGAGGGTCCTCTTGCTCCTTAGAGCAGACTCAAGAAGCCTAGCTCATTGCAGGTCCAGGCATTGTGCTCTCCAGTCCCCAAGCCCCAGACAAATAAAAGACCACTAAGACTGGTTTAGATCGAAACTGTTGGGAAAATCCATTCCACCTTAAGTTGCAGACATGGAACTGTTGTGTGTTACATGTCTGTTTACACACCAGCACAGTTTGCTGGGAACTTCCGTTGTGTATAGCTTTTGCTTTTGCTTTTGAGACTCTCTCTGAGGAGACGAAGGAGAGACGACATGTTTTTCTTTTCTTTTTTTAATAATATATTTTATTGATTTTATCATTTAAAAGCAAACTTAACAAACATCATTAACAACATCAAATCTTTGTTTAGCCTGGGCCTCTCCATATCCGAAGCCCAGTAATTCTTTTTTACATAGCCTAATTTTTTTTTACTTCCTCAAGTCCCTTTTTTCTGACATTCATTGTAATTATCTTTAACAGTTTTCTTCTTCTTTTTTACAAAAAATAAAATAAACCTTACAACCTCGTGTTTTTATTATGCATCGCATCTTATTTTCTTAACCTAAGCTTAACTACTTCTGCTGCCTGTATTTTTCTTTGTCCTGATTTATGCTCAATAAATCTGCTTGTAAATATGCTTTCACAACCCTCCTCACACCGCACTCAGCTAATATAGTGTGCCCAGGCTTTTGAAGTCTGGGTCGCTGGTTTATGTCGCACCAGAGATCGGGGATTGTCCAGCAGGTCAGCTGGAAGGGCATGATCCAGCTGGGGGCTAGCCAGCTGGCCTCCCGACTCCCTCTGGATGCCGACAGAAACAGGTCACAACTTTATTGAATACAGATGAAAGAGGTTTGGCTTGGGCATGAGGCAATCAAAATACTTCCGGCCCGCCCACTGGAAGTGACGCATAGGTTAATTCAGGCAGGGGTTCCTTCAGAGAAAATTATATGGAAATGATATATTGACTAGTTGAAGTTAGCCCGTTAAATAATGGGCGCTAGGCCGCTGGGGGGCGGAGAGGGGCTCCCTCCCCTTTCTTCTTTTTCCCCGGGGACGCGTGCTAAAAGAAGCGGCTAGGGAGGGGAGGGGGCCGGGGCTTGGGAGCGCGCGTGCGCCTGCGCGCAGCAGCAGCAGCAGCAGCAGCCGCCTCAGCCTGAGCCTCAGCCGCTGCTCTGAGGCGGCGCGAGCTCGCGCAGTCGCCGTTCGTGTCCTGCCGGAGGGGGGGTCGAGCTCACTGAGGCGGCAGCGCCACCGCTGCCGCCGCTGCTCTCGGGTGCCGCGGGGGCTGAGGCGGCAGTCCCGTCTGTTGGTGGCGCCGCGGCCCCTGGCGAAGCGCCCCCTCCTCCTCCGCCGCCTCCTCCTCCTCTCCGCGCGGCCGCCTGCCTGCCTGCGGGAGAGGCGGCGCTTGCCAGGGCCGCTGGCCCTTTGGCCGGCGCTCCACAAGCCAAACACCTCCGCCCTCCTCGGCTGGGCCAAGAAGGGGACGGAAGAGGCGGCGGCTCCTCAGGCGCCTCTGGCCCTCAGCAGCTGCAGGCGCCGCAGCTCCTCCTGCTGCTGCTGGTGCGGCGCGAGCTCCGTGCGAGGCGGCGGCGCTGCCCGAACTGACGACGCGCCTGCGCCACCACTCCTCTTGGACACGCCCCCCTCTGCCGTCATCCAATCCCTGCGTCCATCCGTCTGGGACATGCACAGTGGAAAATTTCCACTGACACACGGACGGTGGATGCAGGGACACAGGGAAATTATTATATAGGATGGTACCTAACACCGAGTAAATTGGCAAAAATGTATAAATCCAAATCAAATTAAGTGTTGGAAATGTAAAGCAAAAGAAAGTTCTTTCTATCATATGGGGTGGTCTTGTAGTAAGGTTAAAGCTTACTGGGAAATGATATATAATGAATTGAAAAAGATGTTTAAAATAATGTTTGTTAAAACAAACAAACAAACAAAAAACCCAGACGCTTTCATTTTGGGAATAATAGGGACAGAACTACCCAAACTGTATAAAAAAATTTATTAATGTATGCAACTACAGCAAGCATGTTACTTGCCCAAAAATGGAAAGAAGAAGACGTCCCAGCAAAGGAAGAATGGATACAAAAACTTATGGAATATGCAGAAATGGCAAAACTTACAGGAAAATTTAGAAATCCAGATAACAAACTTTTTATTTTAAAAAAATGGAAATGGTTTATTGAATATTTACAGGTAAATTGTAAACAGATAAGAACATTGGCAGGATTATTGAAATAACCTGCAGTTTTATAAGAGTATATATTTAAAGTAGATGAGTAAATGAGCAAATTAAGTTAATCTGGATATGCAGAAAATATTAAATAAATAAATTTAAGGAACCGCAGAAAGAGGGGGAAGGAAGTCAAGTTTTGAAATGTTAAAATGTTTGTAAAATTATTGAAATGTATAAAACTGAGGATTGGCAGGAGTTGGCAGGAGTGGGAAATATCAATGAAAATATCACTGAGCAAGCTTTAGGGTTCTCCAGAGCTCTTCATTAGGCTGGATAATAAGCCAAGTAAATGGGGCAGGGGAAATAAGCTGATTTGATATTGAAACTACCAAGTCTCCAATTAGTCTTAAAATGGAGCATAGGGAGAGATTGTTGGCATCCGTCCGTCTCAGGAGACAATGGAAGAATGCACCTTCGGGGGTAAAATCAAACCGTTGGAGAGTTACTGCGCCTGCTGCGGCTGTAGAGACTGATACGGGACAGACATGTTTTATTGCAGCTGGGGCAGATGAGGGTGTCCAGTTTTGCTGAGGGGGGGGGGGCTGCATTAGATTTATTTGCCTTGGGATCCACTTGAAGCTGTTCAGGTTTCAGACAGTGGCGGAGCTTCATGCTCCAGCACCAGGGGGTGGAGAGCAGGCGGGGCGGGGCTGGCGTGCGTCCAGGGGCGGGGCTTGCTGCCTGTGGGGGCAGGCGCCCAGCGCAGGTGGGGAGACAGCCACGATGGCACCCCACTGGGATCGCACTGCCGGGGGCGGTGCGCTCCCCCCGCACTCCTCTTCCTCTGCCAGTGGTTTCAAGACATAGAAGCTAATAATGGCTGAAAACCCATTTTTGAAAATATAAAATCCAGCAGCCGCCTGTATTTTTATCTAGCCTTAAGTGAAACTGCCAGGTTCCTGAAGTGACAGAGAACAAAAGGGGTGGGGTGGGAATAAACCTATCAGCACCTCTTTTCAGCCAAGTTCTGATGGCTAGCAGTTCTCTAACTAACTCCCCACCGATGGCTCCCAAGTGTGTCTTTTGAAACATTTAATCTAAATCCAGGGTATAAAATTTCTATTGTGTGCTGAATGTTTGTGTAATTAAGCTCTTATATTATTAGACTTCTTGGTCAAAATGATTAGACTTCTTGGTCAAAATGATTTAAATAAAATTATTCAAAATGTTTAGGTATTTTCTGCAAGTTCTTACTTTGTAAATCAGGGATGGGGAGTCCGATATCTTCCATCAGCCCCTGCTAAGCTGTCAATGGTCAGGGATGAGGGGATCCCCAGAGAGATCTTTGTCCCTGCTGCAAAGGCTACGCAAATGAGCTTCAATGGCATTCTGACAGAAAAAGGAGAGTATTCTACAACTGTAAAATCATCAACAGGTCAATAAAGATTTACTACTTCTATTTCTCAACTAAAGAGGGCTCCTCACTCCCCCTCAAGCACCTATCCCCCAGACAGAGCCTGAAATAACCTCAAAAATATATAATCCCCTGTTCCTACTTTCAGCTTTCTCATCTCTGCAAGAATACTGAGGGATCCACACCTGGCATGCCCGACAGCAGAATTTCCCACCTAGCTGCTTATGTCTTACTGGGGAGTTTTCTTCCCTGCTTCACATGTCAATGTCCAGACCCCAGTCTCCATGGAAACGAAGAAAGCTTTGTGGGTGGTCAGGCTCAATGTACAACCAACAGTTGTACTTAGGGTGGATTACCCAGAGAGCCAAGGTGAACTGAATGATTTACAAGATATTGTCCTGAAACTACCACCGGCAAACTAGAAGAAGAGTTTGGATTTGATATCCCGCTTTATCACTACCCGAAGGAGTCTCAAAGCGGCTAACATTCTCCTTTCCCTTCTTCCCCCACAACAAACACTCTGTGAGGTGAGTGGGGCTGAGAGACTTCAAAGAAGTGTGACTAGCCCAAGGTCACCCAGCAGCTGCAGGTGGAGGAGCGGAGACGCGAAACCGGTTCACCAGATTACGAGTGTACCGCTCTTAACCACTACACCACACTGGCTCTCTACCACATCTCAGCCTCTCAGAAATGGTAGGAGGAAATTAGGTCCTCAAAGGAGGCCAAACTCAGATCAGGTAAGAAGATTCATATGGCTGGAAATGGATTTTGAGGGGAGGGCTGGGGTGGGTGCATGTTAATTTGATGGATACCGGAGATTGAAGAACCGATGAGCAGATAGAGATTGGGAAGCTTTCTGCCAACAATTGCGTACGTATGGAGTAGGAGACCTGAAAGCAACGATGAGAGGAATAGAGAACATCTGTGAAGAGATAAGTTGTTTTGTACCAACTTGTAAATTGTTTTAATCAGTTTTAAATATTGTGTTTCAATGTTGTGACCAGCCCTGGGGCCTGAGGGTGAGTGGTGGTTAATGAAGAAGAAGAGAATCAGAGGGGAGGGGATATAAAGGCTGACGATGTACAATCTAGGGCCTGTCATATACGTCAGTTTGGGGTATGTTACTGTCAGGTGGCAGAGGAGTCAACCCCGACCGCAGGTTGCCAGGAACAATAAGACAAAGAAAAGTTCTTACCATCTGCTTTTCATTCAGTATTTACAGAGAGGGGCTTGGGAATGCAGCCTCTTGAAATAATGGTGTTGCTCCGAGTAAATCTCCACCCACCCCTTTTCTCCCACTTCCTCATTCGTCGACAACAACACCCCCTTTACGCTTGCCACTTAGGGCCATCTGCATCCGAGCAATTTGCTCTCCTACTTTTAAAGCTCGCTGGGTTCTGGGAGATTGTGGGTCTGGAATGCTTTCTAGTGATAACTTGTCAGCCAGTTGCTCCAGCTCTGCCTCCTCCTCCTCTCCCATTATTTCCCAGCTTTCCCCCTCATCTTGCTCTGAGCTGTGACCTCCCTCAAACCCCTGTTGTAATTCTGAACTGTCTTCTGTCTGGGAAGCAGTGTTACGCCACTGCTATCCTGTATGTATCTAGTTGCTTTTTTTCTGAAATACTATGCTTTCGGCGTGTTTCCCGGCCAATGTGCTTTAATCCACATTGGTGGGGGAGGGGGGACAACCTAGCTGCGTTTTTAAGCCTGAAATGTGTACGGAGCCACAGATTGACTTGACCCAGCAGTGGCTAAGTTCACCAACCAAAAAATAAAAATAAATGGCAGCAGTTACCCACTACTATTTTTCATTTGCCATTGTGACATCATAATAATTGAGACAATTACAGAGCAGAAGAAGCACTCATCATGGGGGGGGGAGGCCTACTCGTTTAAAGGAACGCAGAAGAAGAATTGCTTCTTCTCAAACGGTCTGGCAAAATTCCTGTCTAAACCAGCTAGCCATTAGATGCCAGAGAAACAAGGAGGAAAACCAAAGCATTTGGATTCCTGCAGTGTTATTTCAATTATTTAAATGGCTCAGTACTTACAGGCATACAAATGTAGGCATTTATTCATTTAATTCCTTTCATGAACCACTTTCTGTAAAATACCTCGAAATGGTTTAACAATAAAAACATCAACAATAAAAACAATTACATATTTAAAAAAAACAACCATGGAAACAATTTCATATATTAAAAGCAGTTTGAAATCCAGTGCAAATAAAGACAGGGATAGAAATTGCCACTTAAAAAGCTCGTTGAGAAAGGAAGGTCTTCAACAGGAGCCTAAACAGAACATTAGAGGCAGTGCCTGTCTCTTATGTAGCCTTTAAAAGTAAAGGGACCCCCTGACCATTAGGTCCAGTCGTGTCCGACTCTGGGGTTGCGGCGCTCATCTCACTTTATTGGCCGAGAGCCGGCGTACAGCTTCCAGGTCATGTGTCCAGCATGACTAAGCTGCTTCTGGCGAACCAGAGCAGCGCACGGAAATGCCGTTTACCTTCCTATTTATCTACTTGCACTTTGACATGCTTTCGAACTGCTAGGTGGGCAGGAGCTGGGACCGAGCAACGGGAGCTCACCCCGTCTTGGGGATTCGAACCGCCGACCTTCTGATCAGCAAGCCCTAGGCTCAGTGGTTTAACCCACAGCGCCACCTGGGTCCCTCTATGTAGCCTTTAGTGCACTCCAAATGTGATACAGATAAAGGGAACTCTCCTTAAAGTCACCTGACACCACCTAACATTTCCAGTTGCCATGGCTATACAGTAGTACCTTGGGTTACAAACACATCGGGTTACAAACACTTCGGGTTACAGACTCTGCTAAGTAGTACCTCAGGTTAAGAACTTCACCTCAGGATGAGAACAGAAATTGCGCGGCGGCAGCACGGCAACAGCGGGAGGCCCCATTAGCTAAAGTGGTACCTCAGGTTAAGAGAGGTTTCAGGTTAAGAACGGACCTCCGGAACAAATTAAGTTCGTAACCAGAGGTACCCCTGTATAACATAGCAGTACTAGGGGTTGCTAACTCTGGTCAGTTTGCTCACCAGCCCCACTTAACCTTCTCCCTTCCTCACCCTCCAACTTTGCTGTTCTGTTGTCCTGTTGTAGTCTGTTACCAGCCATTCAAACTGCATTGTGACGATATCCTTACATTTTTATTATATAGTAACACCAGCAGCGGAGGAGGAGGAGCCGGAACAACTGCAGAACAGGTAAGTTTTTACCACCTCCCAATTCTGCTTTTTCTGCTGCTCTCCCTGAAAGGAGAGAAGAGATGCAGTAATATCCATGGAGGACCACCACCACCCAGACTTACAAAAGCTGGGCTTGACACTAAACTTCTGGGTGGGTAGATTTTTAAAAAATAATGTTGGGTCGATGTGCATATGTTTTGGGCCAGGAAGCAGGTGTCGGTCTTGAGTGTTTTGTTTTTATCTGCTGGTTAATGGGTGGGAGTGTTGTTTTGTTTATTGTAAGTATGCTGCCAATATTTTCTATCACTGTTATACAGGGTTTCTTTGACCCTCCCCCCCCAAAAAAAATATGTTGTATGGAATACTAATGTGTTATATTATTTTGCTGCTTTTCCATAATGTGTGTTTGAGCTCCAATGGAAGTCGCTTGGAGATTGTTTGTGCAACAAATAAGGTTGATAACTAATAATAATAAATAATAAATGTGGCAAAGCAAACTGCTTTTTCTTCCACTTTTAAAATGGACCTTCTTACTAGGATGATTCGACTAAATGTGAACTTCTGAGCTCTGTTTTATAGCTGTCTAGGGGCAGTAAAATGTGTCTTTTGCTTGAACTGCCCCATACTGATTTTCAGGATGTAGCCATATTCCATAAAACCTATACAGTACGTCTACAGTGCCTCATTCCAGCAAACCTTCCTCGTAAAATGCACACCATTCTGATGAGCCAGCTAGGGTCCCATTCAGTTCATTGTTATAGCTCCTTATTCTCCTGCGGTGTTTGGATTACATATGCAAACAATGACAGATACAATCTAAACAAGATGGCCTTTGCAAAGATCTCCCTGTGAGATCTTCGGTAAGAGGATAGCGAAGTGGCATACTGGAAAACATACTGCAACAAAATGTTGTTGTAATAATATACCCTGCTGACTTAAGTGTCTTTTTTTTTTTTTTTTTGTAAAATGGCTTTTCTGAGGGATTCATGCTAATGTTTAAAGGAAATAAGTGATAAGTGTATCAGATATCTTGGTATGAACCTATCTAATACTAAGACCTACTGCATCCATGCATGGCCATCACTTCATGATTGCAACATCAAGCAATGAGCACTCTCACTTTATATGTGGGTGCCCTTTGCGGGATCACGCGTGGGGCTACAGTTCCCAGGGAACTTAATAGTAGAAAGGGGCTGGCTTGCCTCTCAGTGTTAATTTTTGGAGGTTCACGCCCAGCCTCAGTAATCAAGTTTCTTGCTGGGAGGTGGGGCCAGCCCCATGTATAAATAGAGGGTGGAGCCAACAAAAGCCAGGCAGCCGGCTCTGGAGATTCACCCTCCCTACCCTCCCTTTGTTTAATGTTTTCTTGTTGCAGGTTAACTTCTTCTTCCTGTTTAGCGGGTGCTGCTACAGTCTTTGACTGGTTGCTGTTGAAGGACCGGAAAGAAATTTTCCTGAATTGGCAGGTTTTGTCTTCCCTGTAGCAGTTCGTCACAACTTTGGTGGTTATGGCCTTGGGTGGAATCCTTTAGTCTTTTCTTCCCTATATGGGGGGGGGGGGGCGTGAAGTGGCGACTCACCCCCCTGTGGCAGCGATTCCAGGGTCCCTTCTTAAAGGGGTTATATATATGGGTGTCACTTGCCATACACTGAAAGGTTGTCGGTGAACTACCCTGCGTGCGGGGATATGGGCTGGGCTGCCTGCTACTCTTATGTCTCGCAGAGCACCCCCATATCCCATTTACTCTGATGACCCCCAGTTCCCCCCGGCTGGGGGGCTGGGAGGGATACACGCCCAAGGCCTAAGCCAAGGTCTTCCTACATTTGGAAGTTTAATAAAGTTGTGGCCTAATTTTAATTCCATAACACGTTGTCAGAGTCTTTATTCCTTCCTTATGATCCCTGGGGGCTGGGGCTGTCGCACCTAGTCACGCAATGACTTTTATGTTTAAATGAACCATCAGGGGTCAAACAGTATAAACAGAACTTTCGTGTCACCTCAGATCCATTCAAGGTAGTAGATCTCAATGGAGGTGATTCATGCATTTAAATGCTAGTCATCAAGTGTCCAGTCCTCAAGGAAAGAGAAATAAACCGATATACCTTCATGTGTGAACCAGCTCTGTGAGTATCTGACTTTGCACCTATCTTCTCCTTCTGGTTCCCAAACAAGAATGTAGTCAGTTCTATAATACAAGTGTATGTGTTTGCTCATGTTCAGCAGAGTTCTTCTACTTACTCAATCTTTGAAAGAGGAGGATGCTATGTTTTCACTGATGTTGAAGGAAGACTCGGTTGCCAGTTATATGGAAGTGAGAGGGGAGCACGGTCTTGTTCTTTGTCTCAGGCAGCAAAATGTTTTGGGTCATCCTCGCCTTGAGGGGGAATGTAAACAGACCTCAGTCTCACATTTCCTTTGGTCCTTCATCTCAGTCGCTTTAACACACTTTGCACCCAGAAACACAGCTGCTCTCTCCCCCAACAGAACCGAACCCATGAAGATTGCGCTTCTGTAAGATGCCTCACAGCGGTGTGGATGATGACATTTCTTTATGAAAAGGCTGAGGATTTTACAGTTGGTATTTGGGTGTTTGATCACGAGAATGCGGGAAGCTATTTGCTATCTGACACTTTGAAACTAATAGAACTGTATCGATGCACTAAGGGATTTCGACAACAATTAATGAAATATGCTCGTTCCAATCTAAAGGTCAGTCTCTATCTTTAAGAAAGTAGTGAGATTTCAATTAGGCTAAAGGGGAAATAAGGACGAACAGGGGATGAGACGGTGTATCAATATTTCAACTGATGTTACCCTTTCCAAGGTTTCCACCCTAGAGAACATTGATCTTTTTGCTGAAGGCCAACACTTCTTTAAAATATACATTATCATGCCATAAGTGGGAAGCTTATGGAAATCTTTATACACCTGCCATCACTTCTGGTCTGGCTCTCCCATCTAAGAATCCCCCATTGAGAACGAACAGGAAGCAGGAAGGCATGTGAGACAGCCCCCCTGGAGATTGGTGTTATCACAATGGGCTTTATGCATATACAAGACGTGACAGTTATCAGGAGTAACTAATGCGGATCAGGGCCATCACAGACTGCCCTTCCCCCATCAGCAGAGGAAGTTTGGGGTAGCAAGTCCCATACCATCCATGGGGTAACAAATGATACGCCCTACTGTCACAAACCCAATATACCGGATTTCCATCTACCATAGCGGCGAAGGGTGGAATAGAGCAATTTTCCACAGCAGGGACAGGAGGCGTAGCCGAAAGGACTGCTTTCTGTGAACCCACATCATCACGCAACCTTCCCCCACATATGGGAGTGGTGATATTACATTCAGAGCTCCCTCAGAAGATCTGTGTTTCCTGGCACCTATGGGAGAACTTGGAGGCTCTATCCTTCTTTACACAGTACCACTCTGGTACTCTATGCACACAAAAGGAGATAATATTATTCCAATACCTGCTGCTGTTATACACAACATGTGATTCGGGGAGACTCAAAGTAGTCTTATTTAAAGGGAGTGGGAGAAAGAAGAGGCATACCTCCCACTACATCCTGAGGCCCTGAGGTACACACTAGGCAATTTCTTCCTCCCTCTAAATCAAGCATCAGGCAGACCTGAAAAATGTTGTGCAATTCTGGGTGCTGCCTGCTCCGTGGGGGAAACCGGTCTTTTAACACATTTGAGGTGAGCATTCCATATGAGAGCCATTGTGGTGTAATGGTTAGAGTGTTAGACTAGGAGCTGGGAGACCAGGGTTAGAGTGTTAGACTAGGAGCTGGGAGACCAGGGTTCGAATCCCCACTCAGCCATGAAGCTCTCTGGGTGGGCAGTCACTGCCTCTCAGCCTAACCTACCTCACAGGGTTGTTGTGAGGATGGACCAGGGAGGAGGAGAACCATGTACACTACCTTGAGTTCCTTGGAAGAAAAAGGTGGTATATAAAGGTAATAAATAGCAAGGATCTAAAAAACTGCATCGATCCAGTGTTAGTTTTCATTCACCAGGACTGCATACCTGTCAACATTTCAGGGGTGAAAGTAGGGCAAGTCTTATGTGCATGGTAATCCTTCGCATCTCACACCAAGGGATCACTGCCTGACCCCCCTTTTTCCACCCATGTTGCATTGCTGACTCGTGTGCCATTTGCGATTGTCCTAACCCTGTCTCTCTTCCTTGACATTTGGCTGTTCGGCATACGAATTAATATGGCTGACTTTTCTTTTTTCAAATTTTTCAAATTTGGTTTTACATACAGTGGTACCTTGGGTGACAAACACTTTGGGTTACAGACTCCGCTAACCAGTGGCGTAGCGTGGGTTGTCAGCACCCGGGGCAAGGCAAGTAATTTGCGCCCCCTAACCCATGGATTTTAGCACTCGAGTCTCTTTCACTAGATTAGTTAAAGAAACCCTTACCCCCTAAGCACATGTATTGTTTGTTATGAAAATACAAAGCATTCCTGACAGGTGGCTGTCAAGCCTCTGCTTAAAGACCTCCAAAGAAGGAGACTCCACCACACTCCTTGGCAGCAAATTCCACTGTCGAACAGCTCTTACTGTCAAGAAATTCTTCCTAATGTTTAAGTGGAATCTTCTTTCTTGTAGTTTGAATCCATTGCTCCGTGTCCGCATTGGCTTTTTTAGCTGCTGCATCACACTGTTGACTCATGTCAAGTTTGTGGTCTACCAAGACTCCTAGATCCTTTTCACTTGTACTGCTCTCAAGCCAGGTATCACCCATCCTGTATTTGTGCCTTTCATTTTTTTTGCCCAAGTGTAGTATTTTACATTTCTCCCTGTTAAAATTCATCCTGTTTGCCTTGGCCCATTGATTTCTACATCATTCATAGGATAATGAAATCATTATCATAAAACCCAATGGAAAAATAATTGAACTGCAAACATATAATTCAGCAGATGACAGATCACTCCTTTGTAATGCAAACATGTCAGCTAAAATGAAGTTTAATGCAGAAATTTTGTTTTTTGCTGTAGGAAGGACATCACAAAGCCACCTCACCTCATCAAATTCACAAAAAATAGATACTAAATTTCTAATATGGGAGAGGAATACATGCTATTAAAAGATACTGAAAGCTAGCATGCCAAATGTGTTCCCTCCTCCCCCACCCTTAGCCACTCCACGACCTTGGAGGAGTGTGGCCCCTGAGCATGCACAGAGTGCCTTCCCCCCCCTCCGCCACATTCCCCGGGGCTGCAAGTGAGCCCCGGAACCTATTAAAAGCCATAAAAAACCGATGAGGAGGGAATGGCGGC
The DNA here is from genome assembly GCA_034641395.1 of Darevskia armeniaca. NCBI lineage: Eukaryota > Metazoa > Chordata > Lepidosauria > Squamata > Lacertidae > Darevskia > Darevskia armeniaca. The sequence goes on along the minus strand of JAWWNF010000262.1, from coordinate 5,116 downwards.
GGCGGCAGACTCTCCCGCCTCCCCTCCCACCCCCTCAGCGCCCCCAGCCTCACTCACAGCCTCCGGTTCTCCCAGGGCTTCGGGGGCGGCGGTTGGTTGGCCGCCATCGTCTCGCGGCGGTGCCTCCTCCTCCTCGCCGGACCTTCGCCCAGGCTTGGCCGTCTCCGGAGGCGAGCGCCGAGCTGTCGGTCCCGCCCGGGGAGGCGGCCCCGCCCCTCTCTCAGGCGACGCGCGGAGCTCGGGGATCGACCGTCTCTGGCTGCGTGGCCCCCGCGCAAGTGCCGGCTCCAGCTCAAAGAGGTGTGCGTGGAAGGAAGCCGGGCGAAAGCAAAGGAAAGCAATCGCCCCCGCTTGGAAACGGGTCAGGGGGAAACGGGTCAGCGGCGCGCCCCCCCAGATGTTGCGCCCGGTGCGACTGGCACCGCCTGCACCCCCCACGCTACGCCTCTGCCGCTAACCCAGAAATAGTACCTCAGGTTAAGAACTTTACCTCAGGATGAGAACAGAAATCGCACGGAGGTGGCGCGGTGGCAGCGGGAGGTGTAATGGTTAGAGTGTTAGACTAGGAGCTGGGAGACCCATTAGCTAAAGTGGTACCTCAGATTAAGAACGGTTTCAGGTTAAGAATGGACCTCCGGAACAAATTAAGTTCGTAACCAGAGGTACCACTGTATTTGAATTTACAATCAAACCATAACACATCCAAAGGTACAAGATTCCCACGAATCTCTGGACTTCCCACTTCCCCCTCCCATGGGTCCACTTGTTAAACTTTTTCTACTGCATCTTTTATAATAGTCCAAATTTGCCATTCTTCTCCGGTAGGGACTTTGTCTTCTTTCCATCCCTGGGCTAGCAGCATCCGCGCAGCTGTCGTGGACAAATCAATATGGCTGACTTGACCCAACAATGCCCCCCCCCAAAAAAACCAAATTTCACAGCAGCCAACCAAAGGCACCCAACAATGCGCTGGGCCACCGCCCCCCCCCAACCTCTCTCACGACCATGGAAATATAACAAGCGAATAGGAAGAGAACCTACCCAAATGACGCTGACACAAAACCCCACACTAAGTAAAAGATGATGAGCTTTATCATCCCATCCCCCCTCTCTCCTCCCTTTCCCTCCCAACCTTATACTGCATATAACACAAATGTCTAACAACAAATGTAATTGATCTGTAACTTGCAACTAGCCTTTATTGGTATAAGTTAAGACAGTAAAATCATAAAATCATACAAAGTCATTAAAATACATTGATCATCCAAACACCTACAAAATACAAAAGACTAGATAACCACCAATGAATAAATCACGCAAGTTTAGATTTAGCTTTAAAGATCTCGGCTAAGTACCCTGAAACAATCTTGGTAGTTACAGGAGTATCATCCCTCAACAAAAATTGGATTACAGACTCTTTGCAAAATTGATCTGTAGAAAACACAACCTGAAAAAAGAGACAATGCACGTACTTTTGTAAACTAAGAAAATCTTTAATATTTTTTTTAAAAAAAAACATTTGGCTGCTCAGAATCTCCAAATGAGGTAAGGTAAAGGTAAAGGTACCCCTGACCATTAGGTCCAGTCGCGGACGACTCAGGGGTTGCGCGCTCATCTCGCTCTATAGGCCGAGGGAGCCGGCGTTTGTCCACAGACAGCTTCTGGGTCATGTGGCTAGCATGTCTAAGCCTATTCTGGCGAACCAGAGCAGCACACAGAAACACCGTATACCTTCCCACCGGAGCGGGGCCTATTTATCTACTTGCACTTGACGTCCTTTCGAACTGCTAGGTTGGCAGGAGCAGTGACCGAGCAACGGGAGCTCACCCCGTCGCGGGGATTCGAACCGCCGACCTTCAAATGAGGTAGCAGTCTGTTCATCGCATGTGGCTCATCTCCAGTCTCTCAAGCTCCCTCATTCTATTGTAAGCTCTCAGCAGAGTAGAGGCAGGAGCTGGAGACCACACAAAGGCATTAGACTGCCAGGATCGAAGCCAATATTATGCTCCTCTAAATTCTTACTGACTGCTAAGGTGAGGGCTTGGGCATTCAGCTGGACTGCTCAGGTCCCTTTAGACTTTGAGAAGCCCAGAGGCAGAATGCTCATTGAGGCAGCCCCTCCTCATTATGTCGGGTTGCCATATTTCAAAGAGGTAAAAATCCGGACACAGAAACTTGAGCTTTTTTAGAGCAGCCCTCTGCTGCAGTCGAGTCCTAGCCTTCCACACCAGAGCCAGAGCCCGAACCACACCCACCCACACACTGTTTATTTTTTATTTAAAAATAATAATAATCCAGGACATTTGCTTAAAATGTAAAATTCCCCCTGGATGGGTAAAGCAGGACCCCCGAAAGAGGACATGTCAGACATATAATAATGTCATTTCTCCCTCAAATGGGAAGAAAGCCCAAAATATGCATATAATTCTTCTTATTAATTTATTTTGACATCAGAAAAGGTTTATTGAGATTTTAGGTTTCTAAATTACAAGGGAAAATTAGATTGGATTGACTTGCAATTTATCCAAAATCTTTTTCTTGTGTAGGACCCAAAAAATTCTGACGGAGTCCATTATACCGGTAATTCATGCACATTGTGTATGCTGCTGCAACATGTATTTAATTGCACATGCGCTGCTACAATATACCTGTACATTTTCCTGAAATATTTGGGTGCATGCACGTACTTCATTACTTGACATTGCATCCCATGTCATTTATAAGGCCTATGGAAGACTGGCACAAAACCATCAGAACTGGGAATTAGATAGGGCTGACATGGAAGAGTGTCTAAGGTATTGTCCTAGAGCAGGCATAGGCAACCTTGGCTCTCCAGATGTTTTGGAACTACAATCTCCATGATCCCTAGCCAACAGTGCCAGTGGTCAGGGATGATGGGAAATGTAGTCCCAAAACATCTGGAGAGCCAAGGTTGCCTATGCCTGTCCTAGAGAACCATGAATGTCAACCAAACCTGGAGTGAGTTAAGACGGGGGGGAGGAAACAGGTGCACAAACATATTACAGCAATCCCTGTTAGAATGTAATGTTGGATATTGTTTGGCATCACTGCCCTTATCAAACCACTAATAACTTCATATGACTTGTCAGTTAAGGTGCTCCCCTGCTCTAGAATGATTTTCTACATCTTGAAAACCGTAGTGAATACTCTATGGAGAAAAGCAATGTAGAATGCTTTTTCTCCCTTCACAGTTGGAAGCTATCAGCAGAGAGGAGAGCGAGAAAGGCTCTAATTGGTCTCCCTTCTCTCTGCCTGATGTCGAGTTAACTCTTCCCTTTTCTAAGTCTGCCTTCAAAATTTGGCAGTGAGGGTTAGGGCGCTGAGGGGCCATTTTGTGGGTTGCTGCGAATCATGGGGTTTTCACCGCCAAACATTGCAGGGGGCCTTTTCCCGCCATTTAGCGTGGGTTTGGAGTGAATCGGACCAGTATATCTGAAGGAGCGCCTCCACCCCCATCAATCTACCCGGACACTGAGGTCCAGCTCTGAGGGCCTTCTGGCGGTTCCCTCACTGCGAGAAGCCAAGTTACAGGGAACCAGGCAGAGGGGCCTTCTCGGTAGTAGCACCCACCTGTGGAACGCCCTCCAACCAGATGTCAAAGAGTACAACAACTACCAGACTTTTAGAAGTTTTTAGGGGACGCTTTTAATGTTTGATTGATTGTTGTATTTTAATATTTTGTTGGAAGCCGCCCAGAGTGGCTGGGGAAAACCCAGCCAGTATGGGCGGGGTATAATAATATATTATTATTATTTATTATTATTATTCGGCAAAATCTTGACCCCACGGGTTAGGACACTGATGGCTCATTTTGTGAGGTGCTGTGAGTGTGGAGTTTTCACCGCCGAACGTTGCAGGGGGCCTTCTCCCTGCGTTTGGCGCCAATTTGGTGTCAATGGGATGACAATGGGTTTTCGGCACAATGTTGACCCCACGAGTTAGTGTGCCGAGAGCTGTTTTGTGGGGTGCTGTGAAATGTGGATTTCACCATCAATCATTACAAGGGGTGTTATCCCTGCGTTTGACGCCACTTTGGGCTCAATCGGACGACGTATGAATCATGTGGATGTTATCGCCAAACTTGCAGGGGGCCTTGTCCCACTCATACATGCCACAAACTCAAGTGGAATTGCATCTCAAATGGCACACTGTGGCCCAGTTCAGTGATCTGCCATCTATGTGCTACTGTTTGAGCTCATGCTGAGCAATAAGTAAGAATGCACAGATAGAAATTCAGGCCAGCCTTTTCCTGGACTTCACACAAACATTACTGGATTATGGCCTAGAGGTGAAGAAATCTGGTCATACCATTTTTTCTGGCTCGTTGGGAACGCCATATCCAGGATGCCAGGATCGGGAAATGGATACCCCAAAGGCCTCCTTTTTCTTCTGCAAAGGTCACCTTTTGCCCACCCCTGGAAATTTGAAAATGGCTTGGCTCTCCGCAAGTGATGAAGCTGGTACATGAAGCTAACCTGCAGAGAAATTCATCAAGAGCTGTGAAATTATTCAGATGAAAATATAGGCTTTTCTCAATAGCAACACCAAAGTCGTGAATATTTATGCCATTAGGAAGAAGCAGGATGGCACTTGTGTCACAATGGGCCGCCGGATGCCAGCTGGTAACCATGGAAACCAGTGGGCAACATCAGCTTAGTCACCTTTGTGTGAAACTTGGTGTATTCTCAGATGGAACCTAATGCAGAAATCTGCTCTCCGCAGCTCAACAGGCTGTAAGCAAAGATGGTACCCTAATTTGTGTGTATGTTCTTGGGGAAGTTCAACTCAATGGAGATTCCTAGAACTACCTATTCATGACTGGCTGATGAAGAAGGCACAAGGAGGCTACAAGGAAAAACACTACCATAGAAGAACATGCCATGACTTGATATTCCTCTCAACAGTTATCACCAAGTGGAACAGGAGCTGAGCTGGATGGGTTCGGATTATTGCCCTACAAATGATGCATGTCATGAGAGTATCTGTATCTCCCATAACTGCCACTGTAACCATTTAGCATCCAAGTCTTATTGCTGGATACAAAGGAGGCGCCCAATGAAACACACAACGAAACATTTCTCCTCTCCCTGGTTTT